>CM035818.1:23811178-23883678 GCA_020458035.1 Magallana ariakensis
ATTAAAAAATTTGTATTTCATGGAGTTTTATCAAATTTCACTTTACTGTGAATTCTCAGTTTAACAAAATTTTGGTACAGTTATTGGGTTCATTTTTACCTGAAAACATTTTCGTAAATTATTCAATTTCAAAAATGAATTGTACGATCTGATAAGCATTTTTTTCTTCTTACTTTATAGTTATCCAAGTTACATCAACTATCGCTGGGCCAACCTATTCCCATAATTCCTTGTACATCACCGCAGCTAATTCAAGGTAACCAATGACATTCAAACGAAACACATCAAGAAAATATTTGAAATTGATAGGATGAACTGTATACATGCATCTGACCGCTTTACAATGAATTCCATGTGATATTAGGGTATCCTATATTTTCTGATGGGATATGATTTTTTTTTATCCAAGAAGATGTACATGTGCATAGGACCCCTTTTAAAGTCATTCAAAGTTGAAGAAAAGTCATAACTCATCACAAATGATGAGGAATTCTTTTTATCACATGTTTTCACCCCATTTTTACATATAAATCCTTTTTAATAGCCTCTGAGATGCACAACATTCAAACATCATGTCAACAGTATTGCCCAAGATTCATGACGTCATTGACAAGCCAATGTAATATATATATTCATGATTTCCATTAGATAATAAAGCAACTATTTATTTAATTACTTTTTATTATATCAATTTACAAAATTTTCTCAAAAGTGGTGGTAAATATTGAAAGAATAAATTAAAATGAATACTGTTCCCATAGTAAAAGATGGTGAAAAATAAAAATTTGATTTTGTAGCTACCATGCCAGGTTTACCACATATGGCCGCTGCGTATCCAAGGGCAACCAATACAATGCCACAGGCTCTTCCTGCTCAGCCTCAGCAGCAGCAGACGACAACAGAAATGGCCATTCCAAATGACCTCATAGGCTGCATCATAGGAAGGGGTGGGCAGAAGATCAATGAGATTAGGTACAGCCACTCTGACTCCGTTTGGAACATGAATTCTTTAGGAGTGGGAGCTAGGATTTCCATTATCTTCTGCTCATGAGAATGCATTCAAAGTTTCAATACCTCTTACATTGAGATTCTGAATATAATAAACATGTTGAAGTGGATTGGAATCCTAACTTTTATTTCTCTATGCATTTTAACTTCAGTTAGATTCAATATCTTCTCTTTTTTTCTTCTTTGCCCAATACAGTTCTAGATATCTGTTAAATAATCATTACACACAATACTTTTATTGAACAGAATCTTTTGCTTATGAATCCTAATAGACGTTGGATCATCTTGAAATTTAGAATCATGCTTTGTATTAGAAAATGCAGTACTAAGATATTTATGTATTTCCTACTCTTTCTCTTTGACAGACAAATGTCAGGTGCTATGATTAAAATTTCCAATGCGGAGGAGGGAGCTCCCGACAGAAAGGTCACGATAACAGGAACTCCAGAGACAATAGGACTGGCCCAGTACCTGATTAACACCAGGTGTGTATACCCGCAACAGGTGTATTATTACTGATCAGCAGGGGCATACACATGCATATCAGTCCGTGTCGTCCCCTACTTGGGAGGCCAAATACAGGAATAAGCAGGTTTATTTGTTGGGCATTGTCAAATTCTACTCATGTAATGGTACATAGCTTTAGTATTGTCGTTACTGAAAAACAGATTTTTGGAAGATGGACGCTGTGTGCTCAGAGGATGCATGGAGGAATAGTCTTTAGTGATTTTTTTTTTTTTTATTCATATACTCTGGCGAGAGTGTATGGGGCTTTTTTTTTTTTTACAAGAGTTGTGTGGCATATTTATCAGAGAAAAAGTTCATTCACTGTAAACATCACAACATCACAGACAAAAATTGAAAAAAAGATGCTTCATTTTTATGGAAGTTTTTATCGTTTTTCTTTTTTTTTTCTCTTTCTTTTATTAATAAGGTTATTCGAGTGTAGATTTATGATATATTAGATAATGTTTGAGTGTGCTTTTATAAATACGACTGAAGAAACTAAGATATAGATTGGTGTTCTTACATGAGAATTGTTGAATCAGATCTGTATATATATATATATATATATGAATATATTTATCTTGTTTTACTATTTATTGGTTGTACAGTTTGTATGGTATGACTTTGTGTAGAAATTTTTTTTAATATATGTGCTGGCATAATACTCATGTTAAAATGGTTGTGCTTTCCAAGATATTCAAAAGAAAAGGGGCATATAAAAAATGTTCGGATCTTACTCAGCAGAAGATGCATCTTTGTGCATTGAATCAAGCATTATCAATCGGTTTACAAATTCAAGGCATTTTAGCTCGAGTATGAGAAGGGGCTGTTTTCATTGCGTGCAAGAATTCATTTCTTACTGGGACTTGGATGTTTAACTTTCGGAAAATCAGTTTACTATTTTAGGTAACAAACACACAATATAAAACCAGCAATAGCAATCAGATAGATGCTGAACAGGGCTAACTGATCCCTAAAGACATTGTAGATTCAATCAAAATGATTGGTTATAGTTCATGTAGCAGGAAAGACTAATCGTATATAAGCATACAAAAAGGTCTTTTGATTTTGAGTCGTAAACTTAAAGGTTTTTAATATATAGTCCTGGCGGGTTTTACAGATCACTTTGAACAGATGACGATCATTTAAGTATATTTTATTGTGGAAGTTTTAACTGTTGACTACCTACAATTTTTTCTGGCATGACATATGCATTCATAGACGGCAGCTTGAAGTGTTTGGGCAATTCTGTACAATGGTTGTTTTGTTACTTATTAAATGAATGTTCTGGACTTTTTTTTTTATTTAATCAATTTTTTTTTTAGAATCATATGTATGTCAACATTGATCTTTTTACTTAATTTTTTTTTTTTTTTTTCGTATTGAAATGATATGGTAGAATGACCTGCCAACACACTTCACCCATAAACCCTATATTTTTACAAAAAGATTGGCTGAGAAGTCTTAAGTAGGTCAAATATGATTTTGATTTTTTATTACATTTTTGTCCCATGGGGTGGACTGTTTTGGGACTCAGTTGGGGTTTAGAAAAATACTATTTCTTTCATTACCCCATAATGGCACAGCAATGTTTTTTTGGTCGCGGAGGATGCAGCTCAATTTTGACCAGTAAATGGTGGTTAAATCGCCTCACTAACACCTCTGCCCCGCTAATAAACCCTTGGCACCTAGTAGTAACAAGTGTGATATATATTTATTTTCAATGATTTGTAGTTTTTTCACTTCCACAGCACTTACGATTATTTAAATCATGCTTCAAATTTATTTTACTTGGCTCAGTTTTTTTTTTTTTTTTTGTTTTTTTTTTCGTAGAAACTTTTTGCAGATTTCATGTTGTGTCTGAATGCATATGCTCTACACAGGTTGAGTGAGAACTTGCTTTTTAGATTACACGACACCACAGTAGAAATGTAGATTCATCTCTCTTACTACATGTATTCACATTATCGAAATCTTCATGAGGGTTTATTCGTAGATTGGGGGAAAAGTTTCAAGTTAAGTTTAAAAATCCTGAAAATTCTCTGTTACAGATAACCTATTGTGCCATCATATTTATATATTTATGTTGAGCATATCTGTAAAATGCTAGTATCTAAAATTTATACCCGGTACTGTGCATTACTTTCAATACACTTACCAGTAACTTTCTGAAGTCAAATCTTTGTTAACATTTCAAGAATCATTTCTCATTTTTAAAACTGTAGGAATGTAATATATATATATGGAAAAGAGAGTCTTTGTCATATTTAATTTCTTGAAATGTTTGTTATGTTGAAATTGTTGTTTTCATGAGGTTGAAAGTTCACAACAAATCAACACTGCAGGAGCAAAATCGCACAAATATTTCGCTGCATTTTTCTGAGTGCAAAAATGAACCTTCACTTGCTTTTGTTTTTTTTTTTTATCTACAAATTTAACCAATGTCACGATTTGTGGAAAGCTTTATGAATTTTACTAATTTTATTTTTTGTGTAACACTTTCATATCCAAAATTATTTTCAGTTTTCTTATATGCAAAGAAACTCAGAATTTTCATTGAAATATTTGCATGTGATTTTATTCCTGCATGGATGTGTGAACTTTTGACCTCATGTGTGTATTTGAATGGTTTATATATCCTATTCTAATACTTTTTCCCTTCCCTTTTTTCTTTCTGCAGCATGGAATTGCATAAGACTCTGACCCTTGACCCGAGTTCATCGACCCAAAATACTACCCCGACCTTGACCTCTGTTCAATCCCAACATGCACCTATGGCAATTCCGATCAGTCAACTGGCGATGAAGCCGATGATAGTTGGATATAATGGACTAAATGGAATTGCGGGATTAAATGGCATTAGTCATGGACTTAACGGACTTAGTGTTCCAATTATGGAAAGTGTGGCAGCAGCCAATCAGAAAAACTTAACAACTAAAATGCGCGTGGGCTTGACCTCAGTTCGGGCAGAGCCGAAATTCTCCCCCTACTGATGGCCAGGGGTTGATGGGGGTTGTTGTACTTATGTTGATTTTTTTTTTTTTGTAGACATTATTTTGTTCTTTCATCCATGTTTTTTTAAAGCAAAGTTATGTCGAAAGCTTTACAACATCCGATTTCGCACCTTTAATGCCAAAAAATTTAAACAACTAATGTCATTTTTCCCCCCCATGGGTTCCGTGTTTTCGTATGTGTAGCTGTTTTCTTTTCATGTAATTTAGTAGGATTCCCATTAGAAATGCACCACATATCGAAAACACATATCATGGAAAAAAGACATGAGATAAATACCAGCAAAGCACCTGTTTTTTTTGTTCGTTTTACGGATATCCTTCATGCGTTCGACAGTGGCAGCAAACTCATTCAAGCCTATTTTTGTCAGGTCAGTTCAAGTAAAATATATATCTGTGTTAACTTTCATATGAGATTCTTTGGCTGCTCACTCGCTGGCAAGATATTAAAAGATGTGAATAGGTATATTAATGGAGGATGTGATAATTTTACATTTTATTTTTTTTGTTAAAACATAATTCCGCAAATATATATTGTATTTTGAGTAATGAAAAAAAAAAGAACGGGAAAAAATAGTTTCATTTGGAATAAAACTGTATTTTGCTACTTTACCAATTATTTTCTTGAAAACGTGATAATATAGTTTTAAAAATTTTTTGATGACTATATATATTTTATAGCTTTTTATAGTAGCTTTGCTGCCCCAATCTGTGATGTCAAAGGTCTCTTTAATTACTCAATTGTTACTCGGTTCTTATAGGAAAAAGTGTCTCATGTTAGAGAAATCCACTTGTCGTTCAGAAACAGTTTACTGGTGAAAATTGGTTGTTGAGGCCGCATTCTGATCCCCATTTTTTCCCCCCTATAAGAATTATATTTATCATTGATTTGTGTTTTCTCACAAAGAATTTAGAACTTGCAGAGAATGTTGTTTTACTTGAAGTATTGTACAGACATGTAGATTGTGTTGATATTTATGATTTTATACATTTGTTGATCTATTACCAATTATGTATAAACTTTCAACAACAAAAAACAACATGAAAATGAATAGTGTTCAAATACTGTGGGGTTTTTTGTGTGTGTATATAAAGCCAAAAAATACGGTTCATTTGATTGAGGAAATGCCTCAATCGCTGGAACTTGTTCCTTTTTTCCCCATTTTTTTTGAGAGTGCTTTGTTGTTTTTTTTCTATTTAATATGAAAACCACTTGTTACAATACAAAGAAATGATCATTATAATTGTAATGTTGTTGACTTTCATTGAGTGTTCAACAGTTTTTAAACCTTGTAGTTTGATTTTTTCATCGTATACTATTTTTTGAAAATGATTGCTTGTCACAATTTTGTTGTATATTATTTATAGGGTATTCTTGCCATGGAGTTTGTAAAGTTAAAAAAAAATTTTTTTCCAATGTTGTATAAGGAGAATGTGGTTGTACAAGAGACTTTAGAAAAACTTGCTGTGCTGTTATGGTTGAACTTAGCAGGCTTAAAAATTTTATCAAATATATTAAGTATCCCTGTTTTAGAGGTTGTAATCCTGAAGCTTATTACTAGCTTTAGTGTATCTCGTGTAAATTCAGTACAAAAAACTGGTCATCTTAACATTCCATAATGCAAATATTGCCCACGCTTTTTTTTTTCTTTTTCTCTCTCTCTCTATTTCTCAAGACACATTATTTATAGCCCTTTACTGAGCTTCAATCGCCCACCTTTTTTTTTTTTTCTTGATCTAAGTTATTTTTGAGAAAAATGCTTTTTAGAGCCTTCAAAATTTTATCCAACAATAATTATTACAAGTTGCTGGCAACAAGATTTTAAATCTTTGAAACTGTTCTAGGACCTACTTTTGTTTGTCAAGCCCTTAGTTTTTTGAGGGGTCAATTTTGTTAGCAAGTACATACACATATATCTCAATTTTTTTTTTCTTTGTTGCCTTTCATTTCAACAATGCCAGAATGTAGAGCTAAGTCCCATTTTTTTGTGTTTTCAATCAGTAATTTGCAATATATAATATACATATATATATATGAATATTTACTAGTATATAAGTCATCTGTTTTCACTGTGTATATGTGGAGGGTTTTTACCATATTTGAATTAAATACCTCAATCAGTATACATGCAATAGATGTAGCACTGAACAGACTTGTTGAGACAATCACCTTTAAAATGAAATATATAAAAAAAAAAAAATTAAATCTAGTCCTACGAACTCGATGAAATTTCGAGTTTTTCTTTTCTCACTCAATTATTTTTTGTTGATTTTTTTTAAGACTGTGATAAATTTGTATCTTCCTCCTTTTTTAAACCCTGGGTTCTCGGCCCCGTCTCTCCATTCTGTTAAGTGCTCCATATAATGCATTTATGCCAAACTTTGAAGTTAAACAAGTGAGTCCTTACTGGCATAATTCTTTTGATTGTGTTGCAATATGTTCTTGTATACATACATATTGTAAAGTTTGCAATATACATTTATCTCTCTATAATATAAGTACTTTGAATGGTTTGAATAATTATGGAATTGAATAAGAAGTTGATCATATTTTGAATTATTGAATTCATTGTTATTGACATTCAGCCCCAGTATAGTATACAAAAGGGGAAAAAGTCGTCAGTTAATGCGATTCAGACCTGGCCATTGTCATTTCTTTCTTGTTTCTTTTAATCTCTTTCTTATAATTCTGGGTTTAAGGGTCAGTCTTCTTCGATTAAGGTGGCAGCTTTTCTGTTTCAGTAAAAAAAAAAATCTCTATACTAAATGGCTTAAAAAACAGCAAGGAAATGAGGATGGCTTTTTGCAATCATTCATTGGAAACTGCCGAGTTGAGTGCATGCTAATTAAGGTTCACATGTGAAAAGTGTGCAATGACTTTTTTTTACTTGATAATTTATGACCAATAAATCTGTTTTGATGAAACACGTCATTGTTATGTTGTGCTTGGGTAAAGCTTAGTTATGTGTCGTGAAGTGAAACCGTTAACGCAAAACATGGAGAGAGAGAGAGAGAGAGAGAGAGAGAGAGTATGGAGAAGTCGACTACAACTCATTATATACCATCAATCTGGAATAGTTATAGTACAAGAAAGTAGGACCGAGTGAGTTTCCTGGCTTTTTGAATGATTTTGATATTTTACTTGCCAGGAAGCTTGACTTTTCCTGGCAAGTAAAATAACAAAATCGTAAAAAAAAAAGCCAGGAAAACGTCAGATATTTCGGACTACTTCGCAATGTGAAGATTTCCATTACGTAATTCCAAAAATATATTTTCATGTTATATGATATATTTCTATTTGGATATATAGTTTCAATTGGAGATATATAGTTTGGCTTTAATAATAATAAACATTCAATTGCATTTTGCATGCTATTTAAGGGACTTGGACACGATTTGAGCTCAATTTTTTATTTCATGTTTAATATCTAGAATGGTCAATATGGATGACTTTAATGCTTTGTAAAATTCTGAAAGTCAAATATCGAGTTACAAGCGAGTCACAGAAGTTAAAATTCTTTGTTATGTAAAGAAAGCTCGAGTCCTGTTATTGTTTACATAAGTCTTCTATAGGTAAAAGTTTCAATTTTATGTTGCTTTTTGTTGTTGATGAAATTATTGATGAACACATTGAATGAGTTTATATTGTTTCCTCAAAGTTTTTGTCAAAGAAATGGTAATTTCTTTACTTAAAATTATTTGTAAACAAATATAAGACTTGAGCTTTGTTTACACAACGACGACTTCTTTCCTCCGTATCTCGCTTGTAACACGACTTCTAACATTCAAATTTTGGTAAATCATTCAAAATACACAAGTAAACTTTTTTCAAATACATAAAAATTCAAAAATAAATTTTTCATCTGAAATCGTGTCTAGGCCCCTTTAAACGAAAAATTCAAAATATTCTAGCTTCAAAAATACCTGGTAATGCACCCTGAATTTTCCAAGGGACAGCAAACAAGCAAGCAAGCAAACATTCTTCAGAAAACCCTATCTTTAAATAATCCTATGGCGAGAACGACATTTCGAAAAACCCGATACCAAACGGTCAACAAACATTGGTTTTCTTATGCGCATGACACAAAACTTCATGCTTTGGAATGATAAACTAGAAGTAGATTCGGGAGGAAAATCATCAAAACAATTTGAGGACTCGAACCAATTAATGAAACTGATTTAATTAACGCTATTTTTTTTACATATTTTTTTTTTTAATTTACTTTTAAAATCGTCAACTGTCAGATTTTGACTGCTAATATGAATAGGTAGTTCAGTCCATGGTTTTGGGCCAATAGCACTAAAAGTTTTCTGACTAACAGGTTTTCCCCCACAACGCATTAAAGTGGCATGGTCACGATTTTGTTCAAATTCTATTTTTAGACGGTGGCTATAAATAGCCACTGTCTATTGCAATCGTCCTGGCCGGAAGGGTATTTCTCACGGGGACCCTAGCGGATTAGGAACGATAACTCTGTTAGGTATGCAGAGTTACCGTTTGTCGATTTCAGTTTGAGAACTAATTTACATCTTATTAGATATTTTAAGCATTATAGCTGCTAATTATTTTGTACATACATTTAAATAATTTATGAAATTGTGTCTTATTTTTAATGAGCCGTTTCCCTGTCTGCTTACGCGGTATTGATAACTTATGCACCAACTGCCAGATGTGAAGTTTAATTCAGTATCAGGACTCCGAAAATTATATCACTGCGATAATTGACCAAGAGTTCTCACAATAATCATGTCTTTTTTTATGGTGTAAACAATTGTCAGAAACACACTATTTAAACGGGATTTGCCATTTCATTTTTTAGCAATTATGCTTCATCGATAAATTCATGATCAATCATTTTCAACGCATCAATTTAAGTTGAGGCAGTATTTATTTTGTTGTAGCTTATTCCAAAGAATTCACAACATATACTGACAATGAATATTACATAAATTACATTTTATTGAACTTCAACCGATCGATGGCACACTTTCTTCTACAAGTGTGCATGTGTTTTCAAACATGCAAAAAACTTGAAATTTACTATACAAATATGTTCAATTTTGGACTGATCTGTGATCAACCTTATTTTATAACCCTCTCAGTCTGTAAAATCATTAATTTTGTTACATGCACCTCAATATTCATCAGACAATAATTACTACTGATGTTGACGCTCTACAATGACTTTCTCTCAAACACGCTCATCGACCTCGGATTGTAAAACTCACGTGCAAATCGAGTCGCCATTTCACACACAGTTTTATATGTATATAAACACACCACACTTTGTCATTTTACGGACCTGGTGACGATGTTTCAAAAATTGTCAGTACAGATTTGTTGTAAAGAAATAAGGAATCGAAGATATATGCTGTAAAACGTGTTATGGATTTCACGGCGTGTAAACCCGTGAATCTCCATTTTGCAGCAAGCGCTAGCTTTTTGTGAGGAAAAACAATCGGTTCAACTCATGCGATATTCCATATACATGTATGGTACATTGTGAAAGGTAATGTAAAATATATTTGTTCACTAAACAGTTTCTGACGAATTTTTTCACAGTAAACTGAATAACGCAATACGATGAGCGAGGTACGATCTGCGACTTTTCTCCATATGCGCCCGTCCTTGCTTTTTTTTTTTAACTGTTACATGTACGTAAACATCGCCCCATTTGTTCTCAAATAAACTCTGTAATTTTTAACTCGCGAGTACAACTTTATTATGAGCTTTCTTCAGCATTTGTTTCCGTGTGTTAGCATCATGTTCTCAACATGCTTTTTTAAATGGGTGGGTCTATATAAATGCGTCAATCGGAATCTTGTTGCGAATCGCAATTGAAATACACACCGGTTAGATAGTGTCATCACTCAACGCAATGCTAGATGACTGTAGTATTCTACTGAGCTACTAAACTGTAGTTTTTCGGAAATATTGCCGAGATTTGCGAACCCTAGATCTATTGTCTAGTACATGCAACGAATAAAATGAAAATATACACAGATGTACGGCTCAGAAAAACGTGCGTTCAACTTGGATTTTGTTTGTTTTGTGTTTTAAAAACTGATTTATCCTGTTAAAACATTAGATTTCATTTTACCACTTCTGTTTTATTCGTGACCTGCATGGAGAAATTGAAAAGATCCCTGAAAACATTATTTATTTCTTTGCTCATTTTGCTTAAATCTGGTGCGGAATAGTTTACCAATATTGCCATTAATTTTATGGGATGGAGAAAAGGTCAAGCGTCACACGGCTTTGGAAATAAACATGTATAATTATAAACAGTTTTATTCAGGGTCCATATCTTTTGAGTCCTTTTTTGATTAAGAAGACATACCTTTGTACACAGATGATCTAGAGGTCATAGGTCAAACTTTATAATGAAAAGTCCTTTGCTTGTACGCTCTTATTATATTATGGACATGTCCCAACATGTCCCATTAACAGTATTATTTTACTGCAAAAAATCAAATCGGATGCAAACAACTTGGGGGAATAAGCCGAGGCATATGCCCACGAGTTGCTACAACCCCATCACTAGTAAGTTTCAAATGACAATGACGCATTTAGTATTATATGTGTATTAACTTCAAATATTTTTATTCCTATGCTTACATATCTCCAGAGAATTTATTATGTGCGTGTATATAGAATTAAGAATTCCTATCTTTTGTCTTAAAGTCCATAATTTGTAACAAGTAACATGTTTATTTTTAGAAATAATACTAAAAAAAACTGATTTAATTAGCATTAACTAAAAATCTATAAAATAATTAATTGCATGTGTTGAATTCATAATAACGCAATTTTTACTTTCTTTACATCAAATGAGTTTTTCGAATTTAAACAAAGTAAACAAAGATATAAAAAACATTTACAACACGGAATCGAACACCTACTTCAAATTACTTATATTCAAAGAACTCCTCGCTAACCGCTACACCACGGAATCACATGTTTGAATCCATTTAAATAACAGACTCAATTTAGTATTGCGCAAAAATAATTCGGTCTTTGCCATTTGATGATCATCTTGAAAATCGAATAAAGAAAACTTACTTTTTACCATAGAGTGGGTCTTGGTACCATTTTTTGAAAATTGAAAAAGATAGACAATTATATGTTTTATCAATATGCGTTCTTTAAAAAATGGTATGATGACCCACTCTATAAAACACTATAGTCTGAACATTCGATTTTATTAGCATTTTGTTGCTCAATTAGCATATACATATTTTGATGTCTTCATATCAATTAAATTTGAAGCCAGTTTATGAAGGTTTTGGCAATACTGAATGCAAATGATTACATATGTTTAATAAATGTAACAAAACTGATATTTGTATGAAAAAAAAATTTTGACTTTTCAAATGGACTTAAGTGGTTTTATGCCTCGGCTTATTCCCCCACGTTCTTTGAAGACCTTGTAAAAATTATACATATTAGTGCAAAACTCCTGACATTACACAGAGTTTTTTAAAATGAAAATATAAAAAAGATTCTTCAAAATCTCGCATATTAAATGCAGGATTAAACAAATATGTGATTTCCAAACAAAGGAACTGATTATGACCTTATGTAAAGCAAATGTTTTTATGAATAATTAATAAATATTTGTTGTATTTATACTAGAAAAGTTAAATGTAGCAAGTATGCGTTTTAAAGTGTACTGAGAAGCAATAAAATAATTATACATGTGACTATCCCGAATTCATTCAAATGATTTGAATTAATCTACAGCTAAATGCAATAGAACAAATGTACTTTAAAACGTTGGTTAATGAAACTGCCGCGACTGAATATTGTATGATTTTTCTTTTCAAATTTTCATTCACTTTTGTTGTGAGCTAATGGAAATAAACCACTCGAAGTCAAAGATAAAATATTGATTGACTCTGCGGTTTCATGATGACGTGCATTCCAAAAGCATTTTTTAGTTTAAATTTATCAAACATGTTCTTGTAAACTCATTCCGTTTTCTATACACCTACATGTAAATAACTGGCTATGAAGACAAATTAAAGTAAGTGTGTTGGCCCACGGGACTGCAACTTTTTCCCTGTGAAGAAATGGAGGGAAAATGCTGTCGAGAGGGAAAATAAACAAACTACATGTATGCCCAAATAGTTAGTAAAAACCTGACAAGTATTTTATCATACCAAAGCCTTATTTGTTCTCTTTACTTTGAAAAATCTACAATACCTTTAAAGCACAATAGTCCAATCCTCACTTTTCAAAAGTTGTTCCCCTTGCGGGGTCAACCCAAAGGTCTAAAGAAAAAGACCCACAAATGTCCCTTCTTTATACAATCAAATATTTGGGCGTATTGTGATAAAATCGCTTTGAATTTTATTTATTCATTCACTATGTGGTGGCAAACCACATATTGAATGAGGCATTCTGGGGCAAACAAAATACATACCAAAAACGGATTTTAATGTCAAACGATATAAATACAAATATATATATGCAAACTTCTATACTACAAAGGATACTGAAATAAATCTACGGGTTTTCCCCCAAAGACGACGGCCAAGAGACATAGCTTTTGTAAAGTGTAAATTGAGATTACACAACTACGATTTCCACATAGTTATCCATGTAGAAAACTCACGACCAGTTGTGCATGTAAGCGTTAAGTATTAGTACATGTATGCGATACTGGCCGCGGGTTTTCGACGACAATAATTATCATACATGTAATATGCCACATTCAAACGACGCCACCGGCTTACAGTACTTTCAGTACTTTGATTATTATTTACAATGCTTTAGGAATGCATTTCTAATAATCAAATGAAATTTGAGAGTCAGTCGTAGAGTTATAAGCAATATACAGTGCCTACAATTCTTTGTCATGTAAACAAGGCTCGTGCCCTGTTTTTGTTTACATAGGTTCAATAACCAGTAAAAAAATCTTTTTCAAGCTGATTTGTCAATCTTCTTATTCATTTCAAGTATAAATAAACAGATTCTAACGTTTAACACATTCATTTTAGGTTTCACTTCAGCATTCAAAATGTAAACAAAAGCTTTGTTTACATAGCAAAGAATTATAAGCTCTGTAACTCGTTTATAACTCCACGAACGATACTGAAATATTGGTTGCCTTTCTAAAGCGGAAAAATAAAAATGATAATTTTTGACCAAAATCGTGACCATGTCCCTTTAAACTTAAACAGTGGGGCACTCAAAAATAAGAGAGAGAGAGAGAGAGAGAGAGAGAGAGAGAGAGAGAGAGAGAGAGAATTAATAAAATATCAAGTGCAATTAATTAAAATATCAAGTGCATCCAGACAATATCAAACGCAATGCATACATAATTCTGTTCCAATACAAATAAAGTCAAAATAATATGATGCACTAAAATGCGGTGGCCATAACTTCCAATTAGGTCTATAATGAAAACCGTAGTGAATTCGAACACATAAACACTGTCAAACTGTGTTAAACGCCTGCAGTATTTAAATGACTCAACAACGAAGCGACGTACTTTCCCCCCTTACAAATGACGATCTCCATGAATGGATAATGATACCAAATATATTATATATATTATATAAATACAAGATATTGTCTGGATGCACTTGATATTTTAATTTAATTAAAATATGAGCATTTGAAAAAAATAAATATGTAAAAAGATCTCAAGGATGAAATACGAGTTAATATTAAGTACCTGTAGTACTCGAAAGGAATAAGGACCGATAGCGTACTTAGCAATTAGTGTTTTTTATGAGTTGGGAATGTTTAAAAAGAAACTCCCAGATTTATCAGTATCACCGCCCTTTTTGTTAATCATTATACATGTACTAGAAAGGTTTAGTCATCTCTTTGCTTGGTCACACGGGGTTAGAAATTTGTAGAACTATCTAGCAATACTGATCATGATAAGGCAATTCATTTAAAGAGAGCTATCTAATGCAACCGTTCAAATTCAATAAATCAATGGTGAATGAAATCGTGACGAGCTTGTACGATAAAATTTTAAGACACCCCGTATGAAAGGCGGGGGTGGGGGTGGGGGGGATTTTCCCGCGACAAGCACTACGCATCAAGAGTTCAGAAATCGGTAGTAGGTACTCGGGCATTCCTTAGATGATTGCCATATCCTGTCAACCTAACAAAAAATCTTTAGCAAATAATTTTTGATGTAAGCGAACATGTGACACGATCTCTATAGATCTGATACGTAGATTGTCCTGTAAAAAAAAATAGAGAGAGAGAGAGAGGGGGGGAGAGAGAGAGTATATATATATATATATATATATATATATATATATATATATATATATATAAAAGAGAGAGAGAGAGAGAGAGAGAGAGAGAGAGAGTCCATCTTCTAAGAAAGGCATTGAAGTCGAATAATCCGCCAATAAGGGATAAAATCACATTAAAAAAAAATACCCTAAAACTAGGGAAACCGAATAAAAAACGGTTGAGATTATAAATAGAATTTTTTAAGATTAAAAAATCAGTCATACTGCTTAAGAATTAAGAATAAATTCAAACAGTGACAACAAAGACAACATTATTAAAGTTAACATTAATTTCTAAAAATGAAAGATGGAGTCAAAAAAGAGGAACGTTAAATTGTTTGCAATTGCTATGAGGCGAAGTACATGTATGCATACATGTGCGAGAGTTTAATTTGGTCACATAAATCACTAATAGATAGTGATTTACGTACTATCAAAGAACCTGTGTTGAACTCGACCTATTTGCTTGTCTTCGATGTGTCAATACGGTACCTCGGTCTCATGAACTACCTGGCAACCTAGGGAGTATGACAATTTATCTGCTTTGCGCAGGCAAATTCATACAGGGGCACGGTTATTTGTGTTTTTGGGACATTTTCTGGGTTGAAATCTGTTTTTTTTTTTAAATAATGGAAATCTTTGTAAGATGAGACTGAGATAAGATGACGGAGGCTGAGTTTGGGTTTATTGTTGTGGCATCATTATCCATTCATGGAGATCGTCATTTGTAAGGGGGGAAAGTACGTCGCTTCGTTGTTGAGTCATTTAAATACTGCAGGCGTTTAACACAGTTTGACAGTGATGTGTTCGAATTCACTACGGTTTTCATTATAGACCTAATCGGAAGTTATGGCCACCGCATTTTAGTGCATCATATTATTTTGACTTTATTTGTATTGGATCAGAATTATGTATGCATTGCGTTTGATATTGTCTGGATTATTTTTTATGCAAGGTAAGCATTTTTATGATTTTTAGTAGACATGTGTATTAAGATTTTATATACAACCATGTGAAAAACAAGTAATGCCGTTAAAACTGCATGAATTTGATGTATTGCTCTCAAAACTAAAACTGTTTTTCCCTTCACAAAACTTAATTTGAAGGGTAAAATTTCCTATCAAGTCTATCTATCTTGCAGGCGATATAGAGTTTTTTTGTCCTGATTATACAAATGTTGTGACACTCTTTATGCATGAACAACAAAAGAAACTCGACTTGTCATTATTTGCTGATTGTTAACTAGGTCGTGGATACCGATGCAGAAGGCTCAATGTTACCAATGTTACCCATACGCTCATCCAAGTGTTTTACGCCCCGTCAAATTCCAATAGATATAAAATTATCATGCAAATAAGGTGAAATATCCACACGGATAAACGTATTCGTCAATCAAATATGCAATTTTAATGCACACACAAAAAAAAATAAAAACCAGTAGCGTCAATTATCATGGAGAGCTGCAATTCATCATGCTAATAAGGTTATATATATTCATAAATAGACATATGGATCAATCAAATCTGTAGTTTTAATGCCCACAAATTAAAAAAAAAAAGCCAGTAGCGTAAATTATTGTCAGATCTTTTTAAGAGCTGCGATCGGCTCATAAAGAGAGCCATCCACCTTACTATTTTAACTTGAAAACAATGAGACAAATGAAACTTGATCAAGTCATGGAAACCGAATTTCGAGTAGTTGGCAAACTTTAATGTCTTACGAGTTGTTGAATCACATTCAAGAATATGATTTGAAACGCACTATGGGAACAATAAACAAAGAATTTTAAGTGAAACGCCCTCTTGAAGTAAGGTCATAATCGTATAGGTTGCAAAGGAAATAACTATCGTACATTCATAGTTTTCTTTCACATTTTTTTTTTACATCAACTTGATGTTTTTTTTATGAAGTTGTCAACGCGAAATATTATTGTGAAGAAACCTGGCAGTCAAACCAAGAGAATGGCCTCTGTTACAAACTGTTCCCGAAACTCCAGACCTGGAAACAGGCGAGGGAAAGTTGTACAAGAGACGCTGGATTTCTAGTGTCCATAACCAGCGATCACGTGATGTTGTTTGTAAAGAAAAGTAAGTACTCGTTATCAGTCCCTTCTATCAATATTTGGTAAGCATAAAATGCAAGTGCCAATATAAACGCAAATTGGAGTGCTGAAGACTTTAAAGGGACCTGGACACGATTCCAGATGAAAATTTTATTTTTGATTTTTATGTATTAATTAGTTTACTTGTGTATTTTGAATGATTTACCAAAATTTGAATGTTAGAAGTCGTGTTACAAGCGAGATACAGATGAAAGAAGTCGTTGTTATGTAAACAAAGCTCGAGTCTTATATTTGTTTACAAATAATGTAAAGTAAAGAAAATACCATTTCTTTGACAAAATAACTTGTGGAAACAAGATAAACTTATTAAATGTGTTCCTAAATAAGTTTATCAACAACAAAATGCAGCATTAGATTGAAACTTTTACCAATTCAAGACATATGTAAACAATAACAGGACTCGAGCTTTGTTTACAAAACAAAGAATTTTAACCTCAGAAACTCGATTGCAACTCGATATTTGACTTTCAAATTTTGACAGAGAATTAAAAACATCCATATTGACCATTCTAAACATAAAAAATGAAAAAATAAATTTTGAAAAAATTGAGCTCAAATCGTGTCCAAGTCCCTTTAAAGCTAATCTTTATATCAATATCCGGTATAGCGCCATCTGTACTTCGAATATAATTGTGACCTGTTGATTACATGCTTGGTACGTAGCTTCATCACTAAAATCTATAGATAAAACCTTTTTGATTAAAAATACTTGTATTTCAATTGACTCAATGCATTTATTTAATGTCATATGATTCAAAAAATTGTTTTCGATTCTCCTTTAGACATCTTAGATAATGCTACACTAGTGTGGACAGGCGGTCATTCCATGTACCATAACGGTTGGATGTGGGACAACTACCAAGAGCCGTTTAACTTTACGTTTTGGATACCAGGTGAGAATACCTCTTGCTGAAGATTTATCTGGATCAAATATCTCACTTAGAAATTTCACACAGACGTCTGAGAACTTCATAATTCATGTTTGATTTTAGACGTAGGCACACTGGAGTCTAAATTCCAATGTCTGGCGTTGAATGGCTCATCTGAGCCCGGGTGGTTAAACCAATCCTGTGCCGATCGAAATGCCTTTATTTGCGAGAAACCAGGTATGTTATGTAATATGGAGATAACAATCTGGGATTTACATATTTTTAAACTGAACGAAGAATTAAAGCGTTAAAATTTCTACCTGTGCATTTAAGTTATCAATCATTTAGCGAACAACAATGTTGAACTTTTAACAAAACGAAGATGGATGGATCCCTTTGTGTAAAAAAAAAATATTCTTGTACAGTGAAAGACCACACTAAACTGCTCAATCGAAAAAAAAACCCAAAACAGACTAAAGTTGTTAACACCTCAGAAAGACACACAATTTGTCAAATATTATAACTGCGTGTAGAAAAGAATGCAAAACTAGACAGAGAACAACATCATGGTATAATGTAATTTATTGTCAGTGCAATAAATATTTTGACCAGAATCCCGATATGTCGTGGCAGTTTGACAGCATTGTCATAATCGTTTCATGTAGGCCTAACAGCTAAAACAGATCAACACTACAAACGATCATTTCCAAAATTCCGCACGCTCCCCCTAAAACTGTACATGTCGTAATGAATAAATATTTTTATTGAAATAACTTAACAAGCAATGTAAAAATATGGTGTTTTCAACTGAGTCACATTTTTAAAAAGTGAACGTCATAAATTCCCCAAATCGGATAGTAAAAGCCTCATTTTGAGTTATTCAACATCACGTGATGTTGCAAGAAATCACCGTTCCTCCTTACAATTAAAAAGCTTAATTATTTTTCAGAGAGAAAACTTTTATTTTGTTTTCAGCGTCTCAGGATTAGTGTTTAATAGGGCTTATATAGCTTTAAACTACATCTTACCCACTGTTTACAAAACTCTATTTTCAGCCCAGGCTCTGCACTGTGATGGCCAACCAAATATGATACAATTACAGCCAAACAAACTAACCGCAATCAGTTTCCCCCCGTTCTATGACCCACTGAGGCCATTTCAGCTTCCGTCCTATGAAAAGTGAGAATATTATTTTCAGTAATCTCAACATTTCAATTTTTCTATCGAAATTTGATAGAAAACAAGTTTAATATGAATTATTATAACGTGCGTGATCTTTTGTAAAATTAAAAGATGAGTCATATTTTCCGACGTCAGAACATAGCGTTGTAAACTGGTATTTGATTTCCTGGATTAAAGCCGCGCATATTTAATGTTGGAAATAAAAAAAACCTATTACTGATAATTAAAACATCAATTTTGTCATTCTGATAATTATCAAGAATAAATTACTATGTACCGTAACAGTTCAATCTTAGACAAACATTATTATTAAAATTGTCTCAGATGTCGCTTTACCTCGTAAAATTCAAGTGTCCTTTTTTACTCAAGATATTAGAAAATATACACTCATTTTCATCGTAACTACATGTATATTTATTACTATCGCAGGAACTTGAACTGTGTTTGGAATATAATTCCACCCGTTGGCTATAGAATTATCATAGAATACTACCTGTTTTGCAATGACGACCTGAAAGGCTTCCAAGGTAGATCCTACGCACATTGTATTTACTTTTAATTAAACACAATTTAATGTCTACAAACACGACATACATATTAGTAGCACATTTGTATGTTGAAATTAAAATTGTTATAATTTATCAGACCCAACTATGATAGCAATTAACGATAGTTCAAATACAAGACATTTCCGCAAAACTACGAACAATATTACCTAACATTACTTGCATAATATATTAATTTCATTTTCAATTGCAAAAAAAGAAAAATAAATAAATAAAGTTTTTGCATTACCCATTACAAGGGAATTCTCGGTTGGAGAATGTGACATGTCGGGACCATTTCGGAAGCTCCGTTGTGGACAGGTCTTTGAGCTTGTCGTTTAGAACAGATTCCTATAGCAGACCCAGAAGTGAGCAAGGATTTCAGTTTAGACTTTTTGCTGCTAACAATAAAGGTAGGCATCTAATATGCATAGCAGATCATCTTAACGTTCATTTCTGGCTACGATTGGAATTGTCACTAGCATCAATTGACCTTTAAAAGATTCGTATAAGTTCTAGATATCTAGGGGACTCTTTCCATAATTAATAACTTAAATATTTCATTTTTTAAATTATTGAATCAGTAGATAGTCCTTGTGATAACGAAGGTGTACCGTTAGAAGCATCACCAGATAAACAAATTATTATATCTCCAGGATTTCCTTTGCAAAGGTAAGAAGGTCCCCCTCTCTCTCTCTCTATCTCTCTCTCTCTCTCTCTCTCTCATATATATATATATAAACATTACAACTGGATGGATAACATCATTGTGACATACATGCAATTTGTCGTCGGAACTATTAGTAATGCCAACTCTGCATTGTGGTGCCTTTATAATGAATAATTTTGACGATGACATAATTTTTCTATGACTATACCGACAATAGGCCTACATCTTGTGTGTGGACGATTCTCTCACCAATAAAGAAAGCCAATATATACATACAGATGAAATACCTCTTCCTCAGCGAGCAGACGACTCTACAGATTCAGAACGATCGTAAGGACAATATTTTTGATTACCTTATTGAAGTACTAGTATTTAAACTAGGTCCATAGCAGTGGTTTTGAAGAGAAAAAAGGGTTGGGGCTTCTATCAAGAAGTTATGTATCTTGCCAGAAAAAAAAACATTTACATATAATCGGCTAGAAAATAGGGAGTTAATTTCTCTTTTTCCCCCCTAATATGTTGTCTAGAAATATATAACCAGCCAAAATAACGTCGGGGTTTTGAGCCTGAAAACAACTTTAATATATGAAAGGGTAATTCACTCACCCCAGTTGATTTATAATATGAAGCTACTTCAAAAACCGTAAATTACATTGGTATTGGAGTTACACATTCCATTCTGACAATGAGAAAAAAAATTGCTGTTACCATTTGGCAAAAATATAACGGAGCAAATTTAGTCATGTATACAGCTAATGGCTGACGGCAAGTCTGAATCCTGGATAATGCGTGTTAATTAATTTAACGCAATGGTTTTTATTCTTTTACAAGATATATCTTGCATTGTGGAGATACAATTTTTGTACGAGTGCTTTTTGATAAACATGCACACGGTTAATTCTTATTAAGCCGATGAGTTGTTTAATGTACTCCGACCGACCCTTCAAAATTGCCCCTACCCAATAATTTTTTTCAGTATTTTGAACATAATTTTTTTTTAAAAATTTATTGTCCATGTCATATTAAAACCTATTTAGATTAAGTTTTTGTATCAAAAAATATATATTTCTTTCTATAAATAGCTTTCTCAGTATAGAAAGCAAAACTAATATAGTTTGATTATCAGATTACCAATGTGCATGAAAATAACAAAAAAGAGCTACCTACATGTACCTACCCACCATGAAAAATTTGGATCGAAGTACATCAAACATATAAATTATTAAATAATACTGGCCTGAGTGTTTATTTGCTGCAGAATAACATTTGTTGGAATATCTGTTAAATGACCAATTTGCTTTTACCTAAACAACGATCTTAACCATTTATATTTAATATGGCATTACGCATGTATTATTAGCCTATACTTTTATGTTAAATACTGAAATCTGATTGGTTTAGACGCAGTTAATAATCCGTTCTGTTACCCTCAGCGTTAACAACACACTTTGCAAATTGAAACGGGTAACACTATATAAATAGTGCCTGTTTGGGAGGGTACCAGTTGAAATTGACACCCCGAGAAAACCATTGTCAACCGACGCGAAGCGGAGGTTGACAATGGTTTTCGAGGGGTGTCAATTTCAACTGGTACCCTCCCAAACAGGCACTATTTATTTTATTATACTGAATGTCTTAATTTTTATAACAAATTTTACTGCTTTTATATAGAAAAGACGTGAATTCTACGGCGAACCGTACGCGCATAATTAACGCGCATGTAACAATTCGTTCTATCGGCCCGTTGCTAAGCGTGCGAGGGAGAGAGAACGGATTGTCAACTGCGTCTAAACCAATCAGATTGCAGTATTTAACATGAAAGTATAATAAAACGAATTGTTACATGCACGTAAATATGCGCGTATGGTTCGCCGTAGAATTCAAGTCATTCCTATAGAAAAGCAATTAAGTTTTCTTTAAAATTAAGACATTCAGTATAATAAAATAAATAGTGCCTATTTGGGAGGGTACTGTAACATATAAAATTGACACCCCTAGAAAACCATTGTCAACCTCCGCTTCGCGTCGGTTGACAGTTGTTTTCGTTTGACAGTGGTTTTCTCGGAGTGTCAATTTCAACTGTTACCCTCCTAAATAAGCACTATCTATATACTAGCATTTGATTTGTTGTATTTTTATTTAGTTTTTGCTAAATCCGTGATACTAGAGGAGTCGGGGGTTTTTGTCTATCGTGAAGAAACCATTACCTTAAATTACACCAGTAACGGCTCGTATAGTGGACCTCATGGATTTGTACTGGAATATTACACTGGTATGTTGGCATGTTGCATTGTTATGCTCTAGCACTATTCAAACAAATTTGAAGATGGGTGAATAAGGCGTGTAAACTGCCTATATGAGGATAGATAAGATACTATAAAATTAAAATATCAACAAATCTCATAATTTCTTTCTAATATATTGAAAACAATGTATATTTACCATAACATCGATTTATAACCCTTAAATTTGTTAAATATTTGGAATAGGTTGATTTAAACTGGCGTATGCGTGTCAAAACCTCCAAATAGAGTCATTTTCAGAACTTCAATGCCTTTTCTTTTATAGAGTGGGTCTGAGCTCCATATTTTTGTCATAGTCTATATAAGGTTTAAAGGAACTAAAACCGATTTCAATCAACGGAAACGTGGAGAGATGACCCACTATACTTTAAAAATGTCATTTTGTATCGCAACAATTGAATGTTATAGAAAAATAATACAAGTCCGTAAATTCGTAGTTGAAGTCGCATATAGCATTTAACAATGTAGTTTGTTGTGACTGAAATGGCTCAGTGGTTAGAGCACCAGACATTAGGTAACATTATAGAGCTAGGGTTTTTAGGTTGTGGGTTCGATACCACCAAAACTTTAGAATTTTTTTTTCTTATCGATTGTTAAAATATTCAAAACTGAATATAGTTAGAAATTGTGCTCTTGTAAACTTGTATTATAACATTATCAAGTATATTTAGTTGGAAAAAAATTAAATTTGAAATTGTATTTTACGACTAAACCAAATGGGCATTTGCGCTATCTTGTTCCCCCATCTTCTGTCGAATTTTGGTTCATATTTTATGGTCTTTGATCATTGTAGACGAATATAGTGTGGCAGTATGTACCCAGAAAAACCAACCTAAAGAGTTGTCACAATATGGGGTCCCGAACCCCATGAAAAGATATATAATTTTCTCCGTGAAAGCTACAAATGACATCGAGTTATCATTGCAAACGGTAATTGGCGGACACTATTTCATTGCATTTAAACAAAGCTTTACGGGGAGTTTATGCATAGGAAAAAAGGTTTTACTGACACAATGTCTCGAAGAGTACAACGGGACACTGCTGGACAATGGAACGTTCCGGGATTTCTGGGTGAGCTGGTTCGACACTCTGAAGGTAGGACGTGGAAGAATACCAGGAAATGACGTCATTCTTGATTTCCGGGTTTATAACCCCCTCAACGTTAGTTCCATTTCAATTCAAGCCCATGATGGCATTGGAGAGTGGAATTTTTTTGGCCCAGTAAATTCTACTGGTAAGTTTGCCAATTGTTGTTTTCATTTTTTTGAAATACGTACGTACGTATAATGTATATAAACAATAGTATCAGTTTCCCTATCCACGCTGCAGACTATCAATTTTTATTTCAGATTTCATAGAGACTTGTCACGTGTCAGGCGGTCCTCTGAAACCACTATGGAGTCTTCAGTTACCCCCACCAAATGTTAACTACATCAAGTTTTCTGTTCTTCTTTGTGAGAGAGGAGTAATAACGTTTCGAATAACGAATGGAACATCGTATCGGATCTGGGTAGACGCACTCAAACTGAACGCTTCCAGTCAACACATTTCTTGTTTCACAGAACACGAACGCAGGGGTGATGCGTATATCTGCATTTCTACAGCCTATTCCACTTCTGTTCTGGATTGCACGGAATTTCGTCAGTTTTGGATATCTTGGGACGATAGTAGTATCATTTCGATTGGAAAAGGTTTAGATCTCAAAAAACACGTGATGACCAGTCTAAAGTTAGGGTACCTTCCCGTCCCCACGTCGTTCGAGTTTGGGAGCGACTTGTCTGATCCTAAATATATTGCTTCCGTGTGGCGATTTGTCAGACCTCCAACGACTTCAGGTTTGCGTCTGTGTTTGTGTGTCTTTGTGTTATATAGAAATTGAAGGTTATATCACGTTGTTATTCGGCGTAATTTTACGTGATATAATTGATTTCTTTTATAAATGGTTAATGGGGGTATTACTCGCTATGATAGGTCTCTCTTGATTTGGTCATTGTAAAATATTCATAATGCTTATGCTTCATAATACCTAATTTTATTAATTAAATAAAGATTCGTGGAAGTACATTTACTACATTGCTTACGATGTATTACTTTTGCACACGTGTCCAAAAAATATGAATTTTGTTCAAAGACAAAGGTCATAGGAGCTCATTGTTATTAGTTTATGTCCTACTACGGTTAAAGAAATATCATCTTTTTGTATCTTTATACTTGACTTTAAATTTGATTTAAACTAGTTAAAAAAATATCAACGTTGAATGCGTATTTGCTCTATTATTTATAATGTTAATAAAATCTGAGTTATTATATAATTTTTGCTTGTTTGAGTCTATTAGATCATTTTGGCCGGTAAAAAAATTAATTAATTACTGCTGCAATAGTTATTGTCTTAATTTCAGGAAAGTTAACATTTACTGTATTATCCCTTGATTGAAATAATCTTTTTAATATAATTATATGATTGCGGAATTCCGCGTAATGGTTAAAACTGGACATATTTTTCTTATCGTAGAGATGATCAACATAACACGGAGTCAAGTGGTTCCCTCTACACAAGGAATAGAGGGTTCGACTCTGACCATGTCTGTGGATATTAATATCCGATTCGGCTTTGAAGTGAAATGGTTGAGGAATGGCACCCAAGTGACGCATTCTCCAGGGAGGTTCTTGATACAGCAATCGTTCATTGATGTGATGAAATGTTCTCTGGAGATATTGGAGCTGAAACTTAGAGACCAAGGTAAAAACTTTTGAACATTGATGTTTTTTATGGTTATATTGAGCTACTGATTCGTTTCTCTTATCTCAAAATTCACTTTAAAGTTAAAGCTGGTTGCTTGCATGCTGCAAAAATGAGAATTTGTTGCGGCGATTATTTTATGTGGTTCAGGTTACTAATATAATGTCGTAGTGAATGGTTTTTATTTCGTGGTAAAAAAAAAAAGTTATCGCAAACATTATATCTCAAACAGGGTATTATTTTATATTAACAAATAGCGCAAAATTGGTGGAAACTAATTAACGACTTCAATATCGAAAGGAAGGGCCTAAAAGTACAATTTTAATTTTTTTTTAAAGCTAACTGGACAGTTGTTGTATACAACCAGCACTACAGCGCTTCAACGAGTTTTGACATCAGCGGTAAGTACATATTTAACATATACATTTGATGATTTATTATTCTAAAGTTGGCTAGAGCCTTCTTGACTACATCTATAACGCATAATGATTTTTAAAAAAACCAGAATACTTAAAATCGGGTACTTTGCTATTTCACAGTAAAACGAGGGCTTCAGATCCGAATTTCCCCTCGTTACGAACTGGCGGTCCAGAAGGGAAGTTCGTTCGAACTTTTGTGTAATATTACAAATCTAAAAGATTTGTCGGGCATTTCCGTGGATATTTCTCGATTGACTTGGTATATGAATGACAGTCCTCTGCAACAGGGTCAGTGTTCTCGTCTTGCATTGCAGTTTTGATATCATTTGATACGACTTACTGAAAATACTTTCTAGAAACTATATTATTATTCTATACTGAATATAATTTATAACATGTTTCTGTGATTTTAATATTTGAGACAAAAATATTAAAAACGCAACAATTTTTAAGGACATAGCATTACTTTTAGGCGGAGTAAATTAATTTTATGTTTAACGTCCCAGGGCGATAGTCTTCTGAATCAGCATCAAAACAAATAAAAACCAATTCAGCATAAGATTGTTTTCATTTCAACAGATGGAAAACGTATTGCAGTCACAACAAAGGGGTCTACCAGTCTACTACGCATTTTATCTACTGAGGTGAGCGACGAGGGGATATATTCCTGTAACCATGACAACTACCGGGTAACCATGGTGATCAACGCTACGGTGGCGGTCTACAACAAAGGCATGAACTGACATCGCAATGTCTTAGTCACACATGCTAAGCATGTTAGATAAAGATTCAAGGCGTGAGACGTTTATATATATTATAAATACCCCTTAAATTCTCCCGTAGGTGACGTTGTCTGCCCTTCATCAGTAGATGTTAACAGTATTTCGTGGCCAGTTGCCATTCCAGGAAAATACGTTCATGCAGACTGTCCTAACTGCAAAGAAGGTAGAACTATGTATTTTCATTGCAGCACTGATTGTGTAAAATTAGCAAATTGGTTGAATATAGAAACAAGGGGCAAACAACGACACGTTTTATTTTCCATAGGTAACGCAAGCAGATTCTGTGATAGTTCTGGGACTTGGATGAAGACACGAGTGTCATACTGTGCAGATATAGAACTTTCCAGCGCTTTGAACGAGGTTTAATTCAATTTACTATAGCTTTGGTTGTACGGTATATTGTTACCCACCGTTTGGCGATATTTATCACATTTGTAATTGTAATAGCTGTAAATAAAAAAAAAAGATCCCAGAGATCCAAAGATACATAAAGAAAATGTATATAAACTTATCATATAAAAAAACCTCATAATGAATTTTAGCTTGAAATATTATTCCCAAGTTTAATATTTAAAGTCTAGCTTACTATAATTCCCATTTTACAGCTTCAGATTTTAGAAAGCGACGGAGTGTCCGACAAAGAGTACATTGAACAGAAGTTTCAGACCACCCTAACAAAAACTGAAAACCTAACTGCCTCAGAACAGACCATCTCCTCCGCTAACATACTGTCTTCCATCAGCATCATCGATACAGTCCTGAAAGTTGCTAACCAAAGCAACGCAACTGTACCAAACCAGGTGGGCTACTTGTTATGACCTTGAGGGTAGATTGTGGTCTTTTTCTTCTTTTTTCAGAAGTGGAGTATTTGATTAACAGAGGCTATCATTATTTTTTCTCAATAAAATGTACGCATATTTCGAAGATATTTTACACCCGAACATATATAATTATGTTCCTCAACTTCCTCTGTAAGGGTATTTATCTTGGTGTGTGGTTTAGCATTCGATGGAGTCTTATATAGGCTATATAGCAATATACAAAATATCTTTACTTCATTGAGCTACTAAAAAAGGTAACTATACACAAAACTATGCTTTTTTATCAGAATGTGTACACCATTTTTGACCACATGACGTCAGCCAACAACAAAGAGTCATGGAAACTGGTTGAAGAAGAGGTATTGCAGTGTAAAGGTTCCAGACATCTTTTTGATATATAATCAACTATAATCTGAAAATAATCTCACCTCACATTGATCTTACCTCGTTTATGTCAGACATTGGCTGGTCCTACATCAGTACTGGACGCGATGGAAAGGACGAACTCTCTTGTAACGAAGGATTCCAAAGTCAAAGAATTCAGAGGAAGCAACATTGGTCAGTAACCAGGTTTCGTGGTAATGAAGCAGTTACACTAACTCATAGACTGATTTCCTTTATATAGCATAGATATAATTAATCATAGCACTTTCATGTTCAAAACAACAAGTTTGAAAAGTCAGGGAATGATAAATATTAGCATGTAATAAATTATTTTCTAGTCAAATAGAATTGTGTTCAAATTTTCTTTTACATATGTTTAAGTCTTACTGATTGTTATTTTTTAAGAAACCATAATTACAATATGTTTACACTGTGTACATGTAAATCATGATTTTTCTACTTACTATCTATTACCCTTTATATTGTGTTGGTAGTTGTGAACGTTAGTGAGACTTCGATACAGGACTCGGGGATTCAGTTTCTTGAAAATGACACTTTTATTGTACTTCCAAAGCAAGAGGGACAGTTTAAAGGTATGGCTTTGCACAATATCATTTATAAACTCTCTGCTTTGTAGTATTTTATGGTTTGTGTACTAAACTGCAACTTGTTGTGTTTATTTATAATTGTATTTATTTTGGTAATTTTTTTTTGTCTTCTAGCGTCAAAATATTCTGCGGTTTTGTACAAGACAATGTCTCAATTTTTACCATCCAAAGCTAACTCTTCAAGGTAATCATATTAAACTTCATAGATTTTGCAGTTACCTATTACCTACCCACCTATAAATTACAATACGCTATATTGAATTGAATAAGCATTTAAAATACAAACAAATGTATTAATCTAATCCCGTATTGGACACCACATGTAGGTCTGGGCCGGATTCTGTGGTTAACTCTGCCGTGATGTCACTGACGTTCGATCAGCCCGTCCAACAACTGTCCCCACCCCTCGTTCTGACCTTCCAGCACAATATAGGGGTAGGTTTTGTTGAATTATTCTGAAAAACTATTTTGTTAGTATTAAATATCATTAGATAGAAGATATTCTATTTATTACTATAAATTTTACAACTCCAAATAGCATGAAGCAAAGCATAGCATGAAAGCATAAGAAAATTAATAAAAATATAATGTGAAAACAGAAAAAGTCAAAAGTTTTCTATAGTAACAGAAAAATTTTGTCTAGTTAATATTGTTTTTTGCCCTTCAGAAAAGAATGGCAGAGGAAGCCGCAGACTGTGTTTTCTGGGATTATGCTCTGTTGTAAGCAATTTTGGATTTATATACGAGATAATAGCAACACAAGTACTTTGTATTTAAATCAACAATATATTGACTGTCGTACCACTAGCATTTTATACTGCTGTCAATGTTGGACAACATGTATTACAAAGTTTTACACTTTGCTTAAGCAGTTAATGCACTTGTTGAGTATGTACAATTCTTTTACTTAAATATTGTGTGTTTAAATGTAGTTTTGTTGTGGATAAGACTAGTTTTAACCCTCACTGTGGATAACTAAAAAAGTATAATTTAACATAGTGAATAAACTCAGTTGTTTTCGGTAAAACATGTTGCACATGTAAATACGGTTAGTTGTTACACTTAGAAAAGTTGTATAATTTCAGTTGTTACACTTATAGACAAGTGTGTATATATATATATATATATATATATATATATATATATATATATATATATATATATATATATATATCGTGTTTACACTTAGACATAAATACAGTGGTTACACTTAGGCATAGTGTATAAATACAATACAGTTTTTCACTTAGACATAATGTTTAAATATAGTGGTTACACTTTGACAAAGTGTATAAATACAGTTTTTCACTTAGATTTGGTGTATAAATAGCGTATAAATACAGTTTTTCACTTTGTGTATAAATAGTGTATAAATACAGTGGTTACGCTTTACAGTGACGGAACAGGCGGCTGGTCTTCAGAAGGATGTTCTACTAATTCTACGGAGGGTGGCACCACTGTTTGTCTGTGTAACCATACCACCAACTTTGCTATTCTCATGAGACCTTACACGCCGGTACTTTTTTAATGGTTTTTTCCTCCTATACACTTGAATAAAGCCGAAAGAGTACCTCACTACCGAAATCTGACCCCAAATTAAGAATATATTTCATTCAAATAAAAGTGATCTTTGTTTAAATTTACAACGCATTATACATATTTCAGCAAATAGATAGTTTAATAGAGTTGGTAAGTTAATTAGAATTCATTTTTAAACAGGAAAAAGAAGATTCGGCGCTGGTAATAATTTCCATTGTTGGCGTTGTTATTTCAATGTTGTTTACCGCCCTGACCGTCGGCATCTATATTTACTTGTGGAAGTAAGAATACTAGTATATTGTATACAGAAATAGTTTATGTACTCTAATTTGGTTAATGTTTAAAATTTTGAGACCACGAATGAAGAATTGGCCAATCTGACTGTAAATGTTTCTTATAATGATGAAATAATGATCAAGACAGTGGAATATGAATTCGAATATATCAAAATTTTGCTATATTAATTTCTCTTTTCCTCCAGAAAGATCAAGAGCGACCAGAATGTTTTGATTATCTGTCTGTGCGTTTCTCTCTTCCTCGGCTACCTTGTGTTTTTGACCGGGGTAGATAATGCACAAGATGAGGTAGGTCCCCCACGCTAACAAATGAATTTTAAACTTTAAGTTAAATACAACAAGAAAAGTATGTAGAAACTGTTACCGTCGGCAAAAGATTCCAGTGGAGGCAGATTAAACCGTTGATCATGAGTCCTATCAATAAACGACCTTCGCCAGATTAATACCGGGCACCAACCTTTCCCTTTAGTAAATGTAAAACTCAATTTTTCATCAATTTTAAAAAATATATATTGTAATAGTTAATATTTGAGCAAACTTAGAGAACTCACAAATGGACAATGAACATTATAAACTGATATTAAGGTCATATAGATGAGTTAAAAAAATCTCAAATACCATAAATTATACAAATGAAAGTGCAACTTATGATTATTAATATGTTTTATCATCTACAGGCTGTTTGCATCGCTGTCACGGCTCTACTCCATTTCTTCTTGTTAACCACTTTCTTCATGATGTTTGGCGTAGGAACGTTTTTCTTTATGAACGTTACAGTATTATTTTATGCTATGCGTATCACAAACAACTTTAATTCTCGGTCACGGTTAAAATGGTTCGTTGGATCTGCAATAGGTAAGTTAGTTACTGTATAAGTCAGTCCAATTTGACAAATATATCATTATTTATGTAGGCTCAATAATTGTTTAAAGTTTGCTTATTTTATTCAAAATTAAAATATTGCAAATTTGCTTCACTAGGATTCGCTATCTATATATACCCATGTCATAGAAGTATAATTTTAATTAGAATGGTGTTTTTTTTTTGTCGAGGTATTCCATTGGTGATAGTCTTTATCACGCTAGGAAGCTGTTGGAACACACAATATCACTCTGAAGCATTGTAAGTAGTACTGTAGTATGTATTATAAATAATAAAATTTAAAATCTTTGGAATTAGCTTTATTATTGTAGTCTTGCTTTCTGGACTGATGTGTGAATTCACCACTTTTCTCAAGCTTTTGATAGATTTGGATTTTTATAGCGGTAGAGTCACTAAACTGTCAATGTAATTTTACCTTTACATTTAGGATGTAATTTTACCTTTACATTTACGATGTAATTTTACCTTTACATTTACGATGTAATTTTACCTTTACATTCCTTTCAGCTGCTGGCTATCTGTAAACTCTGGAGCAATATATGCTTTTATTGCTCCTGTCCTTTTAATTTTTTTGGTATGTATACAAAAGTAGTAAATGATTGCTTCTGTTAGTGAAACGTCTCGTCTGGTGTATATGTGTTATATTTCCATTTCAGCTTAACCTTGGTATAATTATCTCCTTACTTCGAGTTATGTTTTTAACAACTAAAATGAAGAAAGCAGAATTTAAAGAAAAAGCAAGGTATGTAAAAATGTAGATAATAAAGAAATCCTAGATGCTTTAGCATCTAGAATCTAGGACCGTTTGAATAAGATAAGCGCTCGAAAGGTTCATAGTTTTATATGTTCCTAAATTGATGCTGGCAAGGTCAAGCTTTAGATGAAGCAATTGAATGAGACTTGCAAAACCTTTAGTCAGATACCGATTGCTAGTTTAGGATATGCAATGTTTTTTTCTCAGTTTTCTAAAAAAAAAAAACTCTTCAGAGTCAATTTTTTTTTAAACATAATACATGTATAATCAAATGAATACTTTTTTGTTTTCTTTCTGGGTGTTTTAATTCCTGTCACATATACTATGCTTTTATTTTATCATCTGTCTATTTAATTTTGTAGTTAATTGTATGCGATTTAATCAAAATTCTTTCTTTAAAAAAAATTGTTATTGTAGAAATGCCTTAAAAAGCGTGTGCACACTGATTCCTGTCCTTGGGGTAACGTGGATTTTTGGAATCTTCGCTATCAACGAAGACGCCATTGTGTTCCAATATATATTTACTATTGCAAATTCAATACAAGTAAGGTTCGACGGCAGATGGAGATGACGTATTTAAAATATTTTTGTATTATATGTTTCATAATCGTTATTTTAATTTTGCCTTTGATGCCCTGGATTATTCATTTAAAAAAGCAGGCAGCTTAAAATGTTACATGTATGTATTTCACTATGTTTAAAGTTCTTTACCAAGTTTAATTCCATGAACCTACTAACCACTAAAACACTATATTTTATTTTTAAGGGACTTTTAATTTTCATCACGCATGTGTTAATGAACAACAAGGTAAGGAAATTATAAAAAAAAAAAAAACATCTTAGGAGGTTTAAAAATCGACGGTGTAAAACTTTGCAAATAAGTTTGTGTTTGACATACATAATTAACATTTAGATAAAGAAGACAATGAGAGCAAAGCATCCATCTTTGAAAAAGAAGCGAGACAAGGATGTGGATCACGTGGTGTCTTCCACAGCGGATCACTCTACAAGCAACACGCACACAACCGCACTAGTTCCGGTCAATAATTCAGTATACGTAAGTTAAAAACTCCTTATGTACAAATTCCATGGATAACAAAGTTAAAATTCGCTGTCTTAAAAAATGGATGTGCAATTCTATAATACAGAAATTCAATTTAGCAACCTTGGTTGATATTATGTAGATATGATGGTAAATTTGTAGAAAGACCCTGATAAAGTATCAGACACCGATATACACTTACATACAGAGGAATCTGAGAGCACTAATACAATTATGGAAAGGCAATTATTCCTTTCTTCCATGGAAACTCAGGTATTATCATAATAAAGTGTTTAATTGATAACAATTAGTTTGAAAAAAAAGTTCCAATTATTTTGAAAGAATTCAATTTTCACTGACTGTTTAGATTGTTGGCGGGAAAATTATCACCCAATCAGGGTCCGCTACACACCTTCAAACGGATTCCAGAAATGGAGCATTTGAGTTAAAACTTTCATCAGAAGAAGTTTTACACGAAGAAAAGAAACAGGACGTCAGATGGGTATGCCATTAAGAGATTAATATATTACAGAAAATGCAATTATTTTTTCATTAAAGCTGACATGAATTCATAAAAGCATTTGGTCGCCATATTAGTTTCGATTGCTCCTTTACTGCCACTGGGGTATATATACCAGTTGAGAAAGTTACGGTCGGTTGCTTTCCGATCGAGGCATTCAGCTTGCACGGACTTCTAAATGCATGAACTACACATTGTAGTAAAATGTTTGTAATAAAGAATAAAGGAAACAACAATCAATGAAATACAAAATTTATTTATTCTTTGAAAGAATTTCCAAGGTATTCGTATTATTTTGCACAGACAGTGCTGCCTTACTTCCCATGCACATCGAACACGTGTGTCGTTCATACAGAGTGCATAACGTCTGCATCTTTTTGAAAACCCCGGCGGCACTACATCCAACACAGTAGCTAAATGATAGTAAATCCAAGAAAGTAACAACGTAACATCGTTTCCATCCGTTCCTACAAAAACGCTCCGTTTCTAAAATCCATGCGATCATTGACATTGCTCGATATGCCACAGTGTGTAGTTTGCGCATGTGCGATGTTATAACATACACAGGAAAACGGTCTACAATTATCAAGGAATTTTTGAAGTATCTGTGCCTGGATTTCAGCCTGTCTTGTTTCGGTTATTGGATAGTACTTGCCAGTGCAGTGGTTGTCATATTATTTTTGTTCAAAACGCGTTTTTACACGTCTTTTCGTCCAAGGTAACGTGTTCGGGTGAATGAAATACCTGAATGCGGCGAAGCATGAATAGTGCTCTCGGCCTTATATAGGGGGTGTGTAGCGATGAGCAGAACAATAGAAATCGACAACTAATATGGCGGTAGTCTGAGATAAAAGGGAAATAATGCGTATTTATGAATTCATGTCAGCTTTAAGTGATTGTGCATAGCAAAACCAAGCAGTGGTCTTTGTTTTAGGGAGGTGGCGCGGGTATAATACAAACTTTTCAGTCTGAGGCAAACAAATACCGAGAGATGAGACCCACAAGGGAATGTAGAGTGGTGCAAACTAAAGTTGAAAGAACTCGAGTCGTCACATCGAACACGTCTCAGTTTTCAGCGGTAACAAATCTTTGAATACATTCATAAAGCTGCAAGTCTTGCTTGTTTTGAATAAGTATTAAACGGACAACATTTGTATAAATGTATATATATTTATGTAATATAATCAATGTTTCAATTTTTAGGTTAGCAATACAACATCACAAAACAGAGTAAATTTTTCACAAATAAGACACGAAGAAGGTAATATTTTACTTCGTCCGCAAATCCTTAGAGCTTTTATCAGAATGATAACAGATTGAATTGTTAATAGGAAAGAACACTATGATTTATATTTCGTTTTTATTTCTGTTCTATAATAATTTATCCAGATATTGAAATTTGAATGCATACATTGTCGTATGGATTAACCTTTTAAGCTTATTAATATGGCCATTTTTATTTTAATTTAAAACAATGTTGAAATTGACGACAAATAATTTGAAAATACAATTTACATGTTTGATACAATGGTATATTTTTATGATATAAAAATTAAAATTCAACTGATTTTTTTTAAATTTCAGAATTCGATGCCTAATAAACTGTCGTGTGTTATATGCAGAGGCTGTGATAAAATTAAAAGCTGAATATAACATTTAATACATTTAAATATATGTCATTGTATTAATTTGAAGAAAAAATAAAGGAAGGGGCGGGCACCTGCCGTGTGTAACGTATTATGGACCTATTCCAATATATTTTGTTTTTATTGCTGATTAAGGTGATTTCACTATGCCAGGTTAATATACAAACCTTTTTTATGTTGGCCATTGTTAGGTTGTTTTGTTTTTTTAAATATTCAATTACTTCTTGCTGTTAACCCTGTCAATACCCAAACTATGACTGCAATATTATGTGCAAAACATGCACCTAGTTGATAAAAACAATGCAGTAAACGTATTATATTTAGCGTGTACGATATTTAGCGGAAAATGATTTTTCAACAAGTTAGCGTGGATTTGAGTTAGCGCATTTCTGAATGTACCTATTTATCTACTTATAAATTTTACCTTTGGCGATGTACTTGATTTTGCAGACGCCGTTTTCCGCCAAAAAACGCTTAAAAGAATACACAGCCAAATGTAATACGTTTGCAGTATATATTACGTAATGTATGACAATGTATGTTAACGATTGAAATTACAAATAAATTCTTTAAACTTGATAATTAACTTGAATGATTGAACACAATGTACAAATCTCTCTAACTTCATAGGCAGTTAAGCAAGAATGCTCATTTTGATCCCATAGTAGTTTAAGTGACGTCAAATAGACTTAAAAAAACACTTTTAATCAACAACATATTTTAATGAATAGAGAGCGTTATAATTTGCAATTACTTTCGGTTGTTGATGGAAGAAGAGGTACTGTAGAAATATTTGGCCTCCGGAACAATTTTTGAGTTGCATCCATCAACAGTACAGCAGTAATGACACGTGTACTGTCCCGGGACAGCGCCCTCTGCGTACCGCAGACAGCGGTCCTGATCCGACGACTGGGCCATCCACTCGTTACGACACGTCAGCTCGTCCACACACCTAAACATTTACATCGACATTAAATTTCATCCACTAGTTACCATGGTTACGAAACGTCAACTCGTCCACACCTAAATAGTTATATCGACATAAAAATTATCTTTACACGTTCATCCACTAGTTACCATGGTTACGTAACGTCAACTTATCCACACACCTAAACAGTAACGTCTACGTTAAAATTACCTTCACACTCTTAAGATTTATTTGGATTAGATAAATATAGACACTTAAACAATAATTTTGACATTAGACGTATCTTCACACGTTCTGAGATCATGTGTGAATTAAAGGTACACGTCAAATATAGTTGGACCTTTTGTAAATGGCGACACTGTCATCAGAGCCTTGCACAACATCGGTCATACAATAACTTCCACTGCTGCATTTGGATGGCTGACCCATGTAAACGGTTCGCAAGTCACAAGGTAGATTCGCATCTGGATCCCCACACTGGTGACAGGAAATTGATGGAGCTGGAATGAATTAATTAAGGGGATATGCGGCCATCTTTTACATTTGAGAAGAAAAATGTTAACATTTCTTTAAATGGCTTGTTTCTGTCCAAAACTTACTAAAACCGTTGTCAAAAGATACAAAATCAATCAATATGACGTTAAACATGTTATTTTGTTTGCAAATTGCGCATACCAGGGCAGAACAATACATTTTAAAATCACTTAGAACTGCGCAGCTACAGACTTAAAGATTTAAAAATCTGAAAAAATATGAAAGGAGGTAAAAAGTGTCCACTCTACAACCATTTGTTGAGAAAACGACCAAAGCTTGCTTATTTAAGTTGTAACTTTGTCTCAAAAGAGGGTACCTTATTATTAAAATGAGTCTCACAAAAATTTTTTGTCTGCGTCTATGGAGGTACATTGAAGTTATATTTTCATTGAAAAATATATGTATATTTTATATTTAAGGCAATTAATTTATTTGGATCCCCTACTTTTAAAAAGAATTTAATTCAATTTATTAGTATAGAACTAAAACAAAACAATTGGAACTGGTATGGAGATGTCTGTCACATTCAGCCAAGATTGTTTTGAATTGACATTTATTTTTATCGATGAAACTATAACGTCTATGTGCCTTCATAGGTACAGCCTGGAATTTTCTTGTTCTAAAAGTAGATCCCATGTCGACTGATAAAAATAAGATATCCTATTTTGAGGCAAAGTTTCTACATTAATGTGCAAAATTCAACCTTTTTCTCAACAACTGTTGTAGAGAGGACACCAATTAACCCCTCTGTTACTTTTTCAGATTTTTAAACTGCAGCTGCGCAGTTCTATGGCTGTTCTAAGTGATTAAAAAAGCATTGTTCTGTTCTTAAATGCATAATTTACAAACAAAACAACATGTAGAACCTCATATTTATTGCTTCTTCATCTTTAGACAACAGTTTTGGCCAGTTTTGTGCAGAAACAAGCCAATTGAAGATATGTTTACATTTTTATTCTCAAATGAACAAGATGGCCGCAAATCCCCCTTAACATTTCTTGTTAGAAGGTAAATGCTGCCTTTTAGTTTGTGCTTGAAATTTTGATTAACAAATACATGTACAGGTATATATAGTTTTGTTCATGTAAAACATTTGAAAATCATACATACTAAAATCATAATCATACTAGCAATAAGAAAAAGCAAGCAACATCGTTCACATCGATATGCCTTGAATTTTTTTATAGTTATTGACAACAACGGATAATAGAAAATTGGTTATGATTGTCGTATATCTATTTTCTTTTTCAAACGGCCAATAGGATCAGAGATGACCCTTCATGACCTACATGTACTTACAAGCAGTAGTGGTGGTGGTTGTGTGTTTAGGAGTTGTAGTAATCTAAAATTAGGCCATTGAACCCGTTATCAACCGAAATGTTTCTTAAAGGCTAGGACACTTTTTCGGTATATTTTATGATAAATTATAAAATATTTTAATTCAAACAGATCATTTTATAAAATATTTGCCTTACAAATTAAGAAATTCATATGATATCTGAAAATATATGCCATATCAAAGAAATTTTCAACAAACTGGAAGCTTTGCATGAAAGAATTTACATGTAATTGATTAATTAGTCGACATAAACATTCGTAATGTTAAACATATTGTATTGGAGTTCAATGAAATGAAAATTTTATGATAATGAAATATTGTTAGTGTTATTCGTTACTTGCTGTATCACATTCAAATCAATTTTCCTTTGATTCGATGCCCTATGACAAGTTTATTTTCTGCAGTAAGTTAATTAAACGGTTACCATGGCAACACTACTTTATGGAATGAATGCAAACCTTGCAAAAACCCCCAAAAAAGACCCTGTTCTACAGCCTTGTACAGTTTCCTATTCATAGCTTTGTAAATAAAGATTTTATACATTGTTGAAGAATTGATGCTTAACATGGGATTTTTCCAAAACAATTCAGCAGAGGTGCTCTTATATAATAACAGTAAAGCAAAGTAAGGGTTTAAGATGTTTTTAATAAGTTGTGTATACTCTTATTTTCAATATCGTTCTAAATCATTAGATGTATACAAATAATTGAATTCTTAGTATTTAAAGGAGTGTTTTTACAATTTAGGAACTTGTTAATGAACAAATTATTAAGCAACTTGACCTTGTCGATGCTACAAAAGCATTTGTTGTCAACACAGTCAATGTGATCCACAGGACACGGCATGGTGAAGGTCAAAAACGTAGCATGGGTGTTCTGTTGGTTACAGTCCATCCTGGAGGCACATGTGGCGGCTAAAAGAGGTTCGTTCAGAATCGATCAAGTATCAGTTTCAAATAAAGGTTTTTATGTCCATAAAATTGTTTATCATAGTTAATGTCAAAAACTGTTTTCTGCAATGATCGGATACTCGGTTTTTATTAATATGATGTGAATAAACTCTAAACATAATACGAGCCCATAAATGTCTACAATAAGTTTTCATTTAAGAAATAAACAGCAATTTAAAAAGTTCACCGGGATATGAAGTTGGTTGGTCACGTGATCATATCCTGTGAAGCCCGAAGGGCTTCTCAGTAGATTTGATCACGTACCAACCAACTTCATATCCCGGTGAACTGTTTATTATTGCTGTTTATTACTTATATTTACGTTTGAAAAAGACAAATCGTTCAGAACTGTTAAAATAACCGAGATTTTATGTTTACAAACATCCAAGCGACAAACGATAAGCATGTGCCATGATCATTGTGACGCCACGAAAACGTTCATACAGAATTGAAAGTTTTCGCTTTTCTATAGGTTCATATAAGGAAAAATATTTGCAAATGTAAATATTACAATGGAAAAAATGTAATTGTGTATATGATTTTCAGTGTTTTACTTATCCTAGATATAGCCCGACACAAAAATAAGTTCATATTGTTTTGTTTTCAAGTCAAAATATTTATTGATTGAACTAAAACATTTTAGCAAACATGTTTCCTTATATGAACCTATTGGATAGCGAAAACGTTCAATTCTGTGTGAACTTTTTCATGACGTCACCATGATCATAGCACGCGCTTATCGCTTGTCAGTTGGATTATTGTAAACATAAAATCTCGATCATTTTAACAATTCTGAACAATTTGCCTTTTTCAAATGTAAATATAAGTAATAAACAGTATTGTTAAAAAGTTAACCGAGATATTAACTTGGTTGATGCGTGATCAAATCTACTGAGAAGCCCTTAGTTAATATCCAAGTTCATATCCCGGTGAACTTTTTAACTTTTTTTTTCTTAACCTACATACACGGGAAAGAAGTGTTCGACTCTCGGTTTAGAAAGAAATTAATTAAGCGGTTTGGTCCAATTTAATCGATGATTTTGGGAAGTAAATGTATAATTATAGACAACTCAGGGATTTTCTAAAATAATTTAGACGTTAACCTTCATACACGGGAAAGAAGTGTTAGACACTTTTTATGTATTTTATAACTTCTAAGCTAATAGGTTTGTATGGAAAATTATTTGAATCAATAACCAAAAAATCGGATCAAGCAGCTTCAAAAACATTCAAAGATATGTAAAAAAAAATGCAATTTTCAAATTTGAACCAGTCCCGATCGAAATAAAAACATCCGCCGACCGAAATTATGTAAGTTGGTCTATAGCAATTTTGCGAGATATATATTGTTCACAACAATAATTTCATAAACATTACAGTTATGTTGGCTTATTGATATGTGACACAGCGACAAAGCATACTTACCTGATGTTGTGGAGGGTACAGGTGCTTGAGATGAAAAGAAGGATAAAATTATTTTAGACAACAACTTAATTATCAACCCAGTGAGCGCATATATTCATTTGGGCAACTTGTTATATAATTTTTGAGAAAGAAAGACCTTTAAATGTAATTAATCATTCTCACATATGCCATAAGATCAAAAAGGCAATCAAAGAAAGACAAAAATAAAAAAAATTATTTAGTTAAAGTGATTAGTGTGGATAAAGATGTTTATTCAGGAACTACTTTTTGCAAATTTCAGGTGAAAAAAAACCAGGTTCATAAAGAAAATCAAAAGACCACCAAGAATGTATTAGCAATCTAAAGGCAAATAAAAGATCTAAACAGGGACGGCGAGTAATTGAAGTGATTGAAGTTATTATCATCGACTTTTAAAGAACAAATTCCTTGTCTCTTTATTGTCTTTGAGTCATTTATTATACATTTTCGTTATAGTCATTTAAGATCAATCAAAAGTAATATGTGTAATAAAAAAATCGAAATAAAAAACATAACAATCTTCAGAGAGCTGTCTGGAGACAGAGCTGTGATGCTGTTATCCGGATTTAGCTAAATCATAACAAAAAATCCATGAGTCAAATTGCTCACCTAAACAAGAGTTCTTGATTCTTGTTGGGAATTTTTATATATAAAACTCGTTTAAACTATTGTAAAACTCACATATATTCGAACATAAAAACAATATTTTAAAAGATCATCGAAATCTCTTTTTGACAACAACAAACTGTCATTCCGTGATCGTTTTTTAAATTTTTTTGAAAATTACAAAAACTGATCTAAACTCTTTACAAGTATTATAATTTCAAATTCTATTAGAAACAGAACTCGTAATGATGTCAAAATAAAGATTCAATATATATGTGTGTTTACGCTTCTTCAGTAGAGACATCTATTCAAACTCAATTGCAGAAAACCATACTCACTTGTTGTCTGCGAGGCTCCTGTTGGTTGATCTTAGAAGAATTGAAATAAGTTCTTTTAAAATAATTAATCTGCCTTTTAATATTTAATCAGAGCAGTGAATAATATAGTATGTGAATTACGATCTATGAATAACAAAACTGGAAATTGGACAACATTTTAATGCTGTAATCCTAGTTGTTTAATGCTGCTAGCTACCTGTAGGGATTGGGGTGCTGCTATCTGTCATCGCTAGTGTTGTTTGGCTTGTTACCGTGGAGGAAACAGCAGAACCAGACACATCTGTCATAGAACTCGTGGGAATTGTGCTGCCTTCAGATGTTAAATTTGGCGGTGGAGTCTGAAATTAATGGATGCCTTATCTACAAAGTCATGCCTCCATCCAACAATGGTTTCATTACTTACATCATAAAACGAATAAATACATGTATCATGCAACATCTTCTTTAAAATTATTTAATAGATAGTGAAGTGCGAAAGTTTCAAATATGTCCAGAAGGCTATTTATTTGGAATATTTTTACATGCACTTCAGTTACTTACAACAACACCAACACATTTAAATAAACTACTCGTAATTTTCATCAATCTCACCTTCCAATACACACACTGGCACCTGTCTTCAACACAGAGCGGGTAATGGAAACTATCAGTGCAGTTGGCATAGTAGGATTTACCGTCTGTTCCTTTTAATTCCAAATAAGTGTTCTCAGGGGTACAAGTATCATTAAGACCTTCTTTAGCATTACAAGCTGAATAATGAACCAAGAAAATAATTAGCTGCGTTTAGCCTTTCAATTGTATATACAGTACATGTGAAAAAGGGAATTTTAAAATTATAAATAGTACATCAACTTTAAGGTCTTCAGTATATATTTCAAACTCAAACACGTGATATCATTGATATTAGATTACATATGGTGTTGTAGTTTTGTACAGAGGGTTAAATGAAATTTATTACTGTACATGTATAATAATCAAATCTTCTTACACGGATTGACCTGGCATTTGCACATCCCATTCTCACACTTCTTCACCTGATACTGGTTGCATATGATATGCTCACATGTACTAGTATCATTGCCGCCACAGAAATCAGGAACTGCCAGGCAACCACATGTTCCACTGAGACAGACTCCAACTTCCGCTTTCGAAGCATCGCATGTCTTGTGTTGGCATTCGCCATCATTCTGCTTACAGTAGTCAAGTGGCTTACACGTACAGGTTCGTCCTTCGCAATATTTCTTCTCCCCGGGTGAACACGTCAAATGATAGCATTTTGAGACGTCGCTTTTGCTGCAAACATCGGGTACATAGGCACAGTAGCAGTGGTTAGTTGAATTACACTTGCTCCTATAACCTCGATCACAACTCAGAGAAAGGCAATACATATGATTTCCTTTAGGGCAGAAGTCCTGCGATTCGCATACACAGCCCCCATCAACACAGAATCCTTTTTCTGGACAGTTTTTGCAGTCGGTGTCTACTTCGCAAAAACATTCGCATCTGTCATTTTGATTGCATCTTTTCGATTCGCTGTGTGCGCATTGAAAGTTCTTAAGACAGTAAAATTTGTTACCACCGGGACAATAGTTGTTGGTCTCGCAGACACATTTCTCGTTGACACAGAAGCCTAGGGTTCCTGCCGGACAGTTATGACACTGAGAGTCCTGTGAACAGTAGCATTCACATTTATTGTTTCCGTTACATCTGATGGCTTCGCTGTGTGAGCACGCTACATCTGTAGGACTACAGCTGTATCTGTTATCACAGTAATCCTTTGGTAGACAGTCACATCCATGATTAGATCCATGATTATCAAGACAGTTATATTTTCCAGTTGTTTGACATACATGGCCACAGTGATCTGTTCATGAATAATCTATTAGAAAACCCAAATATGTTGTGTTTAAGCTTAAATTCTTAATATAAAGAAAAAAAAGTTGATTTTGAATAGCATAACATAAAAACGCCCATATATGCTCTATATTAAAACAAACAGGAAAATAGAAAACAATATAGCCGGATCCATATAAAATTTCGAATAATGTATCAACAAACTGACAACAAACAAACAACAAATCTGAAATAAAATCCTTAGTACTGGTAAAAATTCAAATTTTGTTTACAGATCAATGATAATAAGATACGAGTTATATGCAGGGTATAATAAACACGATTTCTTCTCAAAAAACACTCAATTTTCCACCATTTCTTGAGAGGAGAGGAGAAGCGGATCGTCAACCTTGGCTAGCAAAGCTTATACGAACTACGTAAGAATTGGAAATAAAAAATGCAAATGATTTTACTGTTTATAAAAAGAGATAAATATTGAATTTCATAATTTGATACCCTTTTGTTTATAAAGATGCATGACAACCTTAAGCGGTTGCTATGAGGACAGGTTACCATGACAACAGAAGCACAAGTTTGAAAAATAGCCATTTTAAGCTATTTAAAAGACAAATTGTAGGTACTTGCAGCAATTTCACTATACAAAATGAATAATTATAAACATGATATTGTGAATTTTCAAATTATAGAATTTATTTTTTTTTGGGGGGGGGGTGGCAAATGAATAGCTTAAAAGTGTTACCATGGTAACCAAACACTTCAAAAAAACCTTTTTCACAGTTTTTTAAAAAGTTTTTAAATAGTTCTTAATGGGAAATTTTTAATCTATTGTGGCTTTGCAAAAAAAGACAAGATATATGAAATTTGAAATCCTTTGCTATAGTAGCAAGGCTAATCAAAGTACTGAAGTACTGACGGGAGTTGATTTTATCGACTATTTTTAAATCAACGATATGTTAGATTATTTTGCATGGCAAGTAGTTTCCTAGACCCCGTTTCGTATATGTATTTGAATTATACACATTTTTTATAATATGAATTCTTCGACAGGAATTTCGTGAAAACCCCATATGAATGTAATATTCAAATAATTAATTCCATCAAACTATGTATCAGTTATCGAAATATTTCTGAGAAATTGTATGGATCCAAGCACTATAGAACTCTAGTCTCGTTCAACCAGACGCTCGTCTGTCTCCGTTAATCTCCGACAAGCGGAGATTAACGGAGACAGCCGAGCGTCTGGTTGAACGAAACTATATTGAACTCTGGCGTAGGAATACATACAATGTACGATTAATATAACAGAAATATCTTTATTGTTCGTACCAATTAAAATCTGACTATTTACAAGGTATATATAAATAAGTGTCCTTGAAAAACTATGCTTTAGAATACATTACATCAAATTATCGATTATTTTCAAGAACTAAATGTTGTCAGCGGTCCAAACACTGTTTCACTTTCGGTTTGCCTGAGTAACTGCATAGGAGAGTTGATTAAAATCAACTCCCAAAAATCACGAAAATCTGTATATTGAGAGGTAATTTTGAAGAACGTTTTTTCATATGCGTCACTTAAAACTTTAAAATTAATTTATTGGAATGACCAAACATGTCCTCATCTTTCATGTAATATCAATTAAAGTCCCATTTGAGCTTAAAGAATGACCGTTGCTATGACGATTTTAACAGATAAGAATATATGAATAATTTTCTTTAGTCCACATATATCCTTATCAATGGTAGTTTTGTGTTACTGAAAAATGCTTAATACATTTGAAATTTTCCAAATATAACAACAAAGAATGATTCTAAATTGTCTTTAAAGCATGTATTATTGCTTTTAAGAATCACAGTGGGTTTTCCCCCGTTTTTTCTTATTTTTAACCTTGTTACCTTAAAAACAGGTGTCAATTACTTTATCGTAAATGTATGTTTTTAAAACAACTATAAATTTAAAATTTTAATTTAACGGTAACTTCTATACGGCGGCGTGGAAGGGCCAGATGAAAAAATAAATAATTCTTATTTGTTCGGACGAATAAGTGATTTGTTCGGACGAATTACGATTTGTTCGGACGAATTCGGATTTGTTCGGACGAATAAGTTATTTGTTCGGACGAATTAGCTATTTGTTCGGACGAATTAGGATTTGTTCGGACGAATTAGCTATTTGTTCGGACGAATTAGTTATTTGTTCGGACGAATTAGGATTTGTTCGGACAAATTAGTTATTTGTTCGGACGAATTAGGATTTGTTCGGACGAATTACGATTTGTTCGAACGAATTAGGATTTGTTCGGACGAATAAGTTATTTGTTCGGACGAATTAGCTATTTGTTCGGACGAATTAGTTATTTGTTCGGACAAATTAGCTATTTGTTCGGACGAATTAGGATTTGTTCGGACGAATTAACTATTTGTTCGGACGAATAACTTATTTGTTCGGGCGAATAAGTTATTTGTTCGGACGAATTAGGATTTGGTTGGACGAATAAGTAATTGTTCGGACGAATTAGGATTTGTTCGGACGAATTAGCTATTTGTTCGGACGAATAAGATATTTGGTCTGCATAAGTTAATTATTAGAACAGAGAGAGAGAGAGAGAGAGAGAGAGAGAGAGAGATTTCATAATCATGGTTACGCATATGTGAAAGTCTAAATCAGTTTACAAGCTCATGCGCAGATCCACGAAATTTTCCCGGTTGGGGAAGGGGGTGAGGAGTCTGAAAGATAATTTTGTTTGCCGCCCCCGCCCCCGGTCTAGATTTCCATTTTAGGCAACGCAGGTTTTCTTTAGTAACTAAAAATAATTTCGCGCTATGACATAACAAATACAGATATTGTATACAGAGACGTCGAAAGATATTTAATAAGGTGAGGGGGGGGGGGGTGAACCAGATTTACATGTAAGTTGTTATTCTACAGTGTGTCAAATTATTCTTGAATTTGATAAATTATATTGTCGCTTTTTTGATGGCACTATAAAAGAAACCAAGCAAAGTTACACGTAATCTTTGTTTCTTACCTTTGACGACATAGAATGTGTATCAAGATAACGCAACTCACATTTATATTAAAGAAGTTTATGTGCATCATGCGCGGATCTAGAGCTTGGAAAATTCAAATTTTTTAACTTTACATAGTAAAGTTACCAAAAAAAGGCTTAGCCCTCCCCCTCGACAAACATAGATATCCCTTGGAAACCCCCCTCCCGCCCACAACATTTTCTGGATCCGCACATATATCAGCACCAATTATGTCCGCGTAAATTTGATATAACTTATCAGTCTCTGTTACACTTCAAAGACGTTTAAAAATCCTTAAATGGATTTCCGTGAATCATGTGGTGACATATTATATATTTTTATAGCCCATAATATAATATCAGTTGTTTCTAACTTACAACTTGTAATTGATCATCAAAGCTGAAGAACGATATTATTTTAGTGGCAAACCTATCTAATTAATTCACTGTTGATTGTCAAATCACGTCAGAAACATGTATATATACCCAACTTTTGACTATGTAAACAATGAAATTACCCTTCGACGCTCCATTGAACATAAATCGCCGTTATCATCGCCGTTCCAATTAATACAGATCACCGTTATTAAATTTCAATTCAGTCTTATTTTTTTCAGAATCCTCTGCCGCCCCTGTCCCAACACCCTTGAAATATCAGTGACTAGTACATGTTTAACATTGAGGTGTTATCATTTGAAGGAAAAACGACATTCTAGGAAAGGGGTGGCTTGATCACAGACCCTCTCCCCCTTCATCATCTATATCATTGCCAGCTCAGATAGTCTAATAAATTGCTGATCAAAAATGCTGTTTTATATAAATATAACTTATTCGTCCGAACAAATAGCTAATTCGTCCGAACAAATCCTAATTCGTCCGAACAAATAACTTATTCGTCCGAACAAATCCTAATTCGTCCGAACAAATAGCTATTTCGTCCGAACAAATCCTAGTTCGTCCGAACAAATCGTAATTCGTCCGAACAAATAGCTATTTCGTCCGAACAAATCCTAGTTCGTCCGAACAAATCGTAATTCGTCCGAACAAATAACTAATTTGTCCGAACAAATCCTAATTTGTCCGAACAAATAGCTAATTCGTCCGAACAAATAGCTAATTCGTCCGAACAAATCCTAATTCGTCCGAACAAATAGCTAATTCGTCCGAACAAATAACTTATTCGTCCGAACAAATAAATTTTTTTTTTCACATGGCCCTTCCACGCCGCCGTACTTCTATGGTATTAAACATATTCCGGAAAATATCGTTGTGAAAATAATCACCGGTTTCCATGGTGAGATTCTTCAGGTTTTGATTTGCCCACCAATATTTCTTTAATTTGGAAATTGACCGTATAGTTAATTTAATACTTCATACTTTCTTAACTTATATACGGTGCATTTCCTTTTTATATTACTTTAAGGTGGCTCGACACACCAGTGCATTATTTGATGGATCGATAAAGAATCGTTTTTGAAAAATGATTTAACCAAAATGAGACCGATATCGCCGTCCAATTATTCTATATGATTTTTTGGGGTATTTTTAATAGAAACCGGAAGAATCGTTTTTGATGAGAACAGGATATTAAAGAGCTAAAAATTTGGTGTCAATTGATGCAAAATACAATTATCTACAAATACATGTCAGAGAAAGTCAAATAAACTTTTTATTTTTGAAAAAATATTCATAAAAATGAAAATTAAGAATTGTAGATATTTTTTTAAACATATGGATAAAAAATAAAAATCAACAGTCATTCGTATTAAACAATTGCTATACAATCATATTTTAACAAGAAATTGAAACGAAAAAGTGATATCGTATATTTTTAATATGTGATAAAAAAAAAAGGATGTATACTTACGGTTTTCACCACTGCATACGCAATGAACAAATGTGATGCCTGTAATGTCAATGATGACATTTATATTAATCATATACAGAGAAACTAAATACTGGAATCATGTTTATACACCCCCATCATACGGCTCTACCGAACGCGGAGGACTCTGCTAAACGCGGAGCAGTGTTAAATTCACACGGAGAAGACAAGGTCTTTAATTTTCCTTCAAACTCGCTCATAAAATGTTTAATTCAAATTTCTTTTAAGTTTAAATCATAAAGGGATGATAAAGCTTTCAAATGGTACAAATTTCTAACAAATTGAGAAAGAAATTTTTCCACTGTTGTTTTTTAAACATCAAAATCGTCGATAATTTTTGTAAACAAAACATTTAAGTAACAATTTTGACCGTTCAACGCCATTTCAACGCAATTTTAAAAAATACAAGTCTGTCATAATCATAAATCTACATTCTATCCCAATTTTCAAGTCAGTATCTTAACTTTGTGATGAACTATGAGCGTTTAAAGGAAACAGGGTCGATAAAAATTAAATCCGCGTTTAGCAGAGTCCTCCGCGTTCGGTAGAGCCGTATGATGGGGGTGTTATAGTAATCATGGATCGCCATTATTAGTTTATTTATCTATCTTCGCCCGTTAACCGTTTTTCCGCATAATTCGTTGGGCATATTTTAAAATATACGTGATCCCTAGGAAATCTATGAAAATTGAAAAACCTGAATGTTATAATTCCACAATAATGATATTGTAGTATAAAACAGTTGTTTTAAATTGACATCACTGCAACCCGGGTTAACAGACTGCTTTTATTTACCTAAGTGCAATTTAAGAAGAGAAATCTAGTACGTCTTTAACGAATAAAATTTTATGCAGTGTACAAATATTTCTATTTCTATCACTTATGTAGATAAAATGTATATTTTTTCTATCTATTTCAGCAAATATTTACGTACAAAATAATAGTGTCTATATTATTTAAAACTCAAGAAAAATCAATATCTTCTTTTTGCAGAAAGGTTAGTTAGTCACCTCTGTTCATAAAGAAAATATCGTAGACTCGACCAGTTCGATATTTCTTTTTTACTTTAACGAAAGCGTTTGGAAAACCCAGTGCAGTGCATTGTGCCTTTACATACCGACTGAAAAATAATATTCTATACCATAATGATACATAATTATGCATATATCCACTGTACATAGCCTATAATATAATAATTGACAGATGCCATTTATATAAAAAAATATTCTTCCTGTGATGTCATACATGGGTATACTCCAACATCATTGAGGGGGGGGGGGGTACTATGTTGTGATTAGGGTGGAAACTCTCGAAGTGAATGAAGTAGAAAAGGGCATGGAACAATTTTTGTCCAATTTCTTAATTTACTGACATATTTTGCCAGTAAGCACATGCTTACATAAGAAAAAACAATTTAAGAATTCAGTGGGAACTGAATCAGTTCTACGTGTTCTAGTTTCTGTTTGTTTGTTTGTTTTTTTTAAATTATCAGAATATTGACAATTTTTACACTACCGTGTTTTCAAAATTATAAAAATGAAATTTAGGACAACGCTACAGTAAATCATTTCTCTTTTATTCATAAAAATCGTACCTTGTCTGAATAATCATATGCATAACTGATAAAATTCACCTAAATGAGCGTGTTGAAATGACAACGTACAAAACTGAAGGGAAGATAGAACTTTTATGACGAAGAATCAATAATTTTATTGCATTAGATTCAACAAAGAGAAGGAAATAAGAGGAACCGAAATAATATTTTTTCATACTTTTTTCGGCACACCTTGACCCATATTTCTCTTTATAATACAGACAAGTCTCGTGGCATGAATCTGTCATTACCTAGTTTTGGTTGCATAATAGAACATGCTCTACTCAATTTCGAGACAGAACTAATTTTTTTCTTTTTTAAATCAGTTTATGATTAGAAGACCGATTACTGTTCTAATAAACTCACCACTCAGCAAAAGTAAACCCCAATAAAACAAATTCCCCATTGTAGTCTTCAATGTCGGATCCTAACCTTGTGGCAGAGATAAGAAAGGATAGAAACAACGTGAACACACCAATCCGTTTTTGGAGGGCACATGGCGCGAAAACTACGTGGAAAAAGATGTTGCTTCTAGAAATTGCAAAGCAAAGGATGAACTCATCAGGTGTTTTATTTTACAATCTCTTAAATGCCTATTAGATAAAGTTTAGTTACAAAATTTTGTAGAGTAAGATTTTTTTTGATAATTGTAAAATTTATTTTTAACTTTTATTTTATTTTTGTTTATTTTCGTAATCCCCCTCCCCAAACCAAAAAAAAACCCCCCCAAAACAATACAAAAACAAAAACAAAACAAAAACAAAAAACACAAAAAACAAGCAAAACAAAGCAAACTAAACCAATTTTTAAAAATGTTTATTCTTGTTGATGCTATATCACTAGTTCTTTGTTATTCGTTTACAAATTCTCCATTCGTTGTGAGTACATTTGTAACAGTTAGAACCATAGATATAAACATATATTGCTATCTTTTGGCTCAAAAAGGTCACCGTGATACCGATAGGCCTCATACTTGTTATGAGTCATAGTTAGGAACACAGACACCTGATTATTGAACTTCCATACCACAGATGTAGTTGACACACTACTGTGGAATCATTAAAATTCGCGGAGGCCAATTTTCGTGGATTATGAGTCATAGTTAGGAACACAGACACCTGATTATTGAACTTCCATACCACAGATGTAGTTGACACACAACTGTGGAATCATTAAAATTCGTGGAGGCCAATTTTCGTGGATTGCTTTTATTATACAGGTTCATGGGGGAATTAATTTCGTGTATTATTTTATACCTACATATGAATTATGACTTTATAGCACTAATTTATTAATTCGTGGAGGATGTTAATTCGTGGATGAGACATACCCACGAATTCCACGAAAATTGAGCCACCACGAAATCTAATGATTCCACAGAGTAAATCAACTTTTCAAAAAAGACCATTCATTTAAGAGATATTAATGTGTTAACAGTTAGTGTCCAGCGGGTTGTGTCTCCTTTTAAACCTGGGAGGAAATCATGAAAACATATATACACTACATGATTGTACTTACAACACCTTCAAGGTCGTGTGGTGCTATTTAAGTCTCCTTATACAATTTGATGTGTCGTTCAATTCATTGTACTAACACTAAATGTTCCTCTCTGTTTACTGTGTGCTTTTAAGGAAGGGTCAAAAAGAAATTTATTGGAATTTATTCATTTATTTTACCATGTTCAACTTGCTGGAGTTCTACATGTATATTATTTTTTTTAGAATTAGTATAATTTGCAAGCATATGTGTCCCAACGTTAACCATGTTATGATCTACAATTAAAGGGAAAAAAAAGTTTTGATTGCTGGTCGATCATTCTAGTCTTGATTCTTCTTATCAACAACATCGTCGTTATCACATTACACAGAGTTTTGTGAATGATAGGAGTCCATCTGACGATTAAAATGTCCACTTCTCTTTGGACTGATTTATTCCCTTCAGTTATTTTTTTTATCAATTTGAGCATATTGCATTATGCACAAATTATAATATATCATTGCCTATATATATAGCTTTATCCATAATTCAATTGGGTTAAAGGTAAGGCTGTTGAAGAGAACGCTGAAAGTATCTTCCTTCAACGATTTCATTGCAAGAGCTCTGTTAGTTCTCTTGCCAGTCTCTATTCTTAAGGGGAAAAAAAACATTTCTAACTTTACAAAACATTACAAATTTGCTCCTTGCTTTTCTGCTTATTTTTCTGGCTATGAAGTGATAGTATTTCTATGAACACTTCCGGCATTTGCCTATTATGTGATTTTCTTGTACTGATAATAAAAAGTCACACTTCTACAAAAACTGCGAAAACCGTTTTTATTACTCCTGATTTTATTCTAACCTGTATAAAAACTCAATATATGTATATTCTTCAAATCTTCCATCATTTCTTTCGTCTCCATTTTGCAATTCCATCGGAATAAGTTTGTTTACACTTTGAACTTTCTTTTTTTTTTGTTTCGAAACCTCAAATAAAACTGTAAACATCTGTTCTCAATACACATATAATGTTTTCTATTAGCGTTGCAGTCATCTTTTTGTTAATCTTTCAGTCCAGGATGACATCGCAAGCTGAATCTAGAACCACAAACATCGGTTTTGGTCAAAACACTTGAAAAAACGTTTTTAATTGGCACAAAATCATATTTCTTGGCCAAAGATGTCGTGAAGACATTCAAATTCGCATGTCGCTTATGAGTCCCCGATTTGTGCACTTGGTGGACTAAAGCCTTCGATGACTCCTATTGCACTACTTGCATAAATATATTTTCAATCAAATTGTTTTAAAATTTCAATTATGCGTTTTTGAAGTTTTTTTTTTAAATTCTTGTAGAATAGTCTTTAAAACCATTTTATTAAATAGTTAAATTGTATTTTGTCTTCAAAACAGTTCATGTAGATGTATTTAATATTATCCTAGCATTTTGCTTTATCGAAATATTTAAATCTTAAGCATTTTTTTCAATTTATATATTTGATTGATTTTTACCAAAGATAAGGTCGATGTGATCTTAAAAATCGTGATACATTATGTAACCAATGCAATTAATTTCAATTGATAAAGAACTTTCGAGGCAAACATATCAAAATGTCAAATGAATGGTAAAATTGGAAGAGCTAAATATATCTCTTTAATCTTGACTTTAATTTTATCTCATTTGTATGCAAAAACTAATACATGTCTTCAGATACATATATGGTTTATTAAAAAAAATATCTGTAACTATTTGAATGTATATATATCGTGGGTATGGATCAGTATATTATTGACATGGGTACTTTACATACGTGTTGGGTTTTTTTTTTCTTTTTTTCAAATGAATATTTTTGTTAAAATAATAAATATTACTTTTATAAATTTTCATATGCTGTAATAAAAAGGTGTACGAATATTTAATCAATGCTTATAAAGGAGGCTTTTATTATTACATTTTTTGAAGGTTATATTTTAGATCGTGGAACGAGAGAGAACGTATAGTGATTGTATTTTAGTATAAAATGATTTCGTAAGCTGCACTTCATGATCAGTTTTAAGTATTTTTTTTACAGAATTTTTCAGATAACAAATAACAACAATAATACAAAAGTATTCAGTAGACATTTTTCACAACTACAGAAAACAGCGTGTGAAATACTTTATTTTTTTTTTTTTTTACTTCTTTAGATATTTATTAGTGCAATACAAAGTCTTTATGACATATATCGATTTATCATTAAAAATATTTCATACATAAAAAATGATTATTACCAATTTATAGCAAAATTAAGAAACTAGTCGCGAAAATCAACAAATCACTTCTCCCTGACCCCTTTAATTCATTAATTCATTCATTTATTCAATATTGTATTCCTCTTTCCAGATAGTACATGAAATGTATATTATGTAACGATATCAAATATTCATATTATACAACTAACACGACATACGAAAATTACCAACCCTTATCAAAAATATTCAATTTTATAGAATATATATTTTATCGGAGCACTGGATCTCCTAATTAATTACCGTTGTTACCTGTCATTTGTGGACGGAAATATATTATGCCCCACAACACTTCACATCATGAAATTCGTGTTCATCCGAATTAATTCAAACGGGATGATGAAATGGTTTCATCAATAAAACCCACAAACTCCATTCGTATTGCTCAACCGCTGGAGATGCATCGATGAATCAAAAGCGATGTCCACCGAAAACAATGCATCGTTATTGTAAAACACATTTTTCATTATTATACAATCTGCACGATTTAAAAAAAAAACTTGATGTTAGTTTTTAAACGTCTCGCAACAAATTGCATGCATCTTTTGATATTTAAAATGTTGCTTGTCTTGTGAAGAAGTTCACATATTAACTTTAATGGTAATATACAGTACATACATGTATATTGGCTGTTGAGAAAAAATATCAATAACATATGTGAAATCTATGCTTTATACATCTTTATTATTTGTCATCTGTAACAAGTTTGTTAAATAATATTAACATGAATTTCGAGATTAAAATATACCGGTATATATCCTGTGGCATATTTCAAACAATTGCATGAACAACTTTAATTCTTTTAAATCAAAACAAATTGAAGAAAAAACTCCAAAAGAATGAATGAAAAATCTAAAAATAAATGTATAAACACTGAATTGAAAATATAACAGATGAGTGAATGAATAAATGAATTCCAAATTAAAATAGTTATATGATGAATGCTCGCGGCAAGGAGAAATTCGGCTGCAATTACTTATTTATACATTTAGGTTATGACGCATGTTAAGTAATTGGCATAAATTTCTATATTCAATTAAATCACAACAGTTGTGTTGTATTTAGCCTTTTTAGCAAATTAACAAAATATATTCCACTTGTTAGAGAGAGAGAGAGAGAGAGAGAGAGAGAGAGAGAGAGAGAGAGAGAGAGATTTAATGTATAATGTATATGTAACACATGGTCGAAAAATAATAAATCACCTGCTAAATACCTAATGTCAATTACTCAAGGAAATCTACGCACATTCATCGTTACGCATGGATGCGTGACACAGTCGACACGACTGTATATGAGTTTAAACCGTCGGGGGATACGTCACAGAAGGGCTGTGTTTCGGTGTCTCCATAACCAGTAGACCTTTATATCCCAAGCACACGCAGGCGTGGATTTAAAGACTTTTCTTTCTTTTAAAAAAAGAAAAAACCTAACGTTATCCAGCACGTACAGTGTTCGTTCTGAAAGATGGATCAGCGATTCTGTTCTTGGATCGGCGTTGTATTGTTTTTGACGGTTTTGGCGTGTGGATATGGACTGGAACTGGATCACCATGAGGACCATGTGGAAATGATGCTGGATCCATTTGATCATGTGAAGGATTTACTGAAAATTCATAGCAAAGGCCTCACTCTGGCAGCTGTTAACGGTCTGGTTCAAAAACTGTTCTCTCGCATCCATTGCACACCCCCAACAAATGTACCAGCTGCCGGTGGGGTCAAGCCTTGCACACAGTCCCTGGTAAGTCATTTCTTAATATACTTATATCGTATACTAACATACAGAAAAAAGTATCATGCTTGCTGACCATGAAAAAAAAAATGTTAGTTGGATAATGTGAACGGTTCAATGATTAGATTGATTCCAATGTAGTAACGCAATTTAGTTTCTTGAAAATGACTTGCCAGCAAACACTTTCCCCCATGTGTGTTATTAATCTTTAAAAGGCACGCAATGTGAAGAAAAAAAATGTGAAGACGGGTATACAATCCCTTTATTGTGTAATTATAGAGTCCGTAGCATTAATAGCTAGTTTTCAATGACCCCAACTACGCTTCGGGATTAATTCTATTCAACAATAATTCTAAACCCAAAACAAACACATCTTTACACCATTTATTCAGTAATCGAAATGTGTACATGTTTTTCGATATTCAGCGCTCTATTTTATTTTATTCACGGCTGGTTCTGTGCATATTTCTGGCTTTTCTTCTTTTAGCCCAATAATTAAGTTGATATATTTTTGTTTTTATTTGTAAAATCAAAAGTGGCAAACTTGAGCCACATGACGTCTGAGTTAAACTTCTACTTGTCAATTTAGAATTTGTCGTCATGTTGTTAAGATTTTACTCGCTGCCACCCGATATATATATGACATCAACAACACGCCATAACGATGGCATCCATACAAACAGTATTCAACATGGCAGATTCCCTGTAATCGATCAAAATATGATTGATGTTTTCCCGTTATCATCAAATATTTGATTGACCAATAAACACTTTTTCGCCCATTAATATGGTTTGCAAAAACGTATACATGTATATTTTTAAAAATCTTTAATAAAACTTCTTTTGCGTTTTGCTTTAAATATTTGAAGAGAAATTTACGTTTGTTACAAGCTGACCTAAAACTGTCCAATTTTACTATAATTCATCAGCACGGCTAACCTACTACGTAAATTTAATTGTTGCTCGTTAATTCTAGGTGCCCTAAATTAACATTATTTTGAACTTATAATGAGAAATGATGTCATAGTTTTGTTATAATTTATTTATTTTAAGGGTTTTTTTTTAGCGATGTAGAACAGAGACATTCCGTGAACTAGGTTATTATTAGTGTCCCGTGTGTTGTAAGCTTTACCCCCGGGGGAATGCAACAGGTTAACAGACATTTAATTAGGAGAAGAAGAAAAACCACAACAAAATATCCTGTTTGGTTATGTGCATGAAACTTACTATATTTAATATGCGATGCCTCGTATCTTGCCACTTCTACTTATCACAAAAATGAAACAATGACTTTTTTTGGTTTCTCCATGGTTTTATATGTAAATAATGATTAGGTGAATTCTAAACTTTTGCTTATATTCATATTTTGTCAGAAATATATAGAGAAATGTTCAAAAGGTAAATATAAGCTTTCAAATAAGTATATGTTTACCGCAATTGTCCCCCCCAAAAATGAATCAGCATTGTTGCCGATTCTAATTGCATGACGTCACTAATGAGACAGTGTCAAATCAAATGACTCTTACAGGCACCTGTCTATAAATAGCGATGGAGTCCCGGTGATGTCATTCGTGTCCACATTGTTTCAGGTGTGAAATCATACGAGGAAGTTGACATACGTGCACGGTCCATTTCTTAACGAATCATTTTTATACACAAATTAATTTAACATCCCGCGTTTTCTGCACGGACATATTAATTTTACTCACGGTTTTATGGTATAAATAGTTACAGCATGGCATACTGGACACCCCCCTCCCCCCACTTTCACCTGCACACGCGCATATTTCTGACGTAGACTCGTGTGGGGACAGGGGTTAGCCATGGCCGTTCGTGCTGGACAATTTGTACCTCATCTGTCACGGAAGTGCTTTAGGCTGCACGATGTTATATGTTTTGTTGTCTGATGAAAAAAATTAAGGTGTTTTTTGTGTCTCATACAGATTGACAATCAAACAATTAAAGGATTGTCCGCGTAGTTGAACAGCATCTGGTAAAATCACGTTTAACTTGACTCCTTGTGTCATCAATCAAGGACTTTGTCTCTGTCCAGAGTTCTCTAGTGCAAAGTGACTGGGCGAGACGAAACTGTTGACATTTGAAACGTCTTTCATTTCGATACAAAATTTTTTTCTATCTGTTGAAATTGCATTGCATTTACCGTATTTGCAATTGCATTTAAACCACATAATACAGCACAGGTCGTATTTCTTTATGCTTTGAATACTGGTATTTTTTGATTTGAGACTTCATGTAATTTGTTATGGGGGATTGGGAATTAAAATGAATTTAAACAGACTAGCTAGATGGAAATTATGTTCTCATTCTTTATCTAAATAGGCTTTTCTCTAACATTTATCTATATAATAACGCATGCAACTCGCTGCCATTTTATGTTTCGGATCTGGGACTGAAGTTGTTTCATATCTTGTCTAATTTTCATCTAGACGAACAGTTACCATAGCTAGAGATATACTGAATACACGTAAAACAAACTTTGAAATCTGTTGTTTATATTGTTTAATAAATTTATTCAAATTAGAGACTTATTATTATACCAGTGGTGTACATGTCTTTTCAACATATTTGTGAATTTTTTATGGATGCTGATCCAGCAATCTCCCGAATTTCTGTTAAATCACTGGCCCGGTTTTATGCCCTTTTACACTATTTAACTGTTAAACTGTATATTGCTTGACTGCCCAAATCCAATAGAATAAGGAGATCGGGTCACTTCTTTTATGTTCATAAAAGTTTATTTACTCAACAAAATTGGCATCGCACATTCATACAAACTTTTAATAACGCCTAAGGAAGACATGCCTCTACAATTGTACTTTAGTATGTCATTGCAAAACGTCTGCGAATATATAGAACACGTGTTTGTATTTGGTGTAAATACATGTAACCTGTTAGTAATTAATTTCTCCAAAATATGTTAAATTAGCAGAATTCATAAGATAAGTAGATAAGTAGATAAGGTCTGAAAAGTTTGGTATGCGAGGATTGACAAGATTAAAAATGTATGGGGATGTGAAATAGGTTAGAATCTGTAGGCAAATGAGAGAGAGAGAGAGAGAGAGAGAGAGAGAGAGAGAGAGAGAGAGAGAGAGTAAGTACTACTGCTTGGAGAGGTTTAGCCAACTAGACACACATTAGATTATATAATTATACATTTATTTCTCGAAATTAAAAAATTGTATACTGTTGACAAGAAAACTTTATATTGATAATACAACATGCATTTAAATGTATGCTTGATCATTGTATGCAGATAGAATAAACAGAAGACTGTACAGAAAACTTGCAAACTTGTGAAATAAGATATCAGGATCAGGATCTGGTAAACATCCATAATAAAGTCACTTGCCGAGATGTTTTGGATCATTTACATGTATACTTAAGTTCGACCCACCTGGAGATTCACTTAGCAATTAATATTCACTCGAACAATTCTTGATTTTAATTTTGAGTTTGTTATTAGTTTGTTATTATACTACTATATAGTGATCTAATGGCACACTCATTATGTTTTGTGTTCATTACAGGCCCGGGGCAAATTACATTGTAAAGTAATGCATTACATTGCCATTACTTCATGAGTTTGGGCATTTAATTACCATTACCATTACTTAATTTTCTTGAAGTAATGCATTACATTACCATTACATGAGTAAAGTAATGCATTGCCATTACCATTACTTTGTGAAAAGTCAATAATAAGTTTTAAAAAAGTAAAGCTAAATATAAAGAGTTTTTATTAATGAACTTCATTAATATGCAACAATAGGGGTCACTCTGAATATTTTTTTCACTTTCATTGTCTACCGAAATGTAAAGCCAATGCTTAAAATGTCGGTGAAACATGCATAGAACCTGTGATTGAAACATCTGTCCAGAATTTCGTCTTTCAAAACTTTATCGGTTTTTTAAAAATTAAATTAACCTTTGTGTTAAAGTATTTTATTGTAAATAAAAAATAAGTCTGGTGGTGCCATGTTTTATGACAAAATAGACAATGCTTATTAAAACATATGTATATAGATCTATTCCCGAAATAGACTAAACATTGTCATAAGGTTGTTGTACCAGTTTTACTGTACGGCTGTGAAATTTGGAGTTTTGAAAATCTAGATATTATTGAACGTGTACATTTGAAATTTTTGAAAACAGTACTTAATTTAAGAAGCACAACACCAAATTTTATGATATATGGTGAAACAGGGCGTTACCCTTTGTATATTAATGTTTAGACAAGAATAATTACATATTGGGGGGAAATGCTCATAAGCACTGAGAACAAAATTGTATATATACAGTGTACAGATATTTTTTTTCACAAAATTTTAATAGTGATTGTTAAAGCCCATGGATAGGTCGTATTCAAAGAATTTTGAACATGTGCAGGCTACAATATGTCTGACAGAACCATAATTTTGTCAACATAAAATGGTTCTCTGAACTCATGACCAATGGCAACTGTAAATCGCTAAGAAAATTGTGTGAATTCATTGTACCGTATAGACATTTTTTGAAAATAAAAGAAATTGATCTGTAATTCAGAACAGGGTCCTCTCTAAAAACTTTAAAAACGTTTCACTTAATGAATTCGAATACATGCACATCATAAAACTTCATATCGCATTACTTTCACGGAAAATTGTTTGATGTCAACCATATCAAAGGTTGAAAAAAAAAATATGTGATATAAACACAATTAGAGTTAGGAAGCGCTTAAAAATTGTGTTGCGGTTTTAGTAACTGAGAATGAATTTGTTTATGTGGTATGGGACATCTGTCGATATTATTGTAGATTAAAGTACATTATAATTAAAATACTTTCACTGGTTTAGAGTTTTCAAATTTTACCATATTTAACAAAAAATAGCCTTTGAAAATATTTGGAGAGGTAAAAAATGTAAAAACCACAGCGGGATTCCAACTCATGACTTACATATTCGTAGTAAACCCTCTAATAACCCACTGCGCTACGCTATTAGGTGACAATGTTGGGAAAGAAACTAATTACACTTCCTTTTATTGTTTATTTCGATAAACAATACGTCACAACATGAAGGTGTCCCATTACCACCTTAATCCAGTTCATAACTCGATAAACTAGTTAAATTGACCATTTAATAAATTTATAAGTTTTCGAGAAACCACACAGAACAAAACGTTAGCATCATGCATGCTGTTCTTTCTTGTTTGCGTGTTTGAGTTATCACTAAGAGAATTTACCATAATTACGTGAGGCAACAAATACAACTTAAAGAATAAACATACAATAAAAATGAACAATGACAAGATACGACTTATTACACCGGAACGTTTGCTTTAATTTATGTTTCTGTTGTATTTTCCAGTGTCTCTCCGGGAGTGAAATATTCGCTTACCTCGGCCTCCAGGAGACAGAGGAAATTCTGGAGTCCCATTTCGGCGATTTATCCAATCTTCTGTTGTACTATACGACGATCGCCAAGAACAGTTGTAAGCAGACTATGACCATCAGCTCTTCCTCTCCCAAGACGTTCTACACCAATGAGCTGACGAGATATTTCACCAGGGGTCAGCTATCATATGCCTCACTCACGATGAAGACGCTACAAGAAGCACTTGATGACCTCAATGACATATACGAATCTGATGACGAAAGAGATGACGATCATGATGACGATCATTCAGATGAACATCATGATAATGATGATCATCATGATACTGATGATCATCATGGCGACCATACAGAAAGACCCAGCGACACAAGTACAGAAGTGTAAGTTTTATAATTTTTTAACTCAACTCCACAAAAAAAAAATTTTTGTACAGCTCTTTATATATTTTTGTGAATTTGAGATTGAGAATTATCCATAGTACAAAATTGATAAATAAGCAAATCCATTTCACTGCAGCCACACTGACGATCACGGTCACGATCATGATGACGATGATCACATGACGACATCCTCCGTCACTGCCCATCATGATGACGATGACCATTCAAAAGAGGACGATCACGACAGCCATGAACATGATGATGACGACGATGATCACAAGAAAGTCAACCTTCATCAGACAAAGGTTAGTACTGCAATCAATAGAGAAGAGAGAGTGGGGGTGACAAACAGTCATAATGACTGTAAGGAGAGAGAGAGAGAGAGAGAGAGAGAGAGAGAGAGAAAGAGAGAGAGAGAAAGAGAGAGAGAGAGAAAATGAATGGATGAAAGGAGACAAAAAAATAGACATGAGAGAAAAAAAGAGTAAGAATACTATACTCATGTTTTATTCTGCTTCTTTTGCAGTGTCTGAGCGCTGGAAGACTGTATGACGAGATGTACAAGGACCCTTTAGAAGACGTGTTTGGTGATGAGCATGACTTGGAGGGACTGTCTCAACTCCTCCTCTACCATATGCTCTCCGGTACGTCAATCAATTTATAATATTTAACAATTGAGGGTTCTATAAGAAATACGACTTTTAGACCTTTGTACATTTAAAATTAAAAATTTTGCAAACACAGTTAGTAACATTAAGTTGTGTGTTGATAATGTTCAATTTACATTGTATTATGGTATTTTAATACAGGTGATAAAGTGTCCCCTAACTGTCGAATTCTGCCCCGGAAAAATTACATGGAGAGTAGCCTTTTGCGATATGTCCATGCCAGCAACGACACAATACGAAAAAAAGGTAAGTTTGACCGCGGCACAAAATCTCAGAGCAGTGCTAGTATATATATATATATATTGCTGACCCAGTTTGGAGTATTAGTATTTTTACTTTGCAAAGACAAGGAACATAAATATTTTCGCAAGGCGCTTAAAATATATCATTATGACATAACCTATGGTATTTGAAGTGTGAACACTAAAAATGCGATGTTTATTTCCCAGATTTTGAAAATTTGATGACTGCTCTTGGTCTGGTACAAACCGCCAAAGCAATGGAGGACAATATGGACAGCCATGATGGACACGATCATCGCAGACGGAAGAGGGCGGTACCGGATGCACTGACGGGCAACGAGTCATATGTAAGGATATCATTGGACACATTTGCTTATACATGTATTTATTTAGTTTAATTTTGTATCAGAACGTATGATAATGAATATTTTGTGTTTTCAGCCAAACAAATGTTACAACGCGGACGAGATCCTGGCCATCTACAACGCTAGAAACACGGACACCTTGACCAAGAAGAATTTCCTAGAACTGTGTCCGTCCCTGATATATCAGCAAGTGTCCAAGGCCTGTGCCCCACTTCCACAGCAAGGATCAAAACCTAAGCACGCCTTGGCTTCTTCGGAAGGTCCGAATATTTCTCTTTTTATATTTTGCTGGCATTTTAGCATGAATTTCAATTTTATGTATTCAATTTTCGTTTACCCTTTGTAGCATACGGATACGGGACCCTGGCCGTCTTCATAGTGTGCCTCTGCTCCATAGTGGCCATACTCTTTATTCCGTTTGCCAACACCGTCTGTCTTAAGACATTCGACTACGTGTTGGGAGTGTTTCTTGGCCTGGCCGTTGGAACACTGATCGCCGATTCTATTCTCCATCTGTTCCCGGCAGTAAGCTAGATTTTTAAAAGGGTCGCGGTTAAATCAAAGATTTCACCAAAAAAAAAAAAATTAAAATTTTATATAATGTATCTCGATATTTACTGATAAGACACCATTTTAATGGAAGAATAATTTAACGACTCCACGGAAGATTTACTTTCATAAGACATTAATATTGACCTCATTTTTTTGACTGTTTAAAAGGTAACATCACTATAGAACAAGGCTTTGATTTCTTTTTTCTCTTGTCCAGGCGTTTGGATTACATGTGCACTCTGAGGATGAACATGACCACGCCCATGGGGATGGGGTAACCATGGAACCCTATGTGGGCTATGGACTGGCAGCAATGGCTGGTAAGATTTTATCACCATCCACGAACAGCGAGGATTTATATACAATAAAATAAAATAAAAGTTATAATAATTTCGATTAGATTACTAAGTATATCATCTTCGCTAGCCAAGGGTGACGATCCGCTCCTCTACTCTAAAACGAAGAGGAGCGGATACTGCATACTAAGTATACATAAAGTATACTGCATCAACCCCCTCCCCGCCCCCCCCCCCCCCCTCCAATTCCTCACTACACTCATTCACAGTTCTATGGAGATTTTCCATCGAAAAACAGTCGATGACAAACAAATGCGGCTATATATGTTCACTTTTCCATAAGAGGGAGTAATCTAAAGTAAAAGGGTTTGCATAATGAGTTCAAACTAAGTTCAAGATGTAAATTCTGTTTATTATGATGAAAGACATATTGTCCTCTAAATGTAATTGGTGAGATTGAGTCTTTTGTGTCGCACGGTAAACAGACAAGCTTTCTTCTCTTTTAATATTATTACGACCGGGAATTCTACACCTAAACGTGTTTGTTTTTGGTGTTTTGTCAAATTTATAATATATTTTGTCAACAGCTTTAATAGCTGTACTAAACGGTTAAACCTTTACGGGTTTATAGAAAAATTACAAATTTTATGAGCCTGTTTATATCTGTGTTTTGGGGAAAAAAGAAATCATCGTGTCACAAAATGGGTAGAATAGAAGCCGAAAATAATTTAAGAAGTTATTTGCAAATTTGTTTCTCAAAGTACCGACTAACCCAGAATGACTGATGGATTGATTTTCACGCTTCTTTACATGACTTTAAAAGGTAGCTTTTGCAGATAAAGAACTTTTCAATATTTCTTTGTTTGAAACTTATCCCAAAGACTTGTTTTGGGGTTTTTTTCCCCAAACCTTCCCCTTTGGAAAGGGTCCTTGTTAAATCATGAAGTCAAATTGTTGTATCTGACAGCAACCATTAAGAAAGAAAGAAAAGATTCATGTCATCTTTGTTGCCAATGCTTGTTTAATGGAGTCTCCCTCCATTGAACAAACATTGGCAAAATTCGAATAAACATTCGGTGCGCATAGTTTCTCCAACTGTGCGCATCGAATGTTTATTCGAATTTTATATATGCGCGTGTATATATAAGAGCTGTTGTTCGTAAACAACTGAGCTGTAATCTAATTAAAACTGCACACAAGTGAATGCATCTTAGGTTATAATTCACAGATTTTTTTTTTTATCTATGCATCCGCTTGTCTCAAGAATATGCAATTTCATGAAGAGCTGCCCATTACCGCGTGTGGTCGCCAGCTAAAATCTCCAGACATAACCTTGAAAACAAGCTCCAATTTCATTATGTTCAATTATTAAAAGTCAAAGGCGCAAGTTGAAACGGGTACACTGTTTACGATTAGCCAATTAAAAAGCCTGTCAATCTTTGAAAGTAGCATGGCACAGTTCGGTTGACCTTTTATCATTTCTCTTTATTGGATTGAAAAAAAGTCGACCAACGGCAGGCCTTGTTGGAAGATGAAAAAGATTACCCCCATTCACATTTTTCCCTAAACATTTCACATTGAAATCTGAGACCAGTCTTGCATGTACTTATTGGCCGGGAGCCAACTCATTGAACGTTTCACGTTTTCATTAACCCTAACAGTGAATCCGGGGAGTGGGGGGGGGGGGGGTACTAATGTCTTTATCGCGGCTTGTCAGTCATCACTTCGTTTTCCATACAGCGTTATGGTTTTGGAGAATTGATTTTAAAATTCTTGGTCTTACTAGTAATTAATCAAATAAAAAGCGAAACTCCATATTATGCTTGAAAAAGAATTAATGTGATCGTGAGATTTCCTTCTTGAAAGTGTAAAATAAACACTGGGAATAGAGAGTGAATTATTCATGAGAACACATGCACTCACAAAAAAAAAAAAAATAAATAAATGAGTCGGCCTTTGGTTTCCAAAAATGAATTTACACCGCAAACAATACATAAAGCTGATAGCAGTTATATTGGCCTATGTTGGTGTACTAGTATTTTAAGTCTCTCTTCCTACTCAGATTAACAATTTTGTATCTCTGTTATCTATGGCATGTCAAACGTTGCAATATTCGACCTTTTCCATTTGTATTGTATAAATATTTATTTGTATTGTATAATTTTCTATTTGTATTCTATAATTTTCCATTTGCATTGTACAATTTTCCATTTGCATTGTATAATTTCTTATTTGTATTCTATAATTTTCCATTTGCATTGTATAAATTTCATTTGTATTGTATAATTTTCTATTTGTATTCTATAATTTTCCATTTGTATTGTATATTTTTTTATTTGTATTGTAAAATTCCCTATTTGTATTCTATTATTATACAATACAAATGGAAAATTACACAATACAAATAAGAAATTATACAATACAAACGAAATTTATACAATGCAAATGGAAAATTATAGAATACAAATGGAGAATTATAGAATATAAATAGAAAATTATAGAATACAAATGAAATTTATAGAATACAAATGGAGAATTATAGAATACAAATGAAAAATTATAGAATACAAATAGAAAATTATACAATACAAATGAAATTTATACAATGCAAATGGAAAATTATACACTACAAATGGAAAAGATAGAATATTGCAACGTTTGACATGCCATAGTTATCCCATATTAGAATGCCTCTTCTACATGTATGTAGCTTTTACGCGATGTTGTAGGATGCATGTCACTCGATTCTCCGTTTTGCCTTTCTAGGTATTTACGCCTTTTACTTCATGGAGATGTGCTTCAATCTGTTCAGTAAGTCCAGTGACGCCGACGATGATCATGGCCACTCACATCTTCCCAGTCTGGACAAGATGGAACTGCATAGTGGTGTAAGTACCCTCTCTCTCTCTCTCTCTCTCTCTCTCTCTCTCTTAAAGGGAAAAGGCGATGAAAATATCAGGTTAATGTGCCTGTAGGCCCTCTATAAGAAATAATATTTATAATAATAATTCGGAAAAAATATTTCTGACCCAAAAATGCAACTCAATTCGAATTTTAGTCTCGCCTCAACGTTTCACAAACGTTTCACTTTGTTTGATAATATGCAAATTTGCAAAACAATATAAACACAACATGTTGACGATTATAAGTAGGAATAATTTTCAATCTTTGTTAAGATATTTACCTCTTGCTGATCGTAAATCATGAACACAAAACATGAACACGTATCGTTCAGATATGTTGCTTGGCATTACCAAACACGGCAAACAACGTTCAGATCAATGTTTCTGCTTACAATATGTTTCCACACAATAAACATACATATACCTGAAATACAACTTCACACTATTAAAGATGATACAGAGTGGGTTAATTTGTGGATTGTGAAAAACAAATGCAGAAAAAATGGAAAGAGAATCAGATAGAGACAAAAAGGGATAACTACTAAATTGGAAACTGTCTTTCTGTCTCTGTCTCTGTCTCTCTCTCTCTCTCTCTTCTTAATAGTTTAATAATTTAAAAATGACTTATTAATATTTATATATTAAAATAGATGAAAAATGGAAAGACTACATCACGCTCTGAGTTATATGAAGTACAAAGTAATGCAGATTCGGAGAGTCCCAAAATTAGTACAGGTAAGAACTATTCTTCTATTACATGTGTACATTCAATTCCATACGCGAGGAATGCACATTTGGTAAATTTTACATGGTTCACGAAACACATAGACATGTATGCAATATAGAAACAACACAAACATGTTCAAATTCATGACAGTGGATCATAGATATATGCCAGGCACACGTTTCCTGTCAAATAATCAGGATCATTGAAGCATTTGCTAAAATAAAAAAAAATAAAAAAAATCACCAAATATTTTTTTAAAAAATCGGTTTTCATTAAAATTTTTTTCAAAAGTTGAAGCGTTCGGGTTATTGGAGTCCAGATCAATGAATCTCAATTGTATTTAGATTTCATTTTAATTGTTGTATTACAGCAAGTTCCCGGTCCCTAATCTTCATGGTACTGCTGGGAGACGCCCTTCACAATTTCGCCGACGGTCTGGCGATAGGAGCAGCATTTACTGAGAGCGCCTCTGTGGGAATCGCCACAACCATCACTGTCTTCTGTCACGAACTCCCACACGAGTTAGGTAATAAACGCGCCAAATACTAGATTCATTCTTAAATGCGACACATTTGAATTATAAATAGAGGTTTTTGGCATTAAAAACAACGATTTTTGGCGTACAAAAGTCAGCAATTTGAATCACAACATCGAACTTCTTTTATGTTGCAATATATTGCTCTCGTTTTGACCAGTTGTACTTTTAACTATGAATATATGCATAAGAAGTAATATTGCAAATTTTTGCTTGATCGAATTAAAATAGGTCAGAAGGACATTTACGCTTAATCACCCCTTGTTGTCTTCTTTGGCAAAATAGCCAACTGCATGAGTTTCCGGACTTTTCCTTGCAGGTGACTACGCCATATTGGTCTCCAGTGGACTATCCAGAGGGAGGGCTCTGCTGTTTAATTTCCTGTCTTCCCTGACCGCCTTCATTGGTCTATACATCGGGATTTCCGTGTCAACAGACGACACCGTTAGACAGTGGATTTTTGCCATCACCGCTGGGCTCTTCCTGTACATTGCCTTGGCTGATATGGTTAGTCAATAAATGTCAATTCTGTAAACAGCTGTAACTGTCTGAAATGCAAATGTACCATATCCAGTTTTCGGGAAAGAAGATCTAGAAACACGCCTTGTATGTTTTGTTATGATAATCGGCATAAAACGAAATCGAACAGCATCTTGATCACCTAATTCAGTGCATCATAAAAAATTGAAACCCTACCATATATGGATGCAGATTTTTTTTAATAGACGGAGGAGCGCAGACGATATTGAATCGTTATATATGATGAGAACAAAGAATTCAAACAAATTTGATTGGATATTGTTTTTATTCGAACGAGTATAAAGGGATCGAGGGATAGTGTATATTTTTTGTTGGGGTTGTTGAGGTTGGTTGAATAACCGTTTTGATAGAGGCGATAGTAAATAGGAAAGTTACCAAAGAGTGAAGAGTATCCATGGAGTATACTTCCTATGGCAATTATGAAATATATAATAGCGAAATCGAAACCTAATTGTGCTATAAGTGTTCCATGCGCGGATCTAGAGGGGGGGCCGGGGGTCCGGACCCCCCCCCCCCTGGAAAATGAGAAGTTATTAAATTTACATAGTAAAATTATCGCAAAGATGACTCGGACCCCCACCCCCCTGGAAAACACATATATGTTTTTGAAATGCGTCGGAAGCGGAAATATTATGAGTGATATTGGAAAAAATGCAGTTATAGGCATATTGCCCCCCCCCCCCCCCCACAGATTTAGGAATTTCATGAATATGGGTGGGAAACAAAAATTTTTTGAGATGGACAATTTTTATAGGTATTAGGTATTTATAATAGGTATTTAGGTATTCAACGTTTCAACGTAAAGCACCCCCCCCCCACGGATTAGGAATCTCATGATTTTGGGAAATTAGGTTTTTTTTTTTTTTTTTTGCTTGTCAACATTTCTCTGATGAATAGGATCCGCGCATGTTTTCGTTTACGGAAATAAAAATTATTTCACTATTGCTTATTGAGGATGCATTACACTTGTGTTATGTTGCATCGTTATATGTTGCAACTTTAAAAACAACTACTTACCAACCTTTATACTAAAAAAAATTCCAACATGCCAGCATGATGGTTCAACTGTTTTCATAATTAAAATATATTTTTTTTTCCTGTTTTTAGATGCCACATCTGACAAAAGTGAAGGGACCACGTGGAAAAAGACTGCTTATGATTATATTCAACAACATCGGAATCTTTGTGGGCGTTATCATTTTAGTTTTGTTGTCATTGTTTGAGTCAAAAATCAAAGTCTGAGCAAATTTCATAGTGCAATTCAAGTGCAATTAATTTTTCATATTGTCATTTTTATGTGCAATTATTCGATAATTTTTATATGAATTTTTATGGTTTTTTCTTAAATGATTTCTTTTGTATCTTCATGTTTATGCAGAATTTCATCAAAATGTTGTGTTTTTTTTCAAAACTTGTATTTTAGATGTTGATGTTATTCAATATGCAATTTGCAGCATGTATAATTCATAAAAACGCTTTTTAAAGCCAAAAACAAACAGTTTATGTCCATATGACAAAGGCTTAACTGGGTTTTTTTTGTTACATTATACATTAGATATGTTTTATATGCTGTACATATCTTCAACTGTTCTGTGATACACCGGTTTAAATGTTTTACATTTATCAATACAGCGATGTTGATATATCTATTTCTTAGCGTTTTTTGTGTGTTTTGTGTGGATTTTTTTGGAGTGTTAAAAATACAAAATCGTTTTATTTGTCTTAATTAAGCTATGCTGACAACCTATCGAAAATAACAATTAAAAAACGAACTTTGTGAACGTTTTAGACCAAAAAAATATTCAAGATTTTTTTTTAACTAAATGAAATTTATAATAATGAATTTGAGTTTGATAATGCGTTTATTAAATATGATTTCCCCCCAAAATTATAATCTTGCTACATGTACCTTAATTTTGTAAGTTTCAATCTACAAACAGATTTGTCTGAAAAAGCCGTATCTATTCAGAGATACAGATCTGCAGCAACCTTTATGAGGCTATGCGGAAAAAAACCGGGTGCATGGACATGCCGTAGAGCTACAATTCCGCGCACACAAAATGCTAGCAATACATGTACATGTGTATATATGTATAAGGTTCACACATTATATTTGCGATTTGGACTGATTAATCATATTCCCTATTGAAAGCATTCTGTGCAAATATTCGATACTAAAAAATACAACTTTTGAAGACCAAGCATGACGCGTTTTTCGCTGTTCAGCTAGATTTGTTTCATTTTATCTTTATTTTTACATTTTTAGGAAACCCACGACCAGTCTCACATTATATCATCTGATAATATATACAGCTTTCTGGTCGTGGATCAATTCATCGAACTTTTCTTTCTTTCGTTTCTTTTTAAGTTGATAAGCATTATAAGATTATTCAGATTATTCAGATCCTTACTCTAAACTTATTTATTTTCTAGATATATATATGTACATCGGTTACAAGAACCTACAATTAATGAAGCTATGTATATTATGTAACCCACCCACCCCCTTACTACCGAATGATTTTTAACGGTTTGAAAACCGTTCGCTTCTGCTAGTCAGTGGTTTATAAACAGTATAATTACCTAGCCATTTGCTAGCGCATAATTACGTTTTAATCGTTGAAATATGAATTATCTTGAACATTTTCGAGTTCACAAGGATATCGAGTATATTAATTAAATCACAAACTAATATGTTAATGAATTATATTTCCTGTCTAATTTATCTTTAAAATGTTCGAAAGAGAAGACACCTCCAATCCATGCAGCAAATTCGAGCCAGGGACGTTTACTGATTGTTCACACAACTAATTTGATGGTCTTAACTAATAAAATCAAATGAGACCTTCCTTTTCCCAAGGAGCTAACGCTTTCTTTGAAATGCGTTTTAGAAAACAACTACTTTGAATTTACTTTGAATTTGGTGGACAACTCTACAAGCAAATCATTGGAGTAAGCATGGCTGCAAATTCCAAGTCCAGAAGTTTGTGATGGTTTGAACATATTTTATTGTAAAGATGGTATATACAAAAGGATCGGGCACAAGTTCTGCAAACTTAAAACGCCCTCTCCTGTGAAATTTTGACACAAAATTTACACTATTACGAAAAATTGACAATATATCAAAGGTCATAATAAAATACCATTGTTTGAAGTTATACCAAAGTAGATATACATCGACAAAAAGAAAAAAACGATAATAAGTTTTTATATCTAATTTTATACATGTGAAAACCGTCCAGATCTCTTTAAAAATAGCTGCACGTTAAAAAATAAATTTTCATTTTCTGCAATACTGATGGAGTTACCTCCCCATAACAAAACATGGGTGTTGATAATATGTAAATTTTCTATTCTAAAGATAACATTGAATAAATCATTTCGTGGAATATTATATTTTGCACAAAAAAAAGTAATGATATGCATCTTCTACTTTTCCACATGAACATAAAGGACTATCAATAATTTTGCATCTATATAAATCTTTTTTCAATATACTATTGTGTCGAAGTCTAATGTGAATTACATTCCAGTAACGTTCTCCATATGAAAAATATGATGGAGGTTGAGATATAGAAGAAAACTTTTCTTAAAAGATTTTAATGTTGGCAAGTTTCTAATTTCTAAAGGTATAGCATTCCACAAATCTATGGCTGTTGGAACAAAAGATGATTTATAAATATTTAGTATACATTTTGGAATACTGTAATTTTGCGATTGTCTTGTAGTATAAGAAGAGTCATGCGAGCGAGTTCTTGGAAAAATTTTAGTAAGATAGTCAGGCATTAAATTGTGATTTATTTTATACATAGTTGTTTTTAGCTTTTCTTTTCTTTCATCAAGAAGTGATTCCCACCCAGTTTCTTGATATAAAGAGTCTCGCGATGCTATTGAAGTCAGCCCTGTAACTATTCTCGCTGCTACTAACTGTAATTTTTCAAGCTTGTCCGAATCATAATTCGAACAGCCACTCCAAACTTCAGATGCATATTCCAACTGGGTTCTTATAAAAGTAGTATACAAGTTGCTGTCCTTTAAAAAAGGACTGCAGTACGTGGACCATATGCATGTGTTTCTAACGGAAACGAGAAAGCCTTAAGATTATCAGAGATTCCACCGACTCTAGCCCCCTGCTTTTATATAAAGACATCTACGGGGAGACCTGTGATTGCAAAAGTGTTATGATGAATTAATATTATAGTAGCAAGCCTGGATATAGTGCCTTTAACCACTGAATGTGTACGTTGTATCACGTAGAGCCCTGACCTTTTACCTCAGAATTTAAACACAATTATGAATTATATTAATGAAGACATTAACGAAGATACTATACATGTATAGTATTAGGCGTTCAGCGAATTTCACTGTTTGCGTACTACTTTGTTCACTATGTAAATTGATTTCGTATTTTGATGCGTTTCTCTTGAAATTTAAACTTTCATACAGTGACATAATTATTCAATGATGTATTATCTACAGTCACATAATTATTAAATCATGCTTAAATGCGCAATTGTTTTTTAATCGGGAAGTACACTAGCCTCGTCGTATAGTTAAGCTATTTCGGAAAACAACAAAACATTTTGTATTTCGGTCCTACCTTTACATTTAAAAACATCTTTCAAAAGTTTCCAATAAATTTTGGAACTTTTGATACTAGCATTAATAAGATTAGTTTCGATATTGTTATAATAGTTTGATATCGCTATTTTTTTTCATATTGTTTACTTTATTATCAAGTTTTTTTGTACTTGTTTAAATGTATTGCGTTTTTTGTATTATGTGCCTTTTTCCTCATTCGGTCCCGTAGACGTAACGTTTTCCTTAATCCCGAATCAAACCAAGGCTTATCTTTCGGACGTATCGCTATAGTTTTTTCTGGAACGCATTTTTAACATGATTGAAGAAAGCTGTAGAGAAATTGCGCTCTGTGTGATCTATATCTGTCACGTCATTAATTAACGAGTTCCAATCCGTACTTTGTATAAGGGTATTTA
>CM035818.1:23888678-23891822 GCA_020458035.1 Magallana ariakensis
ATAATTTCAATGCAGGTTTTAAAGCTATATTGAACATTAATTTTGTGTATAGTACAAAGGTTGCAGAGTTTGATACCTACAGAGAGGGTGTTTGGATAAAAGAAGGGGTAAAAGAGAGAGAGAGAGATACATGTAAAGAAAGAGATAGAAAAGACACAGAGAAAGAGAGAGAGAAAATAAATAGAGAGAGAAACAGACAGAGAGAGACAAAGAAAGACAGAGAGAGAGAGAGAGAGACAGAGAGAAATAAAAATAAAAGATAGTAGGAGAGTGGTATTATCTTCATTTACTTTGATTATTTATATATATTGGAATTCATTTAACAAAGAGATGACACACACATACAGAGATAGAGAGATAGATAGAGAGAAAGAAAGAAAGAAAGAAAGATATTGTTGATTGTGAAAAACAAACAGAGAAAAATATATTTCAAATATCTTGTTGATATGAAGATAAATACATCAGATAATTCATGATCATTATTTACTTATTCATTTAAGAGAGAGAGAGAGAGAGAGAGAGAGAGAGAGAGAGAGAGAGAGAGAGAGAGAGAGAGAGAGAGAGAGAGAGAGAGAAATTGTGGATGTGGATTGTAAAAAACAAAAGGAGAAAAATATATTTAAAATGTTTTGTTGATGTGAGGATAAATACATCAGACAATTTCATTATCATTATTTACTTTGGTTCTTTTATTAACTAAAATTTATTTAAGAGAGAGAGAGAGAGAGAAAGAGAGAGAGAGAGAGAGAGAGAGAGAAATTGTACTGATCAGAACAGTTTAAGAAAAAAGGAGAGACAGGTTACAAACGAGATAGATTAATGATGAAGAAAAACTTTGTTAATGTCTATTGATTGCTATCTTTAATGATCTGTTTTTAATCTGTTTATTTTGTTCTTTAATCCAGTTTGTATTCTAGTCTATTTTTGAAAGCTTTTTCTGTCTTCTGCACTTAGATGACTTTTAAAGAGAAAAAACTAAAAGAGATAAGGTACATCAACAAGAGAGAGGTGACATCAATTGGACATCAAATTAGAATTAAGGTATTTTTTTTAATGTATATGATACTTGCATTTTTGTTTCAATCACAATATAGAAATATATTAGATTTCAAATGCTCTTCTGCTCTTTGGTAATTGCCATATTTCCATCTTCTGTCTGCACTCTCTCTCTCTCTCTCTCACGAAGGGAAAAGGCAATAAAATTATTAGGTTAATGTGCCTGTAGGCCTTCTATACAAAAATAATAAGAATAATTCGGAAAAAATATTTCCGACCCAAAAATGCAACTCAATTCGAATATTAGTCTCGCCTCAACGTTTCACAAACGTTTCACATTGTTTGATAATATGCAAATTTTCAAAACAATATTAACATACTATGTTGACGATTATAAGTAGGAATAATTTTCAAGTTTTGTTAAGATGTTTACTTATTGCTGATCGGAGATCATGAACGGTACTTTGTGTTCTGTTGATTAGTATTACCTAACACGGCAAATAACATTCAGATCAATGTTAATACTTACTACATGTTTACACACAATAAACACACCTGTAATACAACTTCATACAATGAAAGATGATAAAAATCGTGTTAATTTGTGAATTGTGAAAAAAAATGCAGAAAAAAGAAAGGGAATCAGACAGTAAAAAAGCGACAACTACTAAATTGGTAAAGAGTATTGCAGAAAGCCATTTTATCTATATAGATGTATTTGAAATTCACATTAACTATACACTTAGAAATTTACAGAAAAAAAGTAAGGAGTAATACACTTTTTTACAGATACATAGGATTAGAGAGAGATAGATACATCAGATAATTTCATTATCATTATCTACTTTGGTTCTTTTATTAATTAAAATTCATTTAAGGGAGAGAGAAGGAGAGAGAGAGAGAAGGAGAGAAGAAATTGTACTGATGAGGACAGTTTAAGAGAAAAGGACAGACAGCTTACAAATGAGATAGATTAATGATGAAGAAAAACCTTGTTAATGTCTATTGATTGCTATCTTTATTTATCTGTTTTTAATCTGTTTATTTTGTTTTGTAATCCAGTTTTTATTCAAGTCTATTTTTGAAAGCTTTTTCTGTCTTCTGCACTTAGATGACTTTTAAAAAGTAGAAACTAAAAGAGATAAGGTACATCAACAAGAGAGAAGTGACATCAATTGGACATCAAATTAGAGTTAAGGTATTTATTTTAATGTATATGATACTTGCATTTTTGTTTCAATCACAATATAGAAAAATATTAGATTTCGAATGCTCTTCTGCCCTTTGGTTATTGCCATATTTTCATCTTATGTCTGCCTCTCTCTCTCTCTCTCTCTCTCTCTACCTCTCTCTCTCTCTCTCTCTCTCTCTCTCTCTCTCTCTCTCTGCCTTTGTCTCTGTCTTTCTCTCTGACATACACACAATTATTCAGATTCCAAATATATCTTCTTTTTTTTAAAAAGTTTCCTTTTTGCAATCTAGAAGTTGAATTATAAGTGTGTTTTGTGAAAACAGTTTGGAAACAATATTATTGAAGATCCCACAGTTTCTATCTCTCTCACTCTGTCTTTTAGTTATATCTTATCTTTAGATGTGAGATTAACACATTAGATAAATTCATTATCTTCATTTACTTTGATTATTTATTTATATTGGAATTCATTTAACAAAGAGATGACACACACACACATACAGAGAGAGAGAGAGAGAGAGAGAGAGAGAGAGAGAGAGAGAGAGAGAGGAGAGAGAGAGAGAGAAAGAAAAGAAGGAGGAAGCAAGTGAGGAAGACATGGAGAGATGACAATAAACATGCAATATACCATTTAGAAAATTTCAATGTGATATGTATTACAAAAATACACATAGGAGGAATGTTTGGATGTTACAATTAAATATTAACATTGAAGCAACTATTCTTTCTATCTTTGTATCTTGTTTTTCTATTGAGTTTCCATCTAGTTGAGAGTTCATAGCTGATATTAAAAGACTAAAAAATTATCATTTGATTTGTTTTTCATTTGTCTTTAATAGCAATAAGAAAAACTTTGATAGAAAGATAAGAAAGAATAAAGGAAAAGAAAGAGTGCAAAAAGCAGAGAGAAGGTGACAACAAACAGCAAAATATCAGGTAAGATATAAGAAACAAAA
>CM035818.1:23892322-24193186 GCA_020458035.1 Magallana ariakensis
ACTTTGATAGAAGGATAAGAAAGAATAATAGAAAAGAAAGAGTGCAAAAAGCAGAGAGAAGGTGACAGCAAACAGCAAAATATCAGGTAAGATATAAGAAACAAAATGTCAAATAGATGTTTATTATCTAATTAAAAAGTGTTTGGAGATATATGTAAATAAAATGAATAATTTCAATGCAGGTTTTAAAGCTATATTGAAAATTAACTTTGTGTATAGTACAAAGGTTGCAGAGTTTGATACCTACAGAGAGGATGTTTGGATAAAAGAAGGAGAAAAAGAGAGATATATGTAAAGAGGAGATAAAAAAAGAAACAGACAAAGAGAGAGAGAGAGAGAGAGAAAACAAATAGAGAGAAAAACAGACAGAGAGAGAGACAAAGAAAGACAGACAGAGAGAGAGAGATAAAAAATAAAAGATAGTAGGAGAGTGATATAATCTTCATTTACTTTGATTATCTATTTATATTGGAATTCATTTAACTAAGAGATGACACACACATAGAGAAAGAGAGAGAGAGAGAGAGAGAGAGAGAGAGAGAGAGAGAGAGAGAGAGAGAGAGAGAAGAAGGAGGAAGCAAGTGAGGAAGACATGGAGAAATGACAATAAACATGCAATATACCATTTAGAAAATTTCAATGTAATATGTATTACAAAAGTACATATAGGAGGAATGTTTGGATGTTACAATTAAATATTAACATTAAATCAACTATTCTTTCTATCTTTGTATCTTGTTTTTCTATTGAGTTTCCATCTAGTTGAGAGCTCATAGCTCATATTAAAAAATTATCATTATTTGATTTGTTTTTCATTTGTCTTTAATAGCAATAAGAAACACTTTGATAGAAGGATAAGAAAGAATAATAGAAAAGAAAGAGTGCAAAAAGCAGAGAGAAGGTGACAGCAAACAGCAAAATATCAGGTAAGATATAAGAAACAAAATGTCAAATAGATGTTTATTATCTAATTAAAAAAGTGTTTGGAGATATATGTAAATAAAATGAATAATTTCAATGCAGGTTTTAAAGCTATATTGAAAATTAACTTTGTGTATAGTACAAAGGTTGCAGAGTTTGATACCTACAGAGAGGATGTTTGGATAAAAGAAGGAGAAAAAGAGAGAGATATATGTAAAGAGGAGATAAAAAAGAAACAGAGAAAGAGAGAGAGAGAGAGAAAACAAATAGAGAGAAAAACAGACAGAGAGAGACAAAGAAAGACAGACAGAGAGAGAGAGATAAAAAATAAAAGATAGTAGGAGAGTGATATAATCTTCATTTACTTTGATTATCTATTTATATTGGAATTCATTTAACTAAGAGATGGCACACACACAGAGAGAGAGAGAGAGAGAGAGAGAGAGAGAGAGAGAGAGAGAGAGAGAGAGAGAGAGAGAGAGAGAAAGAAAGAAAGAGAGAGAGATTGTGGATTGTAAAAAACAAAATGAGAAAGAGATATTTCAAATGTTTTGTTGATGTGAAGATAAATACATCAGACAATTTCGTTATCATTATTTACTTTGGTTCTTTTATTAATTAAAATATATTTAAGAGAGAGAGAGAGAGAGAGAGAGAGAGAGAGAGAGAGAGAGAGAAGAAGGAGGAAGCAAGTGAGGAAGACATGGAGAAATGACAATAAACATGCAATATACCATTTAGAAAATTTCAATGTAATATGTATTACAAAAGTACATATAGGAGGAATGTTTGGATGTTACAATTAAATATTAACATTAAATCAACTATTCTTTCTATCTTTGTATCTTGTTTTTCTATTGAGTTTCCATCTAGTTGAGAGCTCATAGCTCATATTAAAAAATTATCATTATTTGATTTGTTTTTCATTTGTCTTTAATAGCAATAAGAAACACTTTGATAGAAGGATAAGAAAGAATAATAGAAAAGAAAGTGTGCAAAAAGCAGAGAGAAGGTGACAGCAAACAGCAAAATATCAGGTAATATATAAGAAACAAAATGTCAAATAGATGTTTATTATCTAATTAAAAAGTGTTTGGAGATATATGTAAATAAAATGAATAATTTCAATGCAGGTTTTAAAGCTATATTGAAAATTAACTTTGTGTATAGTACAAAGGTTGCAGAGTTTGATACCTACAGAGAGGATGTTTGGATAAAAGAAGGAGAAAAAGAGAGATATATGTAAAGAGGAGATAAAAAAGAAACAGACAAAAGAGAGAGAGAGAGAGAGAGAGAAAACAAATAGAGAGAAAAACAGACAGAGAGAGACAAAGAAAGACAGACAGAGAGAGAGAGATAAAAAATAAAAGATAGTAGGAGAGTGATATAATCTTCATTTACTTTGATTATCTATTTATATTGGAATTCATTTAACTAAGAGATGACACACACATAGAGAAAGAGAGAGAGAGAGAGAGAGAGAGAGAGAGAGAGAGAGAGAGAGAGAGAGAGAGAGAGATAAAGAAAGAGAGAGAGAGATTGTGGATTGTAAAAAACAAAAGGAGAAAGAGATATTTCAAATGTTTTGTTGACGTGAGGATAAATACATCAGACAATTTCATTATCATTATCTACTTTGGTTCTTTTATTAATTAAAATATATTTAAGAGAGAGAGAGAGAGAGAGAGAGAGAGAGAGAGAGAGAGAGAGAGAGAAGTTGTACTTATCAGAACAGTTTAAGAAAAAAAGGACAGACAGGTTACAAACGAGATAGATTAATGATTAAGAAAAACTTTGTTAATGTCGTTTGATTGCTATCTTTAATGATCTGTTTTTAATCTGTCTATTTTGTTCTTTAATCCAATTTGTATTCAAGTCTATTTTTGAAAGCTTTTTCTGTCTTCTGCACTTAGATGACTTTTAAAGAGAAGAAACTAAAAGAGATAAGGTACATCAACAAGAGGGAGGTGACATCAATTGGACATCAAATTACAATTAAGGTGTTTATTTTAATGTATATGATACTTGCATTTTTGTTTCAATCACAATATAGAAAAATATTAGATTTCAAATGCTCTTCTGCCCTTTGGTAATTGCCATATTTCCATCTTCTGTCTGCCACTCTCTCTCTCTCTCTCTCTCTCTCTCTCTCTCTCTCTCTCTCTCTCTCTCTCTCTCGCGCGCGCGCCCGCGAAGGGAAAAGACAATAAAATTATTAGGTTAATGTGCCTGTAGGTCTTCTATAAAAAAATAATAATAATAATTCGGACAAAATATTTCCGACCCAAAAATGCAACTCAATTCGAATATTAGTCTCGCCTCAACGTTTCACAAACGTTTCACATTGTTTGATAATATGCAAATTTTCAGAACAATATAAACATGCTATGTTGACGATTATAAGTAGGAATAATTTTCAAGTTTTGTTAAGATGTTTACTTATTGCTGATCGGAGATCATGAACGGTACTTTGAGATCTGTTGATTAGCATTACCTAACACGGCAAACAACATTCAGATCAATGTTAATACTTACTACATGTTTACACACAATAAACACACCTGTAATACAACTTCAAACAATGAAAGATGATAAAAATCGTGTTAATTTGTGAATTGTGAAATAAAAATGCAGAAAAAAGAAAGGGAATCAGACAGTAAAAAAGCGACAACTACTAATTGGTAAAGAGTATTGCAGAAAGCCATTTAATCTAAATAGATGTATTTGAAATTCACATTAACTATACACTTAGAAATTTACAGAAAAAAAGTAAGGAGCAATACACTTTTTTACAGATACATAGGATTAGAGAGAGATAAATACATCAGATAATTTCATTATCATTATTTACTTTGGTTCTTTTATTAATTAAAATTCATTTAAAGGGGCATGGTCACGATTTTGGTCAAATTCGATTTTTCTGTTTTATTTATTTATAATGCTTTAGGAATGCATTTCCAATGACCAAATGAAATTGGAGATTTAGAAGTGAAATTATAAGCAAGATACAGGGCTCACAATTCTTTGTCATGTAAACAAGGCTCGTGCCCTGTTTTTGTTTACATTAGTTCAATATACCTGATAAGGTCTTTTTCAAGCTGAGTTTTCCATATTCTTATTCATTTTAAGAGTAATTAAACAAATCCTAACGTTTACCACATTCATTTTCAGTCTTAAATTGGAGTTTTCACTTCAATGTTCAAAATGTAAACAAAAGCTTTGTTTACATAGCAAAGAATTGTAAGCTCTGTAACTCTTTTATAACTCAACGAATAACGCTCAAATTTTGGTTGCCTATTAAAAATGCCTTACTGAAGCATTGTAAACATTAAAATCGGGAAAATAATTTTTGACCAAAATCGTGACCATGCCCCTTTAAGAGAGAGAGAGAGAGAGAGAGAGAGAGAGAGAGAGAGAGAGAGAAGGAGAGAAGAAATTGTACTGATGAGGACAGTTTAAGAGAAAAGGACAGACAGCTTACAAATGAGATAGATTAATGATGAAGAAAAACCTTGTTAATGTCTATTGATTGCTATCTTTATTGATCTGTTTTTAATCTGGTTATTTTGTTCGGTAATCCAGTTTGTATTCAAGTCTATTTTTGAAAGCTTTTTCTGTCTTCTGCACTTAAATGACTTTTAAAGAGTAGAAACTAAAAGAGATAAGGTACATCAACAAGAGGGAGGTGACATCAATTGGACATCAAATTACAATTAAGGTATTTTTTAAATGTATATGATACTTGCATTTTTGTTTCAATCACAATATAGAAAACTATTAGATTTCAAATGCTCTTCTGCCCTTTGGTAATTGCCATATTTCCATCTTCTGTCTGCACTCTCTCTCTCTCTCTCTCTCTCTCTCTCTCTCTCTCTCTCTGTCTCTCTCTCTCTCTCTCGCGCGCGCGCGCGAAGGGAAAATGCAATAAAATTATTAGATTACTGTGCCTGTAGGTCTTCTATAAAAAAAAAATAATAATAATTCGGACAAAATATTTCCGACCCAAAAATGCAACTCAATTCGAATATTAGTCTCGCCTCAACGTTTCACAAACGTTTCACATTGTTTGATAATATGCAAATTTTCAAAACAATATAAACATACTATGTTGACGATTATAAGTAGGAATAATTTTCAAGTTTTGTTAAGATGTTTACTTATTGCTGATCGGAGATCATGAACGGTACTTTGAGATCTGTTGATTAGCATTACCTAACACGGCAAACAACATTCAGATCAATGTTAATACTTACTACATGTTTACACACAATAAACACACCTGTAATACAACTTCAAACAATGAAAGATGATAAAAATCGTGTTAATTTGTGAATTGTGAAATAAAAATGCAGAAAAAAGAAAGGGAATCAGACAGTAAAAAAGCGACAACTACTAAATTGGTAAAGAATATTGCAGAAAGCCATTTAATCTATATAGATGTATTTGAAATTCACATTAACTATACACTTAGAAATTTACAGAAAAAAAGTAAGGAGCAATACACTTTTTTACAGATACATAGGATTAGAGAGAGATAAATACATCAGATAATTTCATTATCATTATTTACTTTGGTTCTTTTATTAATTAAAATTCATTTAAGAGAGAGAGAGAGAGAGAGAGAGAGAGAGAGAAGGAGAGAAGAAATTGTACTGATGAGGACAGTTTAAGAGAAAAGGACAGACAGCTTACAAATGAGATAGATTAATGATGAAGAAAAACCTTGTTAATGTCTATTGATTGCTATCTTTATTGATCTGTTTTTAACTGGTTATTTTGTTCGGTAATCCAGTTTGTATTCAAGTCTATTTTTGAAAGCTTTTTCTGTCTTCTGCACTTAAATGACTTTTAAAGAGTAGAAACTAAAAGAGATAAGGTACATCAACAAGAGGGAGGTGACATCAATTGGACATCAAATTACAATTAAGGTATTTTTTAAATGTATATGATACTTGCATTTTTGTTTCAATCACAATATAGAAAAATATTAGATTTCAAATGCTCTTCTGCCCTTTGGTAATTGCCATATTTCCATCTTCTGTCTGCACTCTCTCTCTCTCTGTCTCTCTCTCTCTCTCTCTCTGTCTCTCTCTCTCTCGCGCGCGCGCGCGCGAAGGGAAAAGGCAATAAAATTATTAGATTACTGTGCCTGTAGGTCTTCTATAAAAAAATAATAATAATAATTCGGACAAAATATTTCCGACCCAAAAATGCAACTCAATTCGAATATTAGTCTCGACTCAACGTTTCACAAACGTTTCACATTGTTTGATAATATGCAAATTTTCAGAACAATATAAACATGCTATGTTGACGATTATAAGTAGGAATAATTTTCAAGTTTTGTTAAGATGTTTACTTACTGCTGATCGGAGATCATGAACGGTACTTTGAGATCTGTTGATTAGCATTACCTAACACGGCAAACAACATTCAGATCAATGTTAATACTTACTACATGTTTACACACAATAAACACACCTGTAATACAACTTCAAACAATGAAAGATGATAAAAATCGTGTTAATTTGTGAATTGTGAAATAAAAATGCAGAAAAAAGAAAGGGAATCAGACAGTAAAAAAGCGACAACTACTAATTGGTAAAGAGTATTGCAGAAAGCCATTTAATCTATATAGATGTATTTGAAATTCACATTAACTATACACTTAGAAATTTACAGAAAAAAAGTAAGGAGCAATACACTTTTTTACAGATACATAGGATTAGAGAGAGATAAATACATCAGATAATTTCATTATCATTATTTACTTTGGTTCTTTTATTAATTAAAATTCATTTAAGAGAGAAAAAAGGAGAGAGAGAGAGAGAGAGAGAGAGAGAGAGAGAGAGAGAGAGAGAGAGAGATGTAAACAGATAGCCATGCTATGACCTTGAATTAATATCATTACATATTGGTCACTATGATACTTATATATACTTTTATATATGACACTCTAATATTGCACGCAAGTGATGCGTCATATTAAGGCGGGATACCCAAAGACTGCATCCCAATACTCATTGTCATAAATGAGGTTAATTAATTCTGACACAGTAAAATACAAACTGAAAATATATAAACAAGTTATCAACAAATTGTCATATTTGGCGATCCTGTGTCTGTAATGAAGGCCCTAATATTGCAAGTTAGTCTTGTAATGCTTGTTCATCTATTTAACCTTTGTAACCTTAAAGCCATGTATGAATGGATGTATTATGAGTAAGCGATGCATCATACCCAGGTGGGGGACTCAGAGACTCGGATTCTGAGACTCAAACCCCGCACCATAATATTCTTTCTGACAGTTTTGACAGTTTTGTTACTTTATTTAGAAATAAAATTTAACTCTGGAATTTTGACACTAAATGTTCACTCATGATCATTATAGATGGGCCGGACTGGTCAGAACTGTCAATCATAAGTAAAATGTTATATATACTCATGTAAAATGATGTTAAACGTATTCTGGATTCTTTGATTTGGGCTGCTTCAATTTACTATACGATCACGCTGATTAATAAACTACTTGGAAACCAACAATTGGACTTGGTGATTACTCAAGAGGAAGGATTACACAAACTTTCTTGGTGCCCGTGACCAGGACTAAGCGAAGTTAAAGAAAATAAGGTAAGAACCATTTCTAAATGTCTCTTGTAACTATCTCGAAGTAAACAACTTTGTCTAAGCAACCATTATGGCGACAGGTGATGAGTTTTATAAAAAAGAATTAAAAAATCAAACGAAAGAATTAGAGCAACGAAAACCAATTCCTAAACCCCGTAAACCTGATAAACAGAAATTTAAAGAGGATTGTTTAGCTGTCCTAAAACAGTTAGTAATAGGGTAGATAAAGTATCCTTTATTTTCAGATGTCAGAATCTGATTTATATTATCGTATATGTAGAAATAAGCTTGGCTTTGTATATATTGCACGCTTTTAAAAAGGTATGACAGATGACAGGATGACCCCCTGCGACATTAAAACAAATAATGAGATACGCCGACTAGCAAACGCAGACATAGCACCTCTGTAATTTGTATGTTAGTATGCGGAGTTGAAGAGATTAAACATATACTCGAAATACATGAGACAGCGACTAAGTAAAGAAACTAAAAGACTGATTTTTGAAAGTGAGCTAAGATTACTGGTTTAAAAATAATAAAATATTACGATCAACATCTTGAGTATGGGACAAGGTTGCTCGGGTTTCATGGTTCATTATCATTACTTAATATTAAAATCAAGAAAGTAATTTCAAAATTCAAGAAAATTAAGATTTCTGACAAATTAAAAGATATTAAGGTTTTCCCTATGAAAACACTTATGGCGAAATTGCCAGTCACTAATCTGCAACCCATGGAATTATTATCTTGGGTGGGAAGTTCTTGGTTTTATGTGTGTTTGACTTTGGCAATAACAATAACGTTAGGACTTTGTATAAGAAACGCAAAACTATTAAAAAGTGGGGAGGTATATGCTGTGGTGGTTGCTGGTCAGGTTGTCGAAAAAGGGGTAGTGACGGAGTTAAGAAAGGTTCTTCCAATGACACTGCATTTTGTTGTGTGAATCCAGAGAAATGGACCTCTAGTGAAACCATTGAACTTAAACCAATCCCGAAAAACGTTAGAATCCAAGAGAAACCCCATAGGAGCGGAAGACTCGAAACTCGCAAAATGACCAATAGTACGGGGACAATTTCGACCAAACTAGCACAACATTTACTTGGAGAGAAGAAAAATGAAGAATTTCCACGGGCCAAATATTATAGACCGGACCCAGAGCTGGCACGTAAATACCTGGAAGAGAAGGCCGCGATGTCTACGCAACAGAGGAACGCAGGAGACGCTCCGCGAGAAGCCGCCTCGCCATCCGCGCCAACCCTCTCTCCACGAGTGCCGATGATGTACGAATAATTGGGCCGCAAAGCAGTTGTGTTTTCCTTGTGAAAAAAAATGTGTATTGTAAAGTAAAAAATGTGTGTTATCTTGTGCTAATATAAATCTTGTATTTTGTGATTCACTCGGGAGAACTACAGGAAGAAACCGATGGACTCCGAACCTATGAAGCTACATGTAGTACATGAACTCCACCCCTTAGAAGAAAAAGATATTTTGTGAACTTATAAGCATGTCTTGACTTTGTATATATATATGTGACATTAAGTATAACCATACTTATTATTACTTTGATGATGAATTACGATTATCTTCAATTATGATTATTTCATCCTGGTCATTATTGTCATACCTTATTCATTATTGTTTTCATGATTGTAATGCGATATAATCAAACTACATGTATATGATTTTATGTATACATCCTGGTTACAAATTTGCTTTTGTATATGAATGATGTTCCAAGCTGGAGGTGGAAACATGTCACTTGATACTATCTCTTAACAAAGATGTTCTGACTGGTATGTCACTAGGAAGTTCATCTGACCAAGGGGAGATCAAGGACGCTTTCTTATTCCGGGCGCCAGACATGAGAAATCTCCCTTCGGGACATTTCTTTTGTTTGGGGGACGTATGTAAACAGATAGCCATGCTATGACCTTGAATTAATATCATTACATATTGGTCACTATGATACTTATATATACTTTTATATATGACACTCTAATATTGCACGCAAGTGATGCGTCATATTAAGGCGGGATACCCAAAGACTGCATCCCAATACTCATTGTCATAAATGAGGTTAATTAATTCTGACACAGTAAAATACAAACTGAAAATATATAAACAAGTTATCAACAAATTGTCATATTTGGCGATCCTGTGTCTGTAATGAAGGCCCTAATATTGCAAGTTAGTCTTGTAATGCTTGTTCATCTATTTAACCTTTGTAACCTTAAAGCCATGTATGAATGGATGTATTATGAGTAAGCGATGCATCATACCCAGGTGGGGGACTCAGAGACTCGGATTCTGAGACTCAAACCCCGCACCATAATATTCTTTCTGACAGTTTTGACAGTTTTGTTACTTTATTTAGAAATAAAATTTAACTCTGGAATTTTGACACTAAATGTTCACTCATGATCATTATAGATGGGCCGGACTGGTCAGAACTGTCAATCATAAGTAAAATGTTATATATACTCATGTAAAATGATGTTAAACGTATTCTGGATTCTTTGATTTGGGCTGCTTCAATTTACTATACGATCACGCTGATTAATAAACTACTTGGAAACCAACAATTGGACTTGGTGATTACTCAAGAGGAAGGCTTACAGAGAGAGAGAGAGAGAGAGAGAGAGAGAGAGAGAGAGATGGAGAAGGAGAGAAGAAATTGTACTGATGAGGACAGTTTAAGAGAAAAGGACAGACAGTTTACAAATGAGATAGATTAATGATGAAGAAAAACCTTGTTAATGTCTATTGATTGCTATCTTTATTTATCTGTTTTTAATCTGTTTATTTTGTTTTGTAATCCAGTTTGTATTCAAGTCTATTTTTGAAAGCTTTTTCTGTCTTCTGCACTTAGATGACTTTTAAAAAGTAGAAACTAAAAGAGATAAGGTACATCAACAAGAGGGAAGTGACATCAATTGGACATCAAATTAGAGTTAAGGTATTTATTTTAATGTATATGATACTTGCATTTTTGTTTCAATCACAATATAGAAAAATATTAGATTTCAAATGCTCTTCTGCCCTTTGGTTATTGCCATATTTTCATCTTCTCTCTCTCTCTCTCTCTCTCTCTCTCTCTCCTTCTCTTGCTCTCTCTCTCTCACTCTCTTTGAAAAGATCGAAGGTGAAGAATACCTCAGCTTAATGTGCCTGTAGGCCTCTTTAATAAAAAAGAAATAATTATAATTCGGAAAAAAATATTCCTGACCAAGAAATGCGACTCTATTCGAATTTAAGTCTCTCCTCAACGTTTTACAAACGTTTCATATTGTTTGATAATATGCAAATTTTCAAAACACTATACAGACAATATGTCAGCGGCTATAAATATGATTTATTTTAAAAAATTGTTAAGTTGTTAAACTCTGACTGAGCTCATTTCATGAACTCATGAGAGAGAGAGAGAGAGAGAGAGAGAGAGAGAGAGAGAGAGAGAGAGAGAGAGAGAGAGAGAGAGAGAGAGAGAGAGGGGATAGCTAGCAAATTGGAAAAGAACATTGGTTTACAACTCACATTACAGAGATATACTAAATATGATCTTCAATAAAATCCATACACTTCGAATAAAACTGTAATATAGAATGAAGTAAACAAGGAAATACAGGGAAATGAAAGAGAGAAAGATAACAGACATTTAGTGAACATTTCTTTCTGTCACCTTTTCTCTCTCTCTCTCTCTCTCTCTCTCTCTCTCTCTCTCTCTCTCTGAAGCCAGTTGAATTCTGTAATCTTTATAAAATAGACAAAAGTAATTTCTATTCAATCTTAAATTTAAACATGCTTAAATTATTCAACAAATGATTTGATATCTCCAAACATTTCTTTTTTAGATAATAAACATCTATTTGACATTTTGATTCCTATATCTTCCCCCTTTCTCTCTCTCTCTCTCTCTCTCTCTCTCTCTCTCTCTCTCTCTCTCTCTCTCTCTCTCTGATGCAAGGTATGTGTAATTGTTGTTACGCTCGCCATAACAGTAGCACCGTATAACATTATTAGTAATAAAAATAGTTGATTTATCCTTGTAAATTCATATTGAAACTATATAACTGAGAGATTTACAAGTACATGTATAGCTATCGAACTTAATTGTTAATTCTAGGCCGGTTTTTTTCTTTGTTCATCCTTCAACGCATGTACGATATGCTAGCTTAGCAATAACAGCATTTATTCATAAGTCTGCTCATTTCAATATAGTTATCTACTCTAACAGTAACAGCTTGGGTAGGAGTTATACGATCTTGAACGAAGCCCTGCAGCAACAGGTGACCCTCAGGGCCCATGGGCCTTTTGCTCAGGAGATTTTCTTACATGATAACCGAAGGAATTGTTGAGAATTCACATCACAATTCGTGAAGAATAGATTAATTGAAAATACATAAAAAGGACTGAACAATGTAGGAAAATTATACGAATAACATATGATCGACTTGTTTTGAATTAACTGGTTCTTGTGGGATTTGGGTACCAGCTTTCGTCAACGATGGGAAGAAACATGGTTCATCAATGTCGTACGGAACACAACACAAATGTTTCACTGTAAAGTGAAATCTAGATAATGTGCTGAGCTCAGACAGAAATTCTACAGAGATAATCAGAGGTATAGACGATTAAAAAGAATTCATGATATTTAATTATGCAATATTGTTTGCATAACTTTATACGATATTAGCTCGAATTACCTCGTTAATATCGTCGGAGGGCCCTATATTCGTTACGGTCCTAGATTCTTTCCCTTTTGTTTTCCTCGCGAAATCTAGTCCGAGGTTGATAAAAAAAAATAATGAATATAATGTAAAGAAGAGAAGTAGACCCTTTATATGTGTGTTATTATTATATTAGTGAACAAGTTTAACCAAGAGCCTAATGTGGCACAAATTCTTATGGTAATGATTCATGGGCCTCCGAGATACAACTTTATGTAATTCACTAACACTAAATACTTGAAAACACAACTTGCATGATATGTTTTTTGTTAAATGATCAACTTAACGTTTTCAAGCTACAGTGTCGTACATGTTTTAAATGTAGTCCGAAATATCTGACGTTTTCCAGGGTTTTTTTTTTAACGATTTTGATATTTTACATGCCAAGAAAACGTCAGTACCATTGCCATTACAAAAACTGGAAATTAGCCGCCTCCAACTGGAGGCGGCATTCTCAGCTCGAGTTAAAATATTTATGAGTTAATTCAAATGTTTCACTCACAACTAATTAATAAAACGATGATTTTACTGCTCACTAATATTGCTTTTACATCCCATAAACAGGCTGTTGAATACATTCTATCGAACTGTTGAGATTTGTTTTGATTTCGTGCATTTTTGAAATCTCATGAGAAAGTAGGTCAACAACACTGTTGTTTACCCGTGTGATTACGAAAATGTACAGTAAAATTATATTTTAAGCTGTATTATTTAGTTTCAATATATATCTATTTAAAATCGAGCCTAGAATGCTGCTTCGAGTTGGAGGCAGTGAATTTCCAGTTTATGTAATGGCACCGGTTCTGAATTTTTCCTGGCATATAAAATATCAAAATCATTAAAAAAGCCAGGAAAATGTCAGATATTTCAGACTAGTTTAAAAGTTGCAATTTAAGCTCACAAAAATTTGTAGTTTTTGGCTGACTATCCCTATTGTCACACAAATTTTTTTAAGATAATTAGTACGATGATATTCTTAAGACAATTTTCCTACTGATATCATCTCGTTACTTGCCTCAGACTCTTTCTTAAAGTTAAACACACTAAATGACCTCGGAAAAATAAGTATGTCAAATCCACATGCAGTTTGAGAGTTGCATTTTTACATGTACCGTAAACAAACTACACTACTTCACTTTACTGGGTTGGTGATGTTGTTTGAAAGACTACCAAAGGCAAGTAAAGTGAGGAAATCAGTAGTAAAATGTCAGAGCATTGTTTTGGAAATGAAAATTTGTAACGAATAAATGTTTTGGGGGAAAAAAGTTAACCAGTCAAATACTAACACAAGTTTGTACGCTGTAAATTACAACTTTTTAACACATACGGAACTCCCAGGTCATCCATCCAAATTTTTTTCAGGCTTGGAGCCTCAGACTTTTTTAAAAACATATTGACTGACCTCAGAAAGAGAAGTATAAGTTACATTCACTTAGAGATCAAGTGTCATCAATTTTACAAACCACATTAATTTCACTTTACAGAATTCTAAAAGAATTTCAGAGGGAGGTTAGGTTATCAAATCTGTAGTTATTTTTTTTTATATTAAAAATTGCACAGAATGTGTAAGGAGTTTAGGATAACCAGTCCAAAAAATAGCTAGAGAGTTTGTGTGCTGTAAAATGCAATTTTTATTGTGAGGAACTGTAGCTCTATGGCATTGTCAACCTGAAATTTTCCTGTAAAGCTACAGATCTGGAGCTATCCAATTTAATGGTCTTTCACATAAATAATACTCCTGATAGCTATTTTAACTATCAATTGAGTAAAAGTTTCATTTTATATGTTTTTCTGAGGAAAAAGCAAATTATGTCAATCAACAGATGAAGTATTCTGTAGACATTTTTTATGGTACGGTAGATAATTAACAGAAAAAAGGTAACTAAAATTTGATTGTTTTATCGTGCCATTCTACAGTCGATATTTGTAAATACAGTTGATCTTCTTTATCTCAAACACTGATATCTCAAATACAATGAATATGATGAAGTGATTTGTATTAAGTCTCAACCACTTATTTTTTAATAATATATCTGGAATACTCGGATATCTCAAAGTTTTTAAACAGTCCCATCTAGTTCGAGATAACAAAGTTTGACCGTAATTGATTTTGTATGAGACATTTGAAAAGGACATTTATTTTGATATGTTACATTTGAAAAAAATGTTTATGTTGATATGTTACATTTGAAAAGGATCTTGTCTCTTATGTCTTTAAAATGAAAATCAAAAGACATTGGTGACTTCAGTAGATAAACATGTCTCGTTTTAAATTGTTTTAATTGATGTTGCAATCTTGTCTCTTATGTCTTTAAAATGAAAATCAAAAGACATTGGTGACTTCAGTAGATAAACATGTCTCGTTTTAAATTGTTTTAATTGATGTTGCAATTCCTTAAAACAACCTTATTTCCTTGACTGGTTGTTCCAGTACTGAGGTTTCCATTACATGAAGCTTTAATATCTATTTGCAATTATTTTGATAATTTTTGCTTACCTTAGACTAGCTAGATGTGTTAAAAATCAATGAAGTGGTAAATTTCATTAAAACTTAATGGGTTGTTTTTATTTGCTCATATTTTTTCACTGTTCCAAGACCATGAATTTTTACTACCTTTATATATGTGAAATCCCCATAAATCCATATATTGACAGTATGCACTGAGCTATTTCTGTTTCCATTTTCCTTAGGTTGAAGTGCCAAGATGTTTTCCTTCCGAAATTTATTCACACTACGTCAGGTGGCAGTGCAAATGGGCTTGAGAAGATCAGTCCAAAGGCTTTCTAGCCAAACAAAATGGGAACAACATCCCATTCAACAATGTTCAAATGTTAGGCTTATATCCACGAGTCAGAGTGAATATGAGAAGCTTAATGAACTGGGAAACCCAGAAATGACAACTGCAGCTGAGCAAGCTGTCTCAAATACATTTCTCTGCATTACACACATCTTAGAAAGTACTAATAACGGAGGGAAAGAAGAAGCTGAAAAAATATTCAATGATCTGGTCGACGGATATCAAGACGATGATAAGAAAAGGAATCTTAAGGCTGTGTTTGACACATTGGAGTCGGTCATTGCAAAGGGAGATGTTCATTGGTTCAAACATTTACAGATACTTAAAGCATGTAAAGAATTCAGAGGACTATTGGAGAAAGTATTTAACTCATTATCTAGTTATAACGAACACGATTTGTTGAACCTATTAACTTGTCAGCTGACTTTCCGCATTTATGATAAAACACGTGAAACAACACTTTGGGAAAATGTCCTTGCTAAATCAAACAAACTGAATATTTCTGGTTTAGTTCGGCTTCACCATATGTCTAAAAATAGCAAAGACAATACCGTTATTCTCCAAAACCAAATATCAAAAAATATTGCAAGACGCTGGATGGAAATAGAAAAGGTCAATGAACTCATTTCTGTCATGAAAATAATGATCCCAGAAAGCAAAAAATCTTCTGAAGCTTCTGTATTGGACCATTTGGAAGAGAAAGCTTTGCAGAAAGCAGAAACATTAAATCTAGAGGAAATAACTCAAGTGCTTTTTGCATTGCACGCATCAGGAAGGAGAAATTTACCTTTGATCAAATCCCTCGCGTACTGTATGAAGGAGAAAATGTCCGATGATTTCCCACTAAGGTCCACTGCTTCGGTTTTTACAAGCATTAGTAAACTGAACTTCCATGATGCTGCCTTGCTAGGACTCCTGAGTGACCATGCTGTCATGAAGGTTAATGGTGTTCAAGAAAAGAAAGAAGCTGTGAACTTCCTGTCGATCATTTTAATGTCCTGCGCCCATTTGAGATGGTTCCCACCCAACCTGGAGAAAACGATTCAGTCTCACTTTGAGGAGTTTCCCAACCATCTTAATCCTGTCCACCTCTGTTTTGCAATCTGCAATATGAGCAAGTTGCACAGCTTCAGTGAGGGTGAGAAAGAAATGGTCCGGAACATGGTGGCCAAGTTGAAGGAAAAGGGAATTGAAAAGAGCCACCCAGTTGCGTGGTTGAACTTGGCATTGGCGTTGGGATGGAACGACTGCTCAGTAGACTGGATCTTGTCTTCAGTGCTAAAGCAAGATTTCGTAGATAGAATTCAAAGTAAGCTTGCATATTACATGATATTGATTGAAAGGATTCAAATATTTGCAATAATTATCATTATTCAATCATATTGTACAATTAAGTACTGCATCTGAAAACATGAAAATTTTTCAGGGTAAAGTTTTGCAATTTCTATATACCGGTACAGGTAGCAATGCATTCAGGTTATTTATAATAGTCAGCTGATGAGCGTTGATATTTTATTTTTTATCTTCAAGCTATCCTTAAAAGTTAACTTAAATGATGGAAAAAGCTCTGATACAGTCTTGATTCTGTCTACTGTGGAATCATAGTGTTCATGGGGGAGCAATGTTCGTGCCTTTAATGGGTAACACTTGCTCAAGAATTTACATCCCCACAGACGTATATACAAGCATTTGTTTGATATTTATATTATTATCCCGATTACACTACCAACGAAATAATCTCCCCACAAACTAGGAAGTTTTAGGCTACCCACGAACATTGACCCCCACGAATAAAAATGTTTCCACGGTAATGTTTATGTTAATGGCTGATCCAGAGTTTTATGGTGGGGGAATGAATCCTGTTGTTAATCTTATTTCACTTTTTATGAACCGTATAATTTTCGTGAGGATCAAATTTTCTCTTTTTTCACATTCTCTTTTAAATCGCAAGTTATTGAATATGCTGAAATTATATCCTGAATCATTTTCTATAAGAAACGTTTTAAATTGCCAAAATGACTGACACTAATTAAAAAGGCTAAATATTTTCTCAAATTTTGCAAATTTTGTGACCCGCAAAAAAACCCCCGGAAATACAGTACAATGTCTTCACACATTGATGATGCATGTATCAATAATAAATATTTTATGACCACACTATGTGTTTTTCTTACAGGAAATTTCCCCAACATGGTCTCAGTTTTGCGACAGTTGGATTACGAGGCCAGTATTGCCTTTCCTAATTTCCAGGGACCTAGACTAGATCTTGAAGGTCAGAAGCCAGGAAGAATAAATACCAAGGTATGGAGCAGCGTTATATAATACATTGTATTGTTATAAATCTTCTTACTGGCTGCAATGATTAAGCCCTGGATGTAGATTCTGAGTGATAAAAAAGGAGGAGTGTAACAACTTAGGCACATATATTCAGTATTCACTCATGTCTGTAAGTCTAAGCAATCTTGATTTTGATGAACCATAAGTCTACCATTTACCTTGACCCCTTTAATTCAAATAATATAATTTTCTAAATTACAGTTTATAAAAGCTGATATAATATACAGTAAAACTTGTTTAGAATGAACTCGGATATAGGGAAATCTAGGATATAGCGAAGTTTTTTGGAGTCCCCGGCAGCAAATCCTTGCAATTTTTTTAAGGTTATAACGAACTATGTTATAACGAATTTAGGGATATGACAATCTGATTTTGAGTTCAGTAGAGGTGAAAAAAAAAAGAAATTTACATCTTTTATAACAAATTGTTTACAGAAAATTAAGCTTATAACGAGGTCCCAGGGACGGGCAATTTTACTTCCTTATAAATGTAATTCGTTATATCCGTCTAGTTTACAACATGTAATAAAGTCACTGGGAATGAAATTCACTTCGCTGTAAGCGTCAATTCATTATAAGCGTGTTCGTTATAACCGTGTTTTACTGTATAATTTTAAACCTTAGAAATACCAAGACATAATTGTTTGAATGAATTCAATTTCACAAAAATCCCTCCATTTACCATCCAGTTATTTAAGGTTTCTAGAGAAGGTATTTTATTTTATGCCTCAATCAGTAACTACAAACGGTTGTCATGCATCTTAAAGAAAACATGTATATATAGTAAATTCTTTATACTTATTACATGTATTACAAATTCATTATACTGATATAACGAATTACGGATTTAACAAAGTAAATTCACTGGTCCCTAGGACTTCGCTATAGCCGAGTTTTACTTAAATGATTAACAACAATGTACCAGTAATGATAAAAAAAATTGCTTGCTTATATTTACAGGCTTTATCATGTTTATAGCCATAAAAAGAATCAAAATTTAACTCAAAATTGAGTTTATAAACTCTCCTTTTGATTTCAGCAGGATTCCTTGGTTACAGATGTCATAGACATAACACATGTGCTGGATAAACAAATGGATGAAAGTGTACAAACTAGGATCATGACTTCACAAGGGCATGAGATAGGTTAGTTTTTACTTAATCAGTGAATAAATCAGTCTTCTTACCATAATTAATGATTTTTTTAGCTTGCATCAACCCAGTTGGGAAGCTTAACATCATTGGTGTCATTATAAAAGTCCTTGAAACACATTTTGTTTCTAAACTGCATTGGTAATGTTTTATTATCCAAGCTGTGTTTTCATTCAGTATTTTCTTGATAAAAGACAAGGTTGAAGTTTTTGAAGCAAGTTTTGTTCCCAAGCTTCTTTAGGCTCTGTTTGAAGTTGCAAATTGCATGAATGGTCACCATACTTGCCAACCTCCAACATGTGAAAATCTGGTCATGACCAGATTTGGAAAGTAAAAAATCTGGTCATAGCGCGTAACGACATTCACGACATATTGACCATGCATTTCAAAGGTATATACAATAGAAATATGTGTTGAAACGTATGTGTAATATTTTATTGCAAAGAAGCATTGTAACTAACAGTTGCTGATTTTGAATTTTGTAAAGTGATCTGACACAGAAAATGGTAGGTTGCGTTCAGCTTAAAAAAATGCAAAAAGAGTTTCTGCTACATTAACCTTGCTTTTGAACTCTGAAAACGATCATTACGATGGCATGAAAGTTGTAAGTGACTTGGAAGACTTTTTGTGTATTAAAAAGCAGTTTTACATGACTTATCATTTTTTAATGTTTAGTCAGACCATTTTGGGCACAAGATCCAATATTCAAATGTGCGTTACACAGAAAACGAAAAGCCTCGTTTTGTACTCGATTACTCTGTTTTACCCATGGGAATTCATTTTCCAGATAAGTTAATAGGTACAAAAATATCGTTTTCTTTTTGTTGGTTTTGATTCTGCTGGCCCCGATGAAGACCTTTTCTTATTGGAAGCTATCGCACTTAATGATTTAAGCCCTCGATTTTTCAAAACAACTCACGATAACAATTAACACTTTCCTGAACTGAACACTTATCTTTTATAGCCATCGGCATTGTTTACGTAAATCCAAGCTCAGCTTGGGTTCATAACTGGAAATCAAACGCGCAACATAATTTACGAACCAATTCTGGAAATCGGGAGATTTTCGGGTTGTTCGACAAAAATCGGGTGAAAAGCATGACCCGCCGGGTCCCAAAAAATAATCGGGTGAAGGGTGGAAAAATCGGGTGCCCCGACGAAATCGGGTCAGTTGGCAAGTATGATGGTCACCAAATATGAAGTTTGTTTACCAGTAAAAGGGAACATCTCTTTACATTTCAGATGCCTTGGTGTTGGTTGGTAATGATAAAAGAGTGGTTCCATTCTCCAGCAGTGGGTCCAGCTTTCACAAGTACGCCTCTCATGAAGATCTTGGTTATGTAGCTAATATGTAGCTAAATATGTCATTTGTATTATAAACATGGCTACATCCCTTGGCACTAGTGAATGGAATGGGGGGGGGTCCATAGATCACATTTAAAAGATTGAAAACAATTTATAAACCAGATAACTTTGATAGATGAATGTGATTTCATGTTATTCGTTAACAACTTATGATATTCAATGTTTTTCAGGGTAGCCATTCGAGTGTTGAAGTTCCAGGACATGATTCAGCCTGGTGTGATTCCTACCACAGAGAACAGAATGTGGGTACGACACATGCAGTCCCTAGGCTACAAACTTGTTGTGGTGAGTGTGTGGGACTTATGCCCCCCCACCCCCTTCCCCGATTTAAACCCCCCAGGTAGTTGATTTTTTTTAAATAAAAATTCCTTTAAAGTCTTGTACACAACGTGTCTAAAAATTAACAAAAATAAACAATTCATGCAATTAATGTAACCTTCCCCCCACCCCTTGCATATAAAAAGAGGAAAGGTATGCCACTCCGGTTTGTTTACATTACTACCCCTTCGTCATTTTGGGACTTTAAAACAATGTCATGTATCCGCTTTATATATCCAACAAGCAATTGATGATATTAAAGAAGTAAATATATCTCTTCCTCATTATGCTTTTAAATGAATGTTCGTTTCTCTGTAAACCTACTATATCACGTTTCATGTAAACATTTAAATAAATTAGTTGGAAGTGCACATACATGTACATGTTCAGCTGAAGGAAAATTTTGTCTTCATTGTGATTGGATGTTGGGTTTTTTTTTACCATGTACCTTTTACAAATTTTAAAATATCAACTTTCTCATCATTTTTGTAAAAATTTAATTGTTTTAAAAGCATTGCTAATCCATTACCATATCATACATGTATATAAGACACAGCTGTGGTAGAGGTTGAAAGTATACCTGTATTGATGATAAGGATTTCTGATTAATGTGTTTTCTTGAGATCCGGACCTGGTTAAAGTTTTTGTTGTAGGTCCTGTATCTTAGTTATAACTTGTCCTATCTTCACCAAACTTGCATGGATGATGCATCTGGACCTACTTATGGACTTGAAAGACTTAGATGCTGAATCTGGGTCATGAATTTCAGATGCTGGAGGAGGTTAAGGTTTTTTGAGCAGGTTAAAGTTTTTGGTGCAGGTGCCCTTTGATAGCAATTTCTTAATTATTACTTGTCCTAACTTCACCAAACTTGCATGGATGATGCATTTGGACCTACTTATGGACTTGAAAGACTTGGATGCTGAATCTGGGCCATGAATTTCAGATGCTGGAGGAGGTTAAGGTTTTTGGAGCAGGTTAAAGTTTTTGGTGCAGGTGCCCTTTGATAGCAATTTCTTAGTTATTACTTGTCCCAACTTCACCAAACTTGCATTGATGGGTGCGTCTTATAATACTGACGCACCAGACAGGCTTGAATGATGAATCTGAGCCATAAGTTTCGGATGCTGGAAGAGGTTAAGGTTTTTAGAGCTGGTTCAAGTTTTTGGAGCAGCTGCCCTCTGATGATTATATCTTACTTATTACTGGTCCTAACTTCACCAAACTTGCATGGATGATGTGTCTTATGATACTGATGCACCTGACAGGCTTTATTGCTGAATCTGAGCCATAGGTTTTGGATGCTGGATGAGGTTAAGGTTTTTGGAACAGGTCACATGTTTAATAGAAAATAGTACTATTTCAAACTTGCATAGTTGATTTAACTATAATATAAATGAATCGCAGAGGTAGCTTCAGATGCAGAGCCTGGTCTCCATTATCAAGGATGCTAAAAAATATTTCTTAGTTATTACTGGTCCCAACTTCACCAAACTTGCATGGATGGTGCGTCTTATGATAATGATGCACCTGACAGGCATGAATGCTGAATCTGAGCCATATGTTTTGGATGCTGGAGGAGGTTAAGGTTTTAAGAACTGGTTAAAGTTTTTGGAGCAGGTGATCACTGATGATTATATCCTAGTTAAAACTGGTGCTTACTTCACCAAACTTGCATGAATGATGCATCTTATGATACTGATGCACCTGACAGACTTGTCAATGAATGCTGAATCTGAGCCATTGATAGGTTTCGGATGCTGGATGAGGTTTAGTTTTTTGAAACAGGTGACATGTTTTATTATAATAGATAAAAACTTGCATAGTTGATTTAACTATAATATTAATGAATCGCAGAGGTAGCTTCAGATGCAGAGCTAAAAATAATCTACCTCACTCAAACCTGCTTGATAGATGTGTTTGTTGTTAAATGATATAACATATGAATCCTATGATATAGTATTGTATAATATGATACACTATTCAGGGCCGTCACTCCCCTCAAATTTGAACCGAATATGGACCCATTCCCAATGGCATAAAGCTACAGATTTTCCCAATTTTAGGATAAAAATTCCCAAATGCATTAATGGTTTGTGCGAGCTGTTTTCTTTTTGGTCAGTTGATTTGCCGTAATTGATTAAAGCTGGCTTAATTATATCCTGAATGATCAAGTAATGGAGAAGAAACTGATGATTATTTTAATTAAAAGGTTCTCACAACAGAACTTAACCACTGTGGTGAATAACAAGCCCAACTAGCAGAGTTTTGGCTAGGTTATACAGCACACTGCATTATGAGTGATGCATTCAAAAGTGCTCAGATATTTCATAAACGATGATTATAAGTTATTGTGATGACAGTACATGTAGCATTGGTTGATTTCTTGTAATTAGATAATAAGCCTTCCAAGTAAATGCTTAGAATATCATGAAATAATTTAGACTTCGTAAACAGATCTTCTGCATTATGGCTGTAATTGGGTCACATGGTTTTACTAATACCCGTAAATGCACAAGATGTCAGTAACATACATGCATTACACAGAATTTTGTTTATAAGATATTGCAAATATTTAATCTATGAAATGAAATATAAAAATATATTTGGTTTCCTTTTCCAAACTTGGTTTTAATCTTTTTTTATTTACTATTTTTGAAAAATTGTTGTATTTTTTTGGATATATATGTCTTTGGGTTACCATGGTTTAAAAAATTGCAAATCAACATCTATCAATCATGTGAAAAAAATGAAGTCTTCTTATTTCCCTGACCACTGTAGAATTTCAAATCTTTAAATTTGTAAATCAACATGTATAAAATTTTAAAAAAATGAACTCTTCATAATTCTAAAAATTTCTTTATTTTTTGTGTCTTCTTTTTACTCTTGGTTACTTCACGAGAACATCATGTGAGCTGTAAAACTTAAATTTTAAGAAGTGAACAACAGATTGTTCTATTATATACAGAAGTCATTTTGATGATATATTAAAGTATCTTTAACTTTCCTAATTTGACAAAAATGTCAATAATTTTCCCAATGGAGAGGGACCTGGCCCCTTTACCAAAAACTGCTGTGACAGCCCTGCTATCGTTTTATATGATACAATATTATTATCATATATTATAGTGTAAAAAGTTATATGTTATGATATTGTATCAGTTTTTTGTACATTATGATATGATATTGTGTCATGATATTGTTATGTATAGTATTGTAAATTATGATACAATATTGTATAATATGATATTGTATTATATACTATTTTATCACATGCTATTGTTTCATATGATATTGCAATATATAATGTCATATGATACATTATTGTATAATATATAATATCATATCATATGATAGTAATATTGTATCATGATACAATATTGTATAATATGATATGGTATTATACAATATATTACTATATCACATGATATTGTATCACATGACATGATACAATATTGTATCATATGACATGATACAATGTTGTATCAAATTATATTTTATCATATGATACAAAATTATAATATGTATCAAATATAATACAATATCATACAATACAATAACATACTATATTATGCAATATAATATTATATGTAACAACATTGTGATGTATTATGTGATATGATATTGTATCATATAATACTATATTGCACCATATATTATGATATTGTATTATGTGATCAAATACAATAAATTTATATACATGATACAATGTCATATCAAATGTTACAATATCATATTACATCATTATTTATTACAGTATTTTATAGTATGATATGATATATATTGTGAATTTCATAGGATGCAATATCGTATTTTATATTATAGTATTGATAAACATTGTATCTTATAATACCGTATGAAATGAACATATGATTATCATACAATATTTTTAGCATATGATATAGTAATACGATATTGTGTCAAAACAGTATCCATGTATATTCAAGATCATTAGCTAATATGTTTTACGGTGCGACCGTTGGGGCGAGCGCAGCATGTGATCAAACAATTAATTATGATAAATCAATAAAAATAAAATTAACAACGTAAATAAATTTGATTTCAAAATAAAATAAAACATACCTATTTTTCAGTAAATTTCCATTATCCATAGTTTATAAGATTTCATATGTTATAAGATTTGTTATTTATTTATAAGTAGAACAATAGTTTAATCTCAGAACAATGTTGTTGAATAATGAAGATTTTAATATAAATGTTCATTGCACTGTATCTCCTCTTTTAAAGTGATTGTACCGTCAGTTCATCCCCTTTTTTTGCAGTCGACATTTTTCTTATTAATTTTTAATTTTTTTTAATTTACGCTTAAAAATATTTGCTTATTATATTAAAGGAACATGGGGTTGCCCCCCCCCCACTTGGGATTGGGAGCATGTAATAAATTGAAGTGAAAATAAAGAAACCATTGAACTGCTAAAGAGCTGAAGGATTAGAATTTTCAGAATTTTGAGAATTAAATTTTTTTTTCTTTTTGCTTGTAAAGATTTTTTGGATGAGGCTGTCATCCACCCCCCCCCCCCCACCCCCTTAAAAAAACGGATGCTACGTGTACGTTCCTGGAAATTACCGTAATTATAGTGAATAAAATAAATGTGAGCATTCATCCAAATGAGTGCAATTAAGTTACAACTGTTTCCTATATCTGAAGAAATGTCCTCATTCTTTAGCTTTGCAAGATTTTGAGAGGATTTTGGTAATTTCAGCAGATTTACAATAACTTCAGTTAGAGTAATTTCCCCTTATTGTGACGTCAAAGTTCACGTTTAAGTGTCGTCTGACTCTTTAAAACTCCCCTGAGAAATAAAAGTAAGCGAAGTATACTGTTTTATTTACTTAAAAAGCATGATGTTCTTAAAATTACACATCTTATATGCTTCTCAAAAGTTTTACTTCGATTCTCGCGAGAACGTGAGGACTTGGAAATCATTGGTACTATGAATTGTGGGTCAAAATTTACTGACGCCGAAAAAATCTATCGGATCAATGTGCAAACCTTTGTGACGTCACTCGATTATTTTTGATTGAGAGTGTACTTAGGTGAACTTTAGAGGTAACATTGACTGTATGTCGTATACATCGTTATTGTTTTGATTGTCTTGCTGTTTCTCGTGAGAGTGTGAAGTGATAAAAATTGCCATTATTACAGGGAACTACTGGGACGATTAATACAATGCATTACTGGTCCGATTTACTGACGCCAAAAAAATCCGTTGAATGAATGTGCAACTGGTTCGAATTTTCTATTCACACACACCTTGCTGTTAGAGCTCGCTTCGCGCCGGCGCGCGCTCGCTATGATTTTCATTTAATATGATGAAAGTGGTCTCATAAAGGTGATGCTTCATAAAGGTGATGCCACGTCTCGGTGAGCTTTGTAATCTGTGATTACCTTTGTTTTGATTGAATGTACCATTTTTTTCCTTTAGATTCCTTACAATGAATGGAAATCTTTGCCTGGAAATAACTCCAAAATGATGCATCTTGAGAAAAAGATTACAGAAACAATACCATAGGGAAATCTAAATCATCTTAAATTTTATGAATTGTAAAACTGTTTTAATGTCTTCATTGTCAGATTTAAATGAAAATAAAATTACCTCACTTAACTGGAGTTGTACAATGTACATTGATTTTAAGCTAACAATCAGTATCTTCAGTTGTTTCATTATTTTGATATTACTATTTAGAGATACAGTTGAACTTCTATATCACGAACACTGATATCTCGAATACAATGGATATTTCAAAGTCATTTGCAAGTCCCAACTATTTATTTTTTAAAGTATTTTACCCTTGATATCTCGAATACTTGGATATCTCGGAAGTTTTTAAACAGTCCCATCTAGTTCGAGATAACGAAGTTTGACTGTACATATATTCGTAATTAAAGAAAACGTCACATAAGTACAAAATATTTATTTCATACTACCACATTAAATATACTTATAATTATAATTTATAAATTATACAATATTCAGGAAGTATACCAAACCTGTTTACCCTCTCCGACTTTTTAAAGTTTTTAATATGATTACTGTAAAAGAGGCTATTTACGCTGGTGGTTAAGTACGTGTTTTCTATAAACAATATCGAACAATACGTGGGGTATTAAATATGCGGCTGTGTGATTCATCGCACTTAAGTTTTGAACTTTTTACCAAACGCGCAGGGGTATTTTACCTGGTTTTAAACTTGCAGTGTAACTAGTGTTAATTTCCCCCACGCATTAATAACCACTTTTACAGTAGACCGTTATTCAATATCAATTAATATAAAATTTTCCTTTCTTACAGTAAACAAAAAATTGGTCATATTTTAAGTACCAGTAAATTAAAATCTGTAAAACAGTACAAAGAGTAAACTGATCTCATACATTGCGTGCATCCAATACATTTATGCACATATATACATGTATATTAATGACTAGGAAAGCAAAATTAAATATTTTCTTGTAGAATATGTTAAATATAATCTAATAAAAACACACCAAAAAGTCTGTATACATACTACGACTTTTTCAGATTATCTATATTTTATCATAATATCCTTATTGACATTTATATTAACATAGTGAGTTAAATATATCAAAGAGAAAATTTTGACATAAAAGTTATTTAATTTATATATGTTGTACAATATTCAAAAAGGCAGTATTTAGAGTCGGCTACAAGCTATTCATATGAAACAAGAGGCCCATGGGCCACATCGCTCACCTGAGCAACAATAGGCATGATAAAATCAGCTTCATGGAGTCATAATACAAAATATCTGGACAATGTGATATAATACATGTAGATCCTGTATAAAAAATTATCTCCCCTTGTAAAAGGGCGTGGTCCTTAATTTTCACAACTTTTAATCCCCTTATCCTAAGTATGCTTTGTGCCAAGTTTGGTTGAAATTAGTTCAGTTGTTCTGGAGAAGATGTTGAAAATGTGAAAAGTTTACGGACGGACAGACAGACGGATGGACGACAGACAAAATGTGATCAGAAAAGCTCACTTGAGCTTTTAGCTCAGGTGAGCTAAAAATGGAATATACGGTAGATCTAAGGAAGACATTCATGGGTTAAAGCAGTGTTTGTTCAAATACATATCAGATATATATATATATATATTCATAAAGGTTTTTACAGTCTAAATGTTTGCTGATCACATATAATTGGATTAACAGTTATAACTTGACCCATAAATGAATTAAAAATTAGCACCACAATTTTATTACTGGAAGAAATCCCTTGGTTATTCAATATCAGCAGTGAATAATTTATTGTAGTACACGTGCATTTTCAGTCTTTCAAAAATGGATTTACATGTACAAGCAATGCTCCATCATTCATCTTGTTTGGCAGTCGCTTAAATGGAGGCTTTGAGTATTAACTGCATTGTATTAAAAAGCTTAATGTAATCATAAACAGGAACTTTCTGGGCAATTAGGCAGCACTGATTCAACCCATTCTACTGATCTTTTTGGATTTGTCTGCTGGTTTATTTGGTGGTGGGGCGTCAGCAGCAATGTGCCGTCCGTACAAACTGGAAAATGACAAACACAAAAATTCACAATAGAACAACAGATCATGAAATCTCTTTGGCTATTACTTGCAAAACTTATGGAGAAACTACAAATAATTGGCTTTATACTAAAATGTTGACTAACGGTATTACCGGACTGTAGCTGCAGAACTGTAGATCCACGAAATATTCGGGTTGACGAACCATGGAGCTCCACGGTCCTATAATCTGAATTATTCGTGATGCTACAGTTCTGCAGCAAATATATTATGATCCCTTCTTATTAAACTATCAGTAGATTTCCATTTGAATATTATGGTAACAATGTTACTCAATATTTTCACAGATATGTACCATGTACCGATACATCAGAGAAAACATAGTTATGTATTTTATAAACACATGTATTAGTAAAAACATATTTTTAAAAAAAATCTTCGTAACACTATTAAATGCAAAAATTGGTACATATCCACAAATTGTTTTTTTTTATCTAACATTTTCCCTAAGAATTATCAAAGTAAACAAGAGGTCCATGGGCCACATTGCTCACCTGAGCAACAATAGGCATGATAAAATCAGCTTAATGGAGTCATAATACAAAATATCTAGACAATGAGGTATAATACATGTTGATCCTGAATAAATAAAAAATCTATTTTCCCCCTGGATATTCTTATGTTTATAATCAAGTCCCATTTCTAACAGGATGATTTTATAGTCATTTATAGTCATATCACATGTTGATTATGCAATTCCCAAAGAAATTCTCAAAATTATTCTAAACATTTGTTTATATATGGGATATAAACCTTCATTAAACTCTGAACCCCCTTGTGAGACCCAAGAATCATCGAGGTGCCAGAGTATAAACAATTTTGAAGAATCAGAATGTCAAAATGCTTGCATATAAGTAAAAGCATATGTGATAACATTTCAGTTTTTGTGAATGATTAAAATGTTTTCCTTTGTACAATTGGATCCCAAATGTGGCCCCACCCGACTCCTAAAGATTTTGATTATAGCAAATTTGAAGTTGCTTCCACTAAAATTACAGCTTTTCTAAGCAAATGGTTTTTTAGAAGATTTTTAAAGATTTTTCTCTATATATTCCTATTTAAAAATTTGCCCCCCCCCCCCTGTTGTGACCCCATCCTACCCCCGGCGATCATGATTTGAACAAATTTGAATTTACCCTACCTGAGGATGCTTCCACATAAGTTTCAGTTTTCTTGGCTGATTGGTTTCTAAGAAGACTTTTAAATATATACTTTATATATTCCTATGTAAAAATTCGACCCCCATTGTGGCCCCATCCTACCCCAGGGGGTCATGATTTTCACAATACCTGAGGATGCTTCCACACAAGTGTCAGCTTTCCTGGCTGATTGGTTCTTGAGAAGAAGATTTTTGAAAATTATACGAAAATTTTCAATAATATCTAATTATCTCCCCTTGTAAAAGGGTGTGGTCCTTAAATTTCAAAACTTTGAATCCCTTTTGTCTAAGGGTGCTTTGTGCCAAGTTTGGTTGAAATTGGTCCAGTGGTTCTGGAGAAGATGTTGAAAATGTGAAAAGTTTACAGACGGACAGACAGACATACAGACAGACAGACAACAGACAAAATGTGATCAGAAAAGCTCACGTGAGCTTTCAGCTCAGATGAGCTAAAAAATTGATTGGGCTTCTTTAATGCAGCTATAAAATACACAGGTATTGTAAGAGATGAAATACTTACAATCTATACGTTTCTGAGCGGATGTAGTCGAATACATGGGACACGCCCACTTGGTACTGGTCAGCTATGGGTGTGACCCAGGGGTTATTCTCTCCCCTGAACACTTGCTTAGATCCAACTAAATCTAGATTTCCTGTAATAAAAAAATTACCTGGTAGTTCCAACTTTTTAATGTGGAAAATTGAGGATCAATATTATGTTTCTACCATAACGACTTTAAAAAATTCAATTTATTTGAAACGTGTACCTTAATAACAAAAAAATACAACAAGAACACCATTTCAAATGGATAATGTTAAGATCAATTCTATGTAAGAATCAAAATTCGGTGGCCACGCATAGTCACAGATTTTCCTCATACTTTACAATTTGATAGACTTTGATGAGTAAAAATGCCTAACACCATTTATTTGTTGCTATGTGGTCTCGTTGCCATGGTAACAGAGGGTAAAGATGTAAAATTGGCATTTTAATGCTTATTTGAGAACATGTTGTAATGTGCACAACTTGGGGTTTCCAGAGTAGAATATATTATTAAAAATAGTTGTCATTTTATAAAAGAGAGAAAAACATTCATGGAGAAACGAATATTTTTAGAGCGTTTCCATGGTTACTAAACAGAAGTTTAAAAATATGTTTTCTTCATTTAATTTGAATCAAAAGAGCAAATCTTGGATTTTTTGGTAAATCAATTATGATTGTGCAATAAAGAATTTATATATGAAAATTTAGAACCATTGCTATGGTAACAAGCTTAAAATTAAGCTAAATTATAATATTTTAAGGCATATTTGAATGGATATTATTCACTTAAAATGACTAAATATATAAAATCAATTGGTGAGAAAAAATCAAGTATGTTCTAAACTTTAATGACATTCTGACATTTTCTAAAAATAAATGCCGTTGCTATGGACTTTTCAAAAAGTAAGAATTTCTGTGTGATTTTTTTCGCAACTTAATTTTCCATAGTAACAACACTTCTCTGTTGCATAACAAAGCTTTTTGTGGTATATAATAAAATTTTAGATATATTTTTACAAGTTCAAACTAACACAATTGCAAAAAATGTCTAAAATCAGGATCGAATTAAAGCATATCAAAATCATCTTTAATTTCTCAGTTTTTCCTATTTTTTGGCCTTGTTGCCATAGCAATGTATGTCAATTTTCATAACAAAATAAATATTGCATGGACATTGATTAAGATGTAAACATTTAATGGTTTCCCATTTTGGCTTTTTAAAAAACCGCAAAAAACTGATTTCAAAAATTTGTAACGGTTTCCATGGTAACATTTTAAAATTATTGGTTTCTTCATCAATTTTCTGATATAATTAAAGAATTGAAAATAGGACAAAGGCTGTTTTATGTCTTTGATAGTTTACATTAGTGGGCAAAACCTTCTAATATGGCTTCAATGTTGGTAAGTTTTTCTATTTTTCCATCTTTAGCCTCGGTTACCACAAGCAACCAACTTTTAGTGGTTTTTTGCGTTTTACACCTAGGTGTGTCTATGTATGAAATATAAGGAAAATTGGTGACTATGCGCGGCCAGACCCTTTTATAAATCTTTGATTCTTACATAGAATTGATCTTAAATATCAAATAAATAATTCTATTCTGAATTTTTTATCTGTCGATACATGTGGCTTGTGCATGTACAATATACATGTTTAAGCAAAAAATGATATTATTTCTTGCTAGTCTGGTTGGTTAGGGTTAGACACGTACCTATTTCTGGGGGTAGCACCGTCAGTCTGTTTCCCTGTATGTGGAGCTCTCTCAGTCGCGGCAGATCGCCAACTTCCTTGGGCAGAGTCACCAGATCATTCTCTCTCAAACAAAGCTGGAAACATAACAAGCGCTTTTAACAATCTCCGATCCTCAGCAATGTTCGATAATTCTAAATTATCCAGAATTTTCTTATTCGTACCATAAATCTGCCTTATACATAGACAAAATTAATTAGTCTTAAAGAGTTAATATTAAGCAAATCCATTCTATGAACTGCATGTCTTAGTGGTTTCACGGAGTCCTACTAAGTAGAGGTGAAGGGGTTGGAGCCACCGATTCAACGGTACAACCTTTTTTTCCCTAATTTGATTTCAACTTAATTATTCCATTATATTCATCATGGCCAAAATTGCAATAACTTCGTAAAATGCATGGATACCATCGTCAAATTTCTTTTTATTTTGTTCAATTTATAAAGTTTGAAAGATAACATTTTTATGATGAAAAAAATTCTTTGAGGCTGAGGATCGGAAAACCTTAAAGAGAACTCTCTTTCTCCTCTCTCTCTCTGTCTAGAACATACATGTATCACTTGTTTATAGTCTATATTAAATAGCTATGCTGTGCCTGTAGATTTATATATACATGTGAAAAATATATGAACAAAAATAAAAATACTAGATGATAACCCGCGCAAGCGCGGGAATTAACACTTAACAAATGAATGACATAATGCAATAATGTATGAATACATGTATCTACCCGCGATGCATGATGAACCCGTCCTACACTTTTCGCCATGACGTTAATTAGTCAAACCGCGTTCTTGGTTACCCCGTTCTGGAAAGTTCTATTCCATTCTTTCGCTAAAAGTCGCACTTCGCTAGCTTCTATCTATCAAAACTAAAATCACTCACTCAAGAAACGAATTGCCTCGTTTCATTTATTCAACATTTGTCAAATCTTAACTTCTATGTGTAATCCAGGTAAGTTCGTAATAAATATATTCACTGTTTATGTAATCATTCAATATTATTTCATTGCAAGCATATATTTTGATGCAAACGATCCCTGTCTTGGATCCGCCATAGCGTGTCCACCACCTTACTCTCATTTTTGCTATTTCGGGCTTGTTTATCGAAAATGAAAGTAGGTTTTTGATTATTTTCACAATAATAACTTATTAGTTAAAATTCAATTATAACTTACGGACATCATCACGCATGTGTTGAAATACTAGAGGTGTAAGAAAGTACTCTGGTGCAGGTATTTTGTAGTTTATTTGCAAAATGCCTTAATTTATAAGTATAGATATACTGGTGCTGTACCAGTTATTGGCTAAGACCAGTTATTGGCTAAACTGAGAGTTCGGGTTAATAGCACGCGACTATCCAAGATTTTTTAATTCAGTTGTCTGTTTCGAATAAAGAAAAGTCAGTTTGCTGGAAAACTTTCTTGAATATGTTTTAAACATGAGCTTAAACGATCACTGTTTACCGCTTATTTACGTCTTTGCACTTTCAGCAGTGGGGGGAGTGATGAATAAGTTAAAAAAAGAATATTACCTCTTTGTGATACGTTATTATATCCCTTCTTTGATTTGACATATAATATCAATACAACATGCATAAACAAAAGGAATTCACTAAATTCCGAGAGATCTATAGCGAAATTAAAACGCCTGATTGCACAATTATGTATGGAATAGTCTACGATTTTGTGTATTACCGTATGATAAAAAATGAATAATTTTATGAGTTTTGTTTTTATATCATAACCCCTACGACCTTGAGTCTGACCCGACAAGGGGCATAATTCAAATTACATTTTGCAGAGTATAAATTCAACATGTACAGGGATTTTACTGTGTTATTATCACAAACCGATAACTGGTACAGAAATCGTGAAAACTCGGCAAATTCGGGGCGTGCTAAAAAGCACAAAAACAAGATGTTTTGGGTTTTAAAAAATGATGTAATCAAACAGATGCATAAATAAGAAGTTCACCATTTATCGCAAATCCCATATGGATGTACACTCTGCAGCTGATATTGCATTGCATTGAGTGATGACACTTTTTTAAACGGTGGGAATTTCAATTGCAATTCGGAACAAAGCTTCTGTTCGGCGCATTTATATATAGACCCGCCCATTTATCAAATGCATGTAGAGAACATGATGCCAACACGTGGAAACAAATGTTGTATTTGCAAGTTAAAAATTACATAGAGAGTTATTTGAGTTCAACAAGCGGGGCGATGTTTACGTACATGTGTAAATAATGTAAGTGAAAAAAAAAACACAAAGAAAAGGTTCGCTAAAAGCTGGGAAGGGCTCATACATGTAACCATTATAAAGTCAGATTGGACTTCGCTCATTGAATACGTTATTCGGCTTATTGTGAAGAAATTCGTCAGAAACTGTTTGGTGAACAAATATATTTTATGTTACCGTTCATAATGTACCATTTGTGGAAAATCACAAGAGTTGAACAGACTGTTTTTCCTCACAAAAAGCAGAGACGTATATATGTCCCTGCAAAAAGCTTGCTGCAAAATGTAGATCCACGGGAAAATTCGGGTTGACACGCCGTGAAATCCATCAGACGTTTTACAGCATATGTCTTCACTTATTTGCTTATAATAAATCTGTACTGAAAATCTTTGAAACACCAGCTTCGTAAAATGAAGTGTGGTTTGTTTATAAATATAAAACTGTAAAATGGTGACTCGATCTGCACGTGAATTTTACAATCCGAGTTTGAGAGAAAGTCAGCGGCAAGTAAAGCGTCAACATCGATCAGTAGTAAATATTGTCCGATGAATATCGACGTACATGTAATAAAATTAACGTTTCTAAATACTAAATGAGTTACAAAATAATGTTAATCACAGATCAGTCCAAAATTGAACACGATTGTGCTGTTAATTTCAAGTTTTGTTTACATGTTTGAAAACACATGCACACTTGTAGAAGTGTGTCATTGAACGGTTGAAGTTCGATAAAATGCAATATGTATGTAACATTCATTGTCAGTATCTGCTGTAAATTCTTTGGAATAAGCTACAACAAATAAATACTGCCTCAACTTAAATTGATGCGTTAAAAATGATTGAATTTATCGATGAAGCATTGCGCTGAAAATTGTAATGGGAAACCTGCTTAAACAGTGTATTTTTGACAATTGTTTACACCATATAAAAAACAAAATGCAATTATTGTGAGAACTCTTAGTCAATTATTGCAGTGATTTAGTTTTTGCAGTCCTGATACAGAGTAAACGACAGTTGGCAGTTGGTGCATAAATTATCAATACCACGTACAGGTAAAAGTGGGCGGGTACTAAACAGCCAATGAAAATGCTTGTTTCAAAAACTGCAACTCGTGACCCCAATAGTGTCATCACTCAATGCATCAGTTTATCGGTCGCAGTGTGTACACCCATGTGAGATTTGCGATAATGCATGTCAAGTGTTATCTAAAAATATCAAGAAATAAGGAAATACGAAAAGAAAACATTACCGGTAAATTTTAGCCGATAACTGATATAGTTATATATTATGACAAGTAGGGTCCAGTATATATATGATGACTTTCTTGATATAATGTTGATAGTACATGTATATATAATAATGCAAAGTCACTTAAAGAATTTCAGTTTGTTTAGATTTACTTCATGTATCTTGCTGTTTAAATGCTAGCTTTACTTACAATTTGAAGATTCTTGAGTTTCCCTATTTCTGGTGGCAAGGATTCAAAATCATTGTCACCTAGATACAATGCTCGTAGTGTGTCTGAAATGAAATAAAACTGTCAATAAATGAAAAGCATAATTGCAATCTTTTGTGTTCAGTGCATGCAGTTACATTAATCTAATATAAAAGTGACCAAATGCTTTCAACTGAAAATGGTAAAGCAAATTTACGTACACCGATGTAACGACGAAAAGTGACCCCCATAGAATATTGACCCGAGGGTCAAATTTCTACGGAGAAAACTGACCCAGGGTCAGTAGTTTATGACAAGTAGGGTCCTTTTTCTACAGTAGAAAACCATTCCAGACCTGTAGATCTACGACCTCCCACACGTTGAAAACTGACCCCCATAGAATTTTGACCTCGCTTATAAACTATAAACTACATAGAAATTATAGAAATTTAAGGCGATACGTGTCGCATTCATGTTTGGAGAGTGTCCGGGGGGGGGGGGGGGGGGGGGAATGCACATACCGTTTCACCCTTTTACATATAGCATCAGATTGAACAAAGCGATGTCCGTGATTATCTTGAAGTACTTGCCAGCTTGCCTTGTGGTGCTCCTTCGCTAAGCCTTTTTAGGGTTGTGTCCACCACCCCCCCCCCCACCCCCGAGTCATATGCATTATGATGTGCTCGCATGCGCTCCCTTTTTGCATTATGCTTGCTTTGCTAAATAGGCCCCATTATTATAGTATATGATTTCATAGACAAACCTAAATAATGACTACGTATTGCATATTTTTAGAAGAAAAAAGCACAGAAGACAGATGTGAAATTTCGACCGATAAAGCGGATTTTTCAGTATCTGTTCTATTTAGCTACACTGAATGTCTGATACCAAACAAAACACAGTCACACCGACAGACTTATGTTACAGGTACATGTAAGACAGCGACTCGCGTGTAAATTTGGAATTTTGGATTTATTACAATGTTACACTCAATGTCTGATAACTTTACCTCAAACTCTGCATCAAGACTAATCCGAAATCAAGACAATTAAGTGAAAAGAAAAGAAAAAGGGAAACATTTTTCGCCATTTTTCAAAATTCTAATGCGTGGGGGGGGGTTGGAGTTAGGAATTTTTTTCTATAATTTTTTATCTGCTTCCAAAGACATGGGGGAGGGGGGGGGCCTCCTTATAAATTCAATCTTCTACCTGTAAACTTAAAAATGTTCCCTTTTTCAAATTTGGCTTGACCCCAAGTTCTGGCCTGGCCTCAAATTTGGCCTCCACAAACATTTTTTGCCTCATCTTTATATTCATATTTTATTTATATATTTGATGATTTTATTGATTTTTACTGATTTAAGTGCAATACACATGAAACATCACACTAGATGGCTTTTAGTGTCTTAAAGTGATAGTTCTATTGAAACATATTTATGACTACAGGTATGAGTGATTGATTCTAATAGATTTTTATCAAGCCTGCTTTTAAATTCCAAATTAATTTCAGAATGGTGCCATTGTATTACCATGGGATGGTTTTTTTTCTTCTTCAATGTACATTGTACTTTAACTCAAACTGCTCTAAGGATCGGACAATACCTATATCAAATACTTGTTTGAGAAAAAAAAAATTGCAGAGACCTATTTGTTTATTCCTACAAACATTAATGGTCACAAAACGTCTTGCGTTGTTCAAATTCTGATATTGAAGTTCCTAAATTGTTTCCTAGATATACAAACAACACATGCATTAAAACAGTACTCTACCCTAATCAGAAGGTAATGATTAATTGCATCGCTGAATCAAGTTATTGGAGGATGCAATGCTGCAGTCATTCACAAATGACATTATATTAGACCGAATGCTGTTTACCTGACAGATGCATTTTGTCTAAATTAACTTTATAACTAATCAGATCTATAACGAACCGTCAAGTACACTGCTATTCTGTAAAGGACTCCCCTTCTCAACTCTCTGTATGCAGTATGGTGTCGACTTTCTGTATGTAGTATGGTGTCGACTTTCTGTATGCAGTATGGTGTCGACTTTCTGTATGCAGTATGGTGTCGACTTTCTGTATGCAGTATGGTGTCGACTTTCTGTATGCAGTATGGTGTCGACTCTCTGTATGTAGTATGGTGTCGACTCTCTGTATGTAGTATGGTGTCGACTCTCTGTATGTAGTATGGTGTCGACTCTCTGTAGTATGGTGTCGACTTTCTGTATGTAGTATGGTGTCGACTTTCTGTATGCAGTATGGTGTCGACTTTCTGTATGGAGTATGGTGTCGACTTTCTGTATGTAGTATGGTGTCGACTCTCTGTATGTAGTATGGTGTCGACTCTCTGTATGCAGTATGGTGTCGACTCTCTGTATGCAGTATGGTGTCGACTTTCTGTATGCAGTATGGTGTCGACTTTCTGTATGCAGTATGGTGTCGACTTTCTGTATGCATTATGCAACACGTTGATGCTGACTTCGTTTTTTACTTTTTTCTTTTTTTTTCAATTGAATTTTCCACTTTCACAACATATACATGTACATACACGACATATCTCGTAAGTTTGTTTATACAATCATATTGGAAAACTTTTGACTATTTGAATATTTTATACTGTACGGTCCTTATATAGTGAAAGTAAATTTTGGGAGAGAGAGAGAGAGAGATAGGGGTAGGGGCATTGTTTACATATGTACTCGTATATAAAATATAAACCATATTCATAGGTCCCTGTTCTACAGGGATACTTGAAAGAGGATAAAGAAATGGAAAAAAAAAAACCCATCGCAGTTCAAAACAAAATAGAAAAGAAACAAAATAAAGAAACAATTTAAACATATATACTACAGCTTATCACATATTTTTTGCCAATGGCTTTCATGCTCTTTATATCTACAATTTTTCATCAGCACATATTTTTCGGTCAAGAGCCTATCTATCATAACGTTTTTTTAATTCGTGTATATTTGGATTCGCCTTACTTTTATATTTAGCCTACAAGAAAAAATATATTGCTTCACAATAAGAAGTACCAAGTTAAAAAATTGATAAATTTCTCTATTTTATATTTTCCAAAACAGATCGTTATTAACAAATCAAACTGTCTCAAAATCCATTCTTCAACATCAGTCCATAATTCTTTTACTACAGTGCATTCATAAAATAAATGTCCAATACTCTCTTCATCTCTTTTACAGAAAGTGCATAAAGGAGACTCTGCTTTTTTTTTAAAAGATCTTTATTTGTCGGAAAAATTATATGAAGAATTTGGAACTGTAACCAATTTAGTTTGATTCTTGTGTAGATTTAAAGCAGAGTTCAAAATATTTTGTTCCAGGTTTCTTGTGCATAGTTATGGCCCAATAATTTATTCTCTCCATGTTTCTTTCTTTTTATCTAATAATAAGTGGTACATAAGTTTGCAACCTTTACAATTATTAGTAAACAGTAGGATAAGATTAGGGATAACAGGTCCATATATTCTTTTATGATTTTTAAGTTTGGTATGTATAAATCTTGTGTATGCAATCTGGTCCTTACAGCAGTTCTTCTGCTTATCAACAAATATATCTCAATAGATGGTATACTTTATTAACACTCAGTTAAGAGATCACTTTTTCGAGAATGGTAATAAAAAAACAGCTGTTGTTTCTACTTTTAGAAACTACTAAAAAAGAGTATGATTGCCTGGAACACTTATATGGGAAATCCAAGTAAAGTTTAAAGTTATGTAAGAATTTGCCCGTATTAATTACTAGATTCAAATTTCATTTTTAAATACCAGGGTTATATTCAAATGAAGTCAGCGTCAATGCCAAAGCCCTTTTTAGTGTCATTGTTTCTTTGCAATTTGCTTCACTGTTATATACCGAAGTTTGCAAGTACCGGTACATTTTTAATGTCAATTTGATTACAACAGATATCGATTTTAAATTCATGCGGAATCATTTGAAAAGTATTCTGTTTCTTGTGTTCAATTCTTAATTCGAAGTTTTGAGATTTATGATGTTCATATGGTTTTAAAATCAAGCATTGTATTTGTTTAAAATACATTCATTTTGAACCTGTTGTAATAATAAAGAATTGATTGTTAAAAATTTATAAATGAGAAGATGCATGCAATCGATCTCAGATCTAAGGGATGGGAATTCAAACTTATTAAGGTCACTTATTAAGTTTACCTATAATAGGCCTCGACCACCCTTCCAATAAATATCCATTGGACCCCCTTCCCCCCCTGGCAAAATAAAATTTTCTGAAATTACGCATGTGATGAGATGTGCCTATTTCAGACCCATGAATAATAATAAATTCCTCATTGTGATAATGACCAAGATGAATAATTTTCTCTTCCCTTGTAAATTTACTGGTATCAGTTCCTGTTTACAATTTGTACAATTTTTTTTTTCCATTATGACTGATATCATAAGATCCTATTCAGTCATGGTTGGACAATGTACTTTAAGTAAAGAAATATATATCTTTCCTTTATTTTTTGGGAAAAATTTTAAAAAAACCAGACTGATATGATGATGAAAGGCAATGACAGGTGATCAGAAAAGCGAACTCAAGCTGGTTATTCATACAAGGCTATACGATAAAAAAATCTAAGTACCAAGCAGGCAATGTAACCCCCCCCCCCCCCACCCATCACCACTATTCCCTGTATCCACCTTAAGGAAAAAGAATGGACCTAAAGCAAGTAAACATAGAATATGTAATAAAAGTTAGTCAATATTCTACGGGGTCATTTTTCTACAACCCACACGGAGAAAAATGACCCTAAGGCCATAATTTCTATGATGTAATCCAAGTATTCTACAACTGAGTGGGTCATTTTTCTACATAGAAAAATGACCCTCTGTCAATATTTTACGGGGGTCACTTTTCGTTGTTACACCGGAACTACAGGACACAGGATATATTAAGGTGGAATAACACACCTGGAAAAAGTCACTCAAATTAACATTAAATTATTTGATAATGAAAGATATAATGATAAATAAACTGTACGTATGTCAAATAAGTGAAAACTTTGCAAATTGAGGATAAAAATGAATATAAAAAAAATTCAATTCCATAAGTAACAACAAAAGCTCCTGCGGGATTTGAACTCAGGATGTACGGATCACAAGCCCCTCACTATCTACTCGGCTATGGAGTAAGTTATATATTGCCGTCATTAAAATCGTTTTAATAAAACAAAATGTCGTTTCGATCAGAGGTCAGCCATTTTGTGCAATGTGTTATTCCACTTTAACATGTTATATCAAGTTTTCCTTTCATTTTTAAAAAAAATCAAAGAATGCATTTCAAATGAAATTCAAAGAAGATACATGAAAAACTCTAATAAATTAAAAAAAAAATATATGGGAACTTGTTCATGTATTTTGAGAAATGTACAGTATTAAATATACATGTAATTTCCCCAAGAATAGTAGGATAATAGCAATATTGTTTATACCCAAACAAAAGAAATTTCCCGGCAGAGATTTTTCGCTCAGGTTGTTGTAGGTTAGATCTAGGACTTCTAAAGCAGGAAAAGCACCAAATCCTCGCGGCAAGGCATTCAGTTTATTCATTCTACAAAATGCAAAGATTGGCCAATATTAAATACTGTTGGTTAAATTAGCAATACCAAGGTAATACCAGGTAATGTATTAGACCTCACTATACATATATTGTAAATATCAAGAGCACTATTGAACAATTTGATCGTCCCTAATTTCGCAAAAAGAAAATTAATAAACACACACGGTCCAGGGCTCACACTGGCTCAAAACTTTGTGTCGCAACTTTTCGCGCAGTAAATCATCAGTTTTCATTTGTAGTGTTTATCGCCATACAAAAAGGTACTTTTTATATACATGTACTTCATTTCACACAATGGCTTAATTGTTGGGTGTCAACCAACAATTAAGCCATTGTGTGATTTAAGATTCATAAGATTAAACATAATTGAGACATTATTTTTTTTACCAATAGATACTTCTGAGAAGAAAATGCAGCACACATACCCAAGGTTTAAAATTTTCAATTTCATTAGAGAATTCAGAGTACTTGGCAGTTCCTGAAATGGAAAAAGCAATTCAGTTTTAAGTGAAGGATAATACAAGTTAAATACATGTTTTGTTATACATTGGAAAAGAGTTTTCAACACAAAGTAAAGATGTCAAAAGTCAACATATTATTTCAATATTAATGAATATTCATAATATATTAAGTGAACAATCCTTGCCTTAATATGATTATTGAAAAGATTAAGATGTTCCAAATTGGGTAATTCTGTTATGTTGGCAGGTACCTCTGAAAAAACAATAAAGAATTTTAATATTTTGGTATATGTAAAATGGTACCCCAGTACATACAAATAATACTGGTAACTATTCTGAACAGTTTTAATTTTTTTCCCCATTGCAATTTTGCATACTTAAAAATGTCTAATCCTCAGCAGTTCCGTAACTCTAAAACATCCATAAATTATTTATACATATATGTAGTTTATATATTTGAAAATGTGTAATTATCGCATATGGTAGTTTAATGTTAAACACAAGTAAACATCAATGACTTTGGTAAAGTGTACATTAAAAGTCAAATGACCATTTTTATCTACAATTAATAGCAAAAATTAAATTATTAGCAATGAATTCAATATTTATTAGTTTTATACGTACAATATAAAATGGTTTGGAACAGTTTGCGTTTTTTTATAAACCGCTTCACGGCTTATAAAGGGTAAACTGCCCCAAACCATTTTGAATTACTGTCAACTCCTAACCAAACTGACTCGTACCCAAACAGAATTGTAATCAAATTGTCGAGTAAAAAATGGCCTCAATTATAATATTATGCCTGCCTTCAAAGAGTGAGAAACATTTATAAATTTGTCAATCTAATTAATTAATCGGTTTTTAAAGAAAAGATTGCATGTAAATAGTAATTTTCTATCAAATGTTGATATAGGGACCTCTTTGGCAAACTTATAAAGGAGATGACATTATATTATCAAAAATTCTTCATTAATTTATCTCATAATTTCTAAATTATTGTAATTATATCAAAACCTAACCTTAACAGATTATCTTTTACATTTACAACCCAAGTATCATTGTTTACCACCGGACCAATGGATTTTTAGTCTGTTTGGGTATGAGTCAGTTTGGGTACGACGTCACTTGATATATTCCACCATTTTATATCGTATAAAACAGATAAATATTGAACTCATTCCTTAAATAAAAGTTGGTTACAAAGTAGACTTTTATAAACTGTTATTAGAATGACAGAGTTGTTGTCCATGGGCTTGTGTAAAAGTCATTCACAACAATACACCAGATAATGGAATGCAAATTGAAGAAGAAGAAGAAGAAGAAGAAGAAGAAGAAGAAGGAGACCCTGCATGTACCAACCACTTATTTTGTTGTGGGAAAGTGTTAGTCTAGTCAGGTGCTTCAGATCCACTGAAAAGTATAAATAAAAAAGTATGAGACATCAATTAGCATTTACTGTGTTTCGGAACACCGGAAATTTGTAAATTCACTTCAGAATAAAAAGAATTCCTAAATTGTCATAAAGTTTATTACTTACGAAGGCCTGGTATGTTTAAGTTGGGAATTCCTTTATCAACAAGATCCAACTCTGTATTATTTGGATCTCCTTTGCATTCGTCAATGTATTTCTTGACTTTGCTCGACATTTTCAGATTTGTAAGACACTTAATGCAGTGGAATTTATAAAATGCCTCTTTAGGAAATATTTACTCCGGAAGTGTCTCCGACGGAGTCCGATCAAGTCGTACACAGACCAACTCGTATACAGGTCAACTCGTATATAAAAATTTCCGTGTAAACAACCAAAAGTAAACTTGTATACAAAAATTCCCAGTATGCTAAACTCAACTCCTATACAAAAATTTGGTATCGCGTTCGTTCGCCCTATCTACCTGTTCGCCAGATCCGTTCGCCCTAGGTCCGTTCGCTCACAGGTGCTTGAGGACAGGACCGACCACCCTTCATCCCCCCACCCCCAAGTATCTACACCCGCGGAACTTTACTCATTTTTTTCTTCGAATTATCATATTTATAATCTAATGTATGCAACCATTGCAAAAAATTACCTAGAACAAACATTTAAAAAAATTGGATTTACAATATATATCATATAATACTGTAATAAATAATGATGCAATATGACATTGTAACATATGATATGACATTGTATTATGTTATACATTATTGTATTTGATCACATAATTTAATACAATATAATAATATATAATATGTACATATGATACAATTAAGTATTTTATGATACAATATCATATCACATGATACATCACACTATTGTAACATATGATATTATATTGTATAATATAGCATGATATTGTATTTTATGATATTGTATCATATTTGTAAAATAATATGATATTGTATCATATGATACAATATAATTTGATACAACATTTTATCATATATCATATGACAAAACATCATGTGACATAGTAATATATTATATAATACAATATCAAAGTATACAATATCCTAGCATATGATACAATATTATATATTACAATATCATATAGTACAATTTCATGGGATATTTAAGGAATAAGGAATCATTCTTTGAGTATTATGAGGTGATAATTTCGGTCGGGGCGTGATCAAATCCAATAAAGCCCAAAGGGCTTTATGATAGATTTGATCAGGCCCCGACCGAAGTTATCACCTCATAATATTCAAAGAATAATTCCTTTAATATTACTTATATTTACATAATTTTATGCCCTTGTACGATTAAATATTTAAATATAAATAAGCAAACCCCGCTGGCGCCTCAATTTGGCGTTATTTGAAGTTATGGGTTATATAGTACAAAATCTATACGTAGTGTTATCACAGGCAAAGACACTGGAAAATGTAAATATAATAATATATAAACCAATATCATATTATATCTGTTCATATCATATGATACAATATTTTATATCATACAATCAATATTTTATATCATCAATAATGTATCATATGATACAATATTAATATATATTGCAATATCATATGAAACAATATCATGTGATAAAATAATATACAATACAAAATCATATTATACAATATTGTATAATAATATACAATACTATACATAACACATATCATGATACAATATCATATCATAATATACAAAGAATTTGATACAATTTCATATGGTATCATAACTTTTTACAATATAATATGATAAAATTTTGTATCATATAAAACAATTGTGTATCATTACATACAATACTATATCATAGAAATCATGTTATAACATTTAACAGCTAACATATCTATCAAGCAGGTTTGAGTGAGGTAGGAGATTTTTTTAGCATCCTTGATAATTGAGATCAGGCTCTGCATCTGAAGCTACCTCTCCGATTTATTTATTAGTTAAATCAACTATGTAAGCTATTATCTATAAAACATGTTACCTTTTTTAAAAAAAAATTAAACCTCATCCAGCATCTGAAACCTATAGCTAAGATTCAGCATTCAAGCCTGTCAGGTGCATCAGTATCAGAAGACACACCACCATCCATACAAGTTTGGTGAATTTAGGACCAGTAATAACTAAGATAGATTTATTAGCATCCTTGATAATGAAGATCAGGCTCTGCATCTGAAGCTACCTCTGCGATTCATTTATATTATAGTTAATACACTATGAAAGTTAGAAATAGTACTATTATCAATAATTAAACATGTGACCTGTTCCAAAAAACTAAACCTCATCCAGCATCCGAAAATTATGGCTCAGATTCAGCATTCAAGCCTGTCAGGTGCATCAATATCATAACATGCATCATCCATGCTAGTTTGGTGAAGTTAGGACCAGTAATAACTAAGATATAATCATCAGAGGGTACCTGCTCCAAAAACTATAACCAGCTCTAAAAATTTAACCTCCTCCAGCATCCAAAAGCTATGGCTCAGATTCAGCATTCAAGTCTGTCAGGTGCATCAGTATCATAAGACGCAAAACCCATGCAAGTTTGGTGAAGTTACGACCAGTAATAACTAAGATATAATCATCAGAGGGCACTTGCTCCAAAAACTTTAACCAGCTCTAAAAACCTAAACCTCCTCCAGCATCTGAAACCTATGGCTCAGATTCAGCAATCAAGCCTGTCTGGTGCATCAGTATCATAAGACGCACCATCCATGCAAGTTTGGTAAAGTAAGGACCAGTAGTAACTTAGAAATTGTTATCAAAGGGCACCTGCACCAAAAACTTTAACCTCCTCCAAAAACCTTAACCTCCTCCAGCATCTGAAATTCATGGCCCAGATTCAGCATCCAAGTCTTTCAAGTCCATAAGTAGGTCCAGATGCATCATCCATGCAAGTTTAGTGAAGATAGAAAAAGTAATAACTTAGATACAGGACCTGCAACAAAAACTTTAACCAGGTCCAGACGCAGACGCCGACACCGACGCCGACGCAGAGGGTATAGCATAAGCTCCCCACGACTTCGTCTCGGTGAGCTAAAAAATGATATCCCTCTATATATAATACAACCCTTAGAGGGATATGATTTTATGAGGGATCCAACGTTGAGGAAGGCAATGTTCATGAGCGTCAACTTCAATCCATGGCTGCTGCTGTTCCGAGCTCTTCGTAGACATCGTCATGACGGCTTCATATTCAAATGTTGCGCAACTGCTACTGCAGCGGTGCAGCATCGAATATTTACCGAGAAATAGAAACTGAGAATAAGTTAGAACATGAAATGTAAACCAAGTCCACAGGGGGTTATTACTACTAGCCCTAACCTAAATTCTATTTCACTTACCAGAGGCCCGTGAGAATAGAATTCCCTAACCAAGATGGGAGGAGGGTGGGGAGGGGGCGGGGAGGGGGAGGGGGAGGGGAAACAATGAAAAGAAAAACATACTGACCAAAATTGCTGGGATCTAACGTTGAGGATGGCGATGTCGATCAGCGTCGATGTCGACCCATGGCGGCTTGCAGCTCTTCTTAGCTCTTCTTAGACTTTATCCTGACGGCTTCCTATTCAGATGATTGCTGGGATCCAACGTTGAGGGTGGCGGTGTTGATGAGTGTCGACTTCAACCCATGGCTGCTGCTCTTCTCGGACTTCATCCTGTCGGCTTCATATTCAGATGCTACAGCCGCTGCCACCGGGGCAGCATCCGATATTAACCAGCAAATAGAAATTGAGAATAGATTAGAACACGAATATAATTTAAGACATGTTTAAGAGAGAAAATTCAAAACTCCATGCTTCCCATTTAGTCGCCTCTTACGACAAGCAAGGGGGTACTGAGGACTTATTCTTTGACAACACCCCAGTCCCCAGGGGTGGGATGGGTGGAATCCAACGTTGAGGATGGCGATGTTGATCAGCGTCGATGTCAACCCATGGCGGCTCGCAGCTCTTCTTAGCTCTTCTAAGACTTCATCCGGATGGCTTCATATTCAGATGATTGCTGGGATCCAATGTTGAGGGTGGCGATGTTGATGAGTGTCGATGTCAACCCATGGCTGCTGCTCCTCTTAGCTCTTCTTAGACTTCATCCTGAGGGCTTCATATTCAGATGAGTGCTGGGATCCAACGTTGAGGACGGCGATGTTGATGAGCGTCGACTTCAATCCATGGCTGCTGCTCCTCTTAGCTCTTCTTAGAGATTCATCCTGACGGCTTCATATTCAGATGAGTGCTGGGATCCAACGTTGAGGACGGCGATGTTGATGAGCGTCGACTTCAATCCATGGCTGCTGCTCCTCTTAGCTCTCCTAAGACTTTGTCCTGAAGGCTTCATATTCAAATGCTGCGCAACTGCTACTGCAGCGGTGCAGCATCGAATATTTACCGAGAAATAGAAACTGAGAATAAGTTAGAACATGAAATGTAAACCAAGTCCACAGGGGGTTATTACTACTAGCCCTAACCTAAATTCTATTTCACTTACCAGAGGCCCGTGAGAATAGAATTCCCTAACCAAGATGGGAGGAGGGTGGGGAGGGGGCGGGAAGGGGGAGGGGGAGGGGAAACAATGAAAAGAAAAACATACTGACCAAAATTGCTGGAATCTAACGTTGAGGATGGCGATGTCGATCAGCGTCGATGTCGACCCATGGCGGCTTGCAGCTCTTCTTAGCTCTTCTTAGACTTTATCCTGACGGCTTCCTATTCAGATGATTGCTGGGATCCAACGTTGAGGGTGGCGGTGTTGATGAGTGTCGACTTCAACCCATGGCTGCTGCTCTTCTCGGACTTCATCCTGTCGGCTTCATATTCAGATGCTACAGCCGCTGCCACCGGGGCAGCATCCGATATTAACCAGCAAATAGAAATTGAGAATAGATTAGAACACGAATATAATTTAAGAAATGTTTAAGAGAGAAAATTCAAAACTCCATGCTCCCCATTTAGTCGCCTCTTACGACAAGCAAGGGGGTACTGAGGACTTATTCTTTGACAACACCCCAGTCCCCAGGGGTGGGATGGGTGGAATCTAACGTTGAGGATGGCGATGTTGATCAGCGTCGATGTCAACCCATGGCGGCTCGCAGCTCTTCTTAGCTCTTCTAAGACTTCATCCGGATGGCTTCATATTCAGATGATTGCTGGGATCCAACGTTGAGGGTGGCGATGTTGATGAGTGTCGATGTCAACCCATGGCTGCTGCTCCTCTTAGTTCTTCTTAGACTTCATCCTGAGGGCTTCATATTTAGATGAGTGTTGGGATCCAACGTTGAAGACGGCGATGTTGATGAGCGTCGACTTCAATCCATGGCTGCTGCTCCTCTTAGCTCTCCTAAGACTTTGTCCTGAAGGCTTCATATTCAAATGCTGCGCAACTGCTACTGCAGCGGTGCAGCATCGAATATTTACCGAGAAATAGAAACTGAGAATAAGTTAGAACATGAAATGTAAACCAAGTCCACAGGGGGTTATTACTACTAGCCCTAACCTAAATTCTATTTCACTAACCTGAGGCCCGTGAGAATAGAATTCCCTAACCAAGATGGGAGGAGGGTGGGGAGGGGCGGGGAGGGGGAGGGGAAACAATGAAAAGAAAAACATACTGACCAAAATTGCTGGGATCCAGGATGGCGATGTTGATCAGCGTCGATGTCAACCCATGGCGGCTCGCAGCTCTTCTTAGCTCTTCTTAGACTTTATCCTGACGGCTTCCTATTCAGATGATTGCTGGGATCCAACGTTGAGGGTGGCGGTGTTGATGAGTGTCGACTTCAACCCATGGCTGCTGCTCTTCTCGGACTTCATCCTGTCGGCTTCATATTCAGATGCTACAGCCGCTGCCACCGGGGCAGCATCCGATATTAACCAGCAAATAGAAATTGAGAATAGATTAGAACACGAATATAATTTAAGACATGTTTAAGAGAGAAAATTCAAAACTCCATGCTTCCCATTTAGTCGCCTCTTACGACAAGCAAGGGGGTACTGAGGACTTATTCTTTGACAACACCCCAGTCCCCAGGGGTGGGATGGGTGGAATCCAACGTTGAGGATGGCGATGTTGATCAGCGTCGATGTCAACCCATGGCGGCTCGCAGCTCTTCTTAGCTCTTCTAAGACTTCATCCGGATGGCTTCATATTCAGATGATTGCTGGGATCCAATGTTGAGGGTGGCGATGTTGATGAGTGTCGATGTCAACCCATGGCTGCTGCTCCTCTTAGCTCTTCTTAGACTTCATCCTGAGGGCTTCATATTCAGATGAGTGCTGGGATCCAACGTTGAGGACGGCGATGTTGATGAGCGTCGACTTCAATCCATGGCTGCTGCTCCTCTTAGCTCTTCTTAGAGATTCATCCTGACGGCTTCATATTCAGATGAGTGCTGGGATCCAACGTTGAGGACGGCGATGTTGATGAGCGTCGACTTCAATCCATGGCTGCTGCTCCTCTTAGCTCTCCTAAGACTTTGTCCTGAAGGCTTCATATTCAAATGCTGCGCAACTGCTACTGCAGCGGTGCAGCATCGAATATTTACCGAGAAATAGAAACTGAGAATAAGTTAGAACATGAAATGTAAACCAAGTCCACAGGGGGTTATTACTACTAGCCCTAACCTAAATTCTATTTCACTTACCAGAGGCCCGTGAGAATAGAATTCCCTAACCAAGATGGGAGGAGGGTGGGGAGGGGGCGGGGAGGGGGAGGGGGAGGGGAAACAATGAAAAGAAAAACATACTGACCAAAATTGCTGGAATCTAACGTTGAGGATGGCGATGTCGATCAGCGTCGATGTCGACCCATGGCGGCTTGCAGCTCTTCTTAGCTCTTCTTAGACTTTATCCTGACGGCTTCCTATTCAGATGATTGCTGGGATCCAACGTTGAGGGTGGCGGTGTTGATGAGTGTCGACTTCAACCCATGGCTGCTGCTCTTCTCGGACTTCATCCTGTCGGCTTCATATTCAGATGCTACAGCCGCTGCCACCGGGGCAGCATCCGATATTAACCAGCAAATAGAAATTGAGAATAGATTAGAACACGAATATAATTTAAGAAATGTTTAAGAGAGAAAATTCAAAACTCCATGCTCCCCATTTAGTCGCCTCTTACGACAAGCAAGGGGGTACTGAGGACTTATTCTTTGACAACACCCCAGTCCCCAGGGGTGGGATGGGTGGAATCTAACGTTGAGGATGGCGATGTTGATCAGCGTCGATGTCAACCCATGGCGGCTCGCAGCTCTTCTTAGCTCTTCTAAGACTTCATCCGGATGGCTTCATATTCAGATGATTGCTGGGATCCAACGTTGAGGGTGGCGATGTTGATGAGTGTCGATGTCAACCCATGGCTGCTGCTCCTCTTAGTTCTTCTTAGACTTCATCCTGAGGGCTTCATATTTAGATGAGTGTTGGGATCCAACGTTGAAGACGGCGATGTTGATGAGCGTCGACTTCAATCCATGGCTGCTGCTCCTCTTAGCTCTCCTAAGACTTTGTCCTGAAGGCTTCATATTCAAATGCTGCGCAACTGCTACTGCAGCGGTGCAGCATCGAATATTTACCGAGAAATAGAAACTGAGAATAAGTTAGAACATGAAATGTAAACCAAGTCCACAGGGGGTTATTACTACTAGCCCTAACCTAAATTCTATTTCACTAACCTGAGGCCCGTGAGAATAGAATTCCCTAACCAAGATGGGAGGAGGGTGGGGAGGGGCGGGGAGGGGGAGGGGAAACAATGAAAAGAAAAACATACTGACCAAAATTGCTGGGATCCAGGATGGCGATGTTGATCAGCGTCGATGTCAACCCATGGCGGCTCGCAGCTCTTTTTTGCTCTTCTTAGACTTCATCCTGACGTCTTCCTATTCATATGATTGCTGAGATACAACGTTGATGGTGGCGATGTTGATGAGTGTCAACTTCAACCTATGGCTGCTGCTCTTCATAGCTTTTTTTTTTAGAGATTCCTCTTGACGGCTTCATATTCAAATGATTGCTGGGATCTAACGTTGAGGATGGCGGTGACGATCAGCATCGACATCAATCTATGGCTGCTGCTCTTCTTAGAGATTCATCCTGATGGCTTCATATTCAAATGCTGCGCAACTGCAAATACATACATAGCGATATTGATCTTACTACCATATTTTTTTATGAATGGTGTTGAATCATAATCAAGCTCTTCCTGAAAGTTTTTTTTTCACTTCTATTATGTAGATATTCATTGTTCTCCACTTTTTTAGATGCTCAGATACGTGATGACTTTGTGATGACTTGTTTATCAAACCAGATAGAGATTACTCCCGGTAATAAATGAAGACATGATTATAGTACATCCGAAATGGTCTAATGGCTTATTGCACCTTAGCAAGTTAGGTAAAACGACATGTAACTGCATCTTGCGAGTGTTTCCATCAAGTATTGCAGCTTACAGATGAGAAAACTGTACCCAGACTGCATGTAACGTCTTGATGAATTATGATGAGGCACAATTTTTTCAAGGAAACAAGATCTTTGCCATTAAATTATAAACGAGAAAATTTAAATTGCAAAACAATACCTTTTCAATACAGTAGATTCAATACTGTATGCATATTACAATTAGCTGTGTATTCTATTTAGCGCTTTTGGTGGAATGCGGCTTTCTCTAATAAATTACGTCACTAAATGCCGTACATATATGTATCAGAATAGAACATTCAGGAATACGCCAATTCAAATCTGCGCCAAATTGTTGAAAAAAATTTCCGCCAAATATATTATGTTGACAGTATTTTACGCGAGTACTTAATTCCGCGATTCAACTGTTTTCCATCAAATCATGAGAACATAAAATTGCAAATGCCTAATTTTTATCATAGTTTCATTTGGTTTATATATATCGTGAGATTTTAAAACTCGCCAGATGTGTTTCTCGCGATTTTATGCGAATTCCTCGCGTTTAGAAATCTACAGTACCCGTACGTAGAATTTCACTGTAACAGTTGTGCAAGTTAAATATAAGTATTCTTGTTAGATATGTTATGATTCGAGCTTAACCTACTCCCATGATGGCGCAAACCCAAAGCTTACATATGTAAGCAGTAACACATACATTGTAGTAAGTATCTGCATTGCATACATTTTTTAACATGATTTAAACAGGGTTATACTTTAAAATACCTTATTGAAATAAATGGGCCTTAACAAGTTTAAATGCAAAAAGGAATAATCTTTCATTGAAAATTATCTAAAATTGAAGCAGGCACGAAGCATGGGGGGGGGGGGCGGCAGAGAGCCTCTCGCAACAGAAATTTGTTTAAATTAACAAATGAAAATTTGAATAATCATGGAGTTGCCTCCCCTCCCCCCTTTTTGTAATAAATCGAAGTGAAAATAGGGAATTAAACAGTGAATTTGAAACTAAAGTATAACCCCCCCCCGCCCCCCTCTCCATTTGTGAAGCGGAAGCTCAGGTCCGATCGCAACTTCTCGGGCCTTTTCAGGGCAGAGCTCGGAAAAACACGTTTTATTTCGCTTGTCAGAGATGCCGAGAATTTTAAGTGTCTTGGCGATTTGGCGATTACAAAGCTGAAGGGATGACTGCACTTAATGCCGTATTTAAGGTCTTCCGTTTCCAACGGAAGACCTTGTACTGATTCTGTTGGTAATTCTTTTTATTCTTTTTTTTCTTCTAGACGTTTTTTAAAACTCACATATCTCGCTTGTTTGTTGTCCTATTACGTTTAAATTTTCATGGTACATTGGAAATTACAAATTCTCAACGTCGACTGAAAATCATTGAAATTATCACTTCCGGTGCCGAGTTATTTTCCTTTTTCAAAAAAAATATAGGCATTCCTGTGCACGCAAAGGCTCTGAAACCATCCATGGCATGTGTTTCAAAGACATAAATCTTGAAAATAGACACTTTGAACGTTGTCCTCCGAGTTTTGTTTTTACGATTTTTCCCATTTAAAGTTTCAAAAAATTAATTTTAATTTTATGTTTCAAAAAATGCTGATATTTGGTCGTGTTTTTGTATCGTAACTTTTTAGTTTAAATTTTTTTCTGAACACATAAAGAACAAAAAATGTGCAAAATATCAAGGGCCTTCACTTGGCACAAATGAAAAAAGGCTGGCCACTTAAATAAGGGGCCTAGAGCCCTTAAAAGTCTTCGCTTTATAACTAAAAAATGGGAAATATTTTGATATAGCTGTCGCTGGAAAAGTTGTTTATTAAGATGTTATCAATGTCGTTACAAAATCATTTTGTACCGGTATTGCGTAATATGAGTGTAAAAAGCTTGTCTTGTTAACATGTACCTGTTTCCATTTTGCAAGTAAACGAATAGTCTTTGTGCGCACAACTGACATAAATTAACAACTGAAAGAGTACCAGCTTATACGGGATGCTTTAATTCATTAGAGAAAGGTTTTTAAAAGTATACATGTTTTTCTTACAGCCTTATATTTAGTCATTTCTGTTTACATGTAAGTCTTCTAGTGGAGAATCCTTATAATTAAGAAAAACAAGAAAATATAAACAGTCTTTTTCTTTTCTAATGAAATACATAAACTGGATTTAAAAAAATAACTTCTATGAAAAATATTTTAGTCATTTTACTGCAAGCTTTTCAAATCTACCTGGATTCTTAGTTGTGTGTCATTACGTAACTCACCCCTCGCCCGCGGCCGAAGAGATTGGTCGCGGCCGGACTACTATGTGATCAGCGGTTATCTAATACACAAGATCTGTTTGAATTCTGGTTTCATATATATAGATTATTAGTGTAATGATATAACATCCGAAGATTGCCGGAGAGGGGTGTGATATAAATCTTATATCACACCCCTAGGGTTTATATCGCACGGGTAGGCGAATTTTCTGTTTATATCGCACCGGGCGGAAAAGGGTATATTTTCTATAAGTATACGATATAAAAGTTTATTCATCTTAAATTGATTAAACCAATAGAGTGTTTAAGAAATATAAAAGCAATTGAATATTATTCCCAATCTGAAACATCGTCAGACACATACATATCAATTGTGGTTATCTAAGTCTAACAAATTAATACCTATGTAATGCATTTTTATCATTATACTGCAAGCATTTCAAATCTACATGTACCTGGGTTCTGATCTGTGTGTGTCATTACGTAACTCACCCCTTGCCCGCGGCCGAGGAGATCGGTCGCGACTGGACTACCTAGCGGTCAGTGGTGATCTAATACACAAGACTCGCGTCTTACATACATGGTTTTATTTAACTGCAAACACAAAGAATTGTTTGAATGTCGATTACATATAAAAGTTTATTCATCTTTAAATTAATTTAAACGATAGAGTGTAAATTAAGAATTAATAAAAGCATTTATTTATTAGTCCCATCTGAAGCATAGACAGACATAGATCAATGGTGGATTTGTAAGTCTAAAATGTTCTAAAAACTGTAGAATAATGTTTGAGATCAACAACAAAAAAGATTAACCTGTTAATGATGAAATCTGTTTTAGCTTCATAATTCAAAAATAATAGATATGTTGGTATGACTCTCTTTATAAAAAGTGTTCTTTGAGATCTTGTCGATGTCATGAAATAGTTATATTGTTTAAAATGAAACTGGGATTTGTGTATACATTTACATATCAATCCATCCCTTGCAAATCCCGTGCGAGTGGACAAGAGGTAGTCTAATACACACGTCAAGCTTCGTCTGCTTCTACCCTATCACACATGTGCATGTTTATTGAATAAATACAATACAACGCCGAAATTTTGACCGGTTCATGTAAAATCGACTAGCGTTTCAACTTAAAGATTTATATATTTACCCATCATTATCTCCGTTAATGACTGCTGAGACTTAAATGCATTTACAGGACAGACTTCAACACTTTTTAGACGATATTCACAACCTGCCAGATCAACCTGTCTTATGAATTAATATTTGGCGAACACAAATTAGTGTATAAGTGTATAAAGTTGTATAGGTGTTCTAATAAAAATGAGAGAAAGAGAGAGAGAGAGAGAGAGAGAGAGAGAGAGAGAGAGAGAGAGAGAGAGAGGGGGGGGAGGGAGAGAGAGAGAGAGCAAAATAGAATTTGAATGTATTATTTGAACAGGATCCAAAATGGTAATTTTTTTTTCAAATACTCTCCAAGCGTTTTTTGTAAGGCAGTTTAAAATCAAAGTTCCATGTTGCAATGTATGCGAGAGGGGCGGCATTAAAGGATTCAGTGATTATTTTAGGTACATATTCACGCGAATTTCCAAAAAGATTATGATTAGATTCAGGCCGTAAAAGAGAAACGGTAACATGATCGCTTTTGTAGTTTTTTCTGTATGGTCGTTTAATTCATTGTAGAAGCAAACTCATTGCAATTACTGTTTTTATATCTTTCATTTTCATGGGAACATGTGTTCAAAGAGTAAAAAATAAATTCTTAGTCAAAATTTAAGACTTACAAAATTGCATGCAAAGCTTTCTATTCTTATGTCCATAACTTAAGCGGCCGGGTCCTTTTAGAGTGACGCCATTTAAATGATGTCAGGTAAATTGCATTATAACTCAGATTGTTTTTGCTTTAAGGGCATCAATTACCTAAAGTATCTATTTAGAGAGTCAATGTCATAGCATACAACTGTATACACTGTAGTCTGGACCGTGTGTTCTCACTCCTGGTAAAAATATAAATCATTGCAAACAGTAGGCGTGGTTTATGAGTGTGCAGTAATCATAAACTTAGTTTATAATTCAATGGTCTAGATCATAACAGAATTCAGTGAAACAGATGTATATTCTATGCCGTCTCATTCTTTTTGTCAAATCCAGTTTTAGTTTCACCAGAAAAAGTAAGGGGTGTGCTGTGACCTTGAACTATTCTTTTTCAGTGAATAGTTACGCAAGTGATTTTCAATGTCTCATCCTTTAATAAAACGGGGCTATTTGAGAAGTTCAAGATTCCAATGATGTATAGTTTTGAAATACAAAGAACAGAAAATAAATAAAAAATCTGATCTAAAATCATTTGATCGGTCATTCTCTTTGCGGCGAAAATTTATCATTATAAATATGGCTTTGCTTTTCATCAGTTGCTGATAAATTCTTCATACACGTATTTCGCATACATTTTCAAATAGTAATACGCTGTGAAATATATTAAAAAAAAGAAACCACGTGATTTTCCCTGACAGAATTATTGCTGGATTGGAATTGCTGTCCTCTTCAATAAGAGGGTGATGCATTCCATCCATTTACTCATTTATAAGCACTAGTATATAACATCATGACTATTATCGTATTGACAATCCTTTTTCGACACGAAGCTGCAACGGAAGACCTCCTCGTGGCTTTGCAACGAGATCGGCTCTAGTTTGAGTTCTTTTTCGGTCACCATTGTTACGTTTATTCCTCGGTCAAGTTTACTTTAAGTCATTTGTTATATTGTCTGGTCTGTGTCCAATAGAAATTTATTGTCATAATGGTTTTTAACTGCGTTCAATCAAATCATTCGTTGTTTTCTTACCCTTACTGTTTTGCAAATATCTTTAACTTAGATTTGTCTGCCCTAGATTGAAGATAAGACCCATAAATATGCATGATGGGTTTATGAGTGGTCTAAATTTAGATTAGCGGTACTTTTCATATAATATTGAGCATCCTCTCTCTCTCTCTCTCTCTCTCTCTCTCTCTCTGCATGCTGTCATTTTTGAAAGGTTTCAAAACAAAATAATTAACATATAATATCAGCCAGTACAAGCAGCCATTGATGATCGTAAACCAGTAGCTGCATGTCAACAACTCACGTGTTCGAAAAGAATTAACAAGTAGATTAACATACAGAACCGATAATCTCCTTAAGATATCTCAGAGAAATGAAGAAACCATCAGTAGGAGTCTTGTATTCACAAAATTACCTGAGGTTAAAAATCAAATGGAGAATTTTAATATTTTAAAACAGGTCAAAGTATATCGTTTACAACAGAGAACGCGAGCCCAAGAAGAAACAGTTTTTTGTCTGTTTAACCACGAGCGCATGTTTGTCTATTGATCTCCTTTTAAAATAAGCTTATAAATAAAAATATACAACTACTATTAAAAGGAGAACAATAGACAAACAAGCGCTGACTGTATTAAATCTATAATAAAAAACAGAGTGGGCGTCCTCATTATCCTATGGGGATTCAAGAAAATGTAATGATCCCTAACTATGAAAACGACTTTGTTCTTTATAAATATGAACTGCTGGTGTGGAATTTTCATTCTTTAATCTCAGCTTGGTTTTATTTAAATAAAAAATACTCTCTTTGGTACATGATTCATTTCCTATATTATATCGTCATTTGCATTTTATGAGGATGGTTGCGTATCGGTGTCGATGACAATCGATGAGAGCTCTTTTGCAATTGACCATTGTTTTCATACATTTGACAACAAATATAATTATAATATAGAACGTCAAAATTATCCCCACTGTGGCCTCTCGACTCAAAACATATACAATTTATAGATTTTAAGTATTCGAGTGATAGCTATACAAGTTTTATCATATTTAGACAATGAATATCGTACCACACACATAATCTTCTTTTCCTTTATAAGTAAATATCTTATAAAACAAAGAAACCACGCCACTCTGTGACCTACCTGTCTATGGCAAGAAGCCGGCAAGCTCATATAAAGCATGAAGTTCATGCGCGAATCCAGAAATTTTTTCCAGGGGGGGGGGGGGGTCCGAAGAATAATTGTGTTTTCCGGGGGAGGGGGGGGGGGTCCGATGCATATTTGCGATAATTTTACTATGTAAATTTAATAAATTTTCATTTTCCACGGGGGGGGGGGCCCTCCGACCCCCCCCTCTAGATCCGCGCATGAAGTTTCTAACACGTGTCCACCGCTCAAAGTGGGCTCCAATATACATGCATATTCTCATTTTACAAACGTTCTCTGTCAAACTGTTTCTTTCTTTCTTTTCTCTCCGAACGCGTTACTCCACTACCAACGGACTGACCACGTTTTCGCGTCGACATCTTATGTACGTTCTAAAATTAGCTTGTCACATTGCGTGCTTATGAATATTTCCACCCCTTCGAATGTTATTGTCATTTAGATTTAGACCACGTGATTTTATTTGACCCTTTCAGTTTCGCAGTAAAAATCGTGCCTCGTGTTTATAGTATATTTCCTAGAATCTAGGTACTTGTAATCAAAAATAAAATCTAGACCTTTATTGATTTTAAACTTTATCTTCATTAATCGGTGGATAAAATTAGTTCTAGAAATAAATGTCACAATAGAAAATCTAGGTTTTTTCTGCTGTTGCAACAATTAACATGCTTAGTAGCGATCCCCCATAGGATTAATTTTAGATCCGCGCATGACCTAGTAATAGCACCAGAATTGAAAGAGACTATACTATTTTATGCAGAATGTTACTTGAAAATGGCTCGATATAAAGTTTTTATACAAAACAGACACCCATTCTTTTTTAAAAAGCATGGTGTTGAACACCAAAAGCATAAAACATGGCTATGATTTTATCAAGCAACCCAATGTTTACATTTTCAACCACGTGTAGAGTGGTTGAACACGAACGATAACTCTTTTCAGAATATCATCTTTTAGTTTAAATAACCGCTAGATGATGAAATAAGACATATCTCTTAATAGATTTTCATGTTTTAACATAAATCAAAGTAGGATATGATATGAAAAACGACCAGTATACTTACGTATTTTGAGAATATTATCCGAACACTTATACTTCCGCACAAAATTTCACAGGAACTTAACAAATCTCGGAGAAGTCTCGTGAACTTTTATTCGAGCACCTCTGGATTTATTACATACTTAGCAACGATAAAGAAAATATTCCGAACACATTCGCAGGGGTGCCGAATACGGGAACACTGTTCCATCTTTCCGTAGTAATGTAAGACGTAAGACAAAGCCGATTTTTTAATGGGGGGGGGGGGCAAATTTAATATTGTTAATTTAGGCCTAATTACATAAGCTGCAGATAAGATGGGCTTTTCATGAATTAAAAACAATACATATATCAATAATATTAAAGAATCAATTAGTTAACATTTATGCATACCTGTTGTACAAAGTTTTAATCACCTTCACCCTCTGTGATCAACGATTAATTACGTAAATGTTCAGAAGAAAGCACCCTTCAATTATTGGTCACGTGGTCGACGAAAAACGTGGAGTGAGTTAATATCAGTCAATGACAATGAAGGTCATGAACTGTGATTTACATACATGTATACCTTTATTATACACTATATGACCATTAGCGTAGATAGCCCCGTGGTTGAGCACTGGATCAAAAAATCTGCGGTCCCCGGTTCGAATCAATGAGAGCTCCCTATTATTTTTTTCCTTTTCCCCCTTATTTGAAAAAAGTGATGATTCTTTCGAATATTGATAATCTTTTTGATAAATAAATGATTTCTGGTGTAGAATTTTCATTAATTCTTTCTCAGCATGATCTTTGAAATGATAATACAGTTTTGATATTATTACTAGTATTTATTTATTAGCAACTAATTAAGCTAAGGTCAGATCCAGAAATTTCCGAATAATTAAAGGTCAAAGATCAATGACTGGGATATGACCAAAAATTTACAAACTGAAATAATTTGTTAAAATTCGATAATTATTTATCAATTTCAAACATTTTTATAAGATTTATTTTTTTGTAAGTTGTATATATTGATATGATGCAAAATTTGTACCTATATAATGTCTTTTTTGCTTGTTTGTATGATTAAGGTCAAGATCTAGTAAATGAAAGGTGCATACAGGTTAATGAAATTCAAGATATAAATTCTTTAATGATGCTTCATAACAATATCTTTGTTTCGTAGGGTGTACCGGGGCTCAACACTGGTAAACACAATGAAAAATCATGTTTTAAATAACCATTTTTTATGAAATACAAAGGATAGAAGTAACAGCTATCGGAGTTTTGTCCATTTTTGACTTATGAAATATATATCTAGATCACCTACAGTCTCTCCAAAAACGACATTAAACAAGCTCTTGACCTCCTCTTTAAAATGATGTCAAATTGAATATAGGTACCGGGTTTACTTTTCCCGTGAATAAATATAGAATGTCAAAATATTGTTTTATTTCCTACAAAATAGGTGAAAAGATTCATCAAATCAATTATGACGTCATATTTACAAGTATACATGTATATAGTACTTCAAATTAATCGAAATTTTTAACAAAGTGATCCGGGTACTTAAGAATAGTTAATGTATTTTATCATCTGTTCGTCTATTCATCTTGTTCGTGACCTCGCTGGAAGTATATGACTTCAAATGTCAATAGAATAATACAAAGAATTATATATGATATGAGATGAGTCAAATTCGTTGAGTCTGTCAACAGGTAAAACCCTCGTGTACTCTGGGATAGGTATGTTTACTGTCAATTTTTTTTCTTTTAGATTAAGCTGCATATATATTCTTCTGATCTCAAATTTTTGTCCAAGCATTCAACTTTAATTTCTTTTTCATTAAGAAGCGTTAAGTTCATTGATTTAATTTAACAAATATTTTATTATGCAAATAGGTACATAATAGGATTGGACATCAGGCTGTGCCTATGTTAGGCCTCTCCCCAAGAATCAAAGTTACAACTGATATTTCAATTACATTTGAATTATATAAGTATCATAGTATGATAGGTATATAATATAATAAGTTCATAGTATAATATGAAGCATATTATTGCATCATTAAATGAGTTGGAATTCATGTAGGTTTAAGAACAGAAAGAAAAATAGGAAACAAAAAAAAAAAATGGAAAGAAAATAAAATAACAAAAATAAAGGTCATATAAACAAATGAAAATTAGAAAAACCATTATGATAGTAAATATTATATATGAAATATAATACTAAGAGTTCATTGATTAATTTAATGAAAGCTATATAGTAATATATAGTAAAAATAATTCCCAATCTAATAAAAACAAGGGCACCGCAAAGCGGAGCATCCCCTCGCGACATAAAATATTCCAGGGGGAAACGCATTTATTAGAAATACATGTAAATGAGGAGAGTTTTGTGGTAAAAAAAATCAGAGCATATATTATCCATATAACATATAACTTACACGAGTTGGTCTGGGTACGACTTTACTGTAAATCGGATATTTTTTTTTGGTCGAGGAAAGTGAAGCAGATAGTGCTCATATATGTAATCTTATTTTTCAATGGATTTTTAAATTTGCAAAAATTGGTTTGCATGCAGGGGACACATGGTCCTATTGAGAATTTTTAAACATTTCAGAATAAAACAAGTACAACTTACATATATCACAATATAGAATAGCCAGGGACGGTCTCAAAGTTTTCTCAAAAATTGCCCTTTTTTCACATTTTCAAGGGTCCAGGCACCACGCTCCAGTCCTGAGCAACTGCCATAAACTACTATAGGATTCGTAGCTAAATGTCTACCCATGCAAATAATCACCATTTGATCACCTTCTTTTCGTGACATTTCGTGTTCTGAACCCACCCTACTTTTCAAGCACAAAACCGAAAGTGAAAATTTAGGCCACAGTTTCGCATTTTCATTCCATACCTGATTGCTACCAGTATTAAAGTGTCATATATCATGAAATGGACATGAGCTCCTCTATCCACAAAATGAATGCAATAAATATTCTAGCAATTAATACCCCTCAAATAACCAGCCAAACCTCAGGTTCTCCCTTTATTTCAAAATATTGACCGGTCTTTCGTTCGAAACTATCCCCTGCCACCAAATCAAACCCCATTTATACGCATTTAAAAATAGTTCTTTTTTTGCAAGAATATTTGGTATCATTTTATCAATATTGTGTATAAATAATTATATATATATATATGTATTTAAAACATGATTGCACTTTTAAACTGGATTTAATGACGGAGTGACTAAAAGCATGGCGTAACAATACGTGGACTATTTTCAATATGGATGCGCCCATGAAATGTAATTTTTCTTGACTTCTTCTGAAATTCACAGTAAACTATGACAACTTTATGAATGTAGACCAAATTTATTGTTGGGTATGTTTCTCTCTGTTATTTTTCTGTGTTACTGAAAGGTTGTAGATGATTTATGGTCATATTTAATATGTAAACGGTGAAACCGTTGAGCCGAGCGCAGATTTTTATGCTTTGAAACGTAGACAGTAGGATCCACCTGCCTACTTAAATCATAAGCCAAAGTTAAACTAAACGTTGCGTGCTCAGTCTACACTATGACGTCATGTTTCATATGTAAAACGTAAAAGTTAAAATTGTCTTCGGAAATAGCCGAAGAAAAGTACGTAATTCCGAGAATTTTTTATTTCTTTTTTCAATGCTTATCTATTTTGTAAATTAATAAAGTTTCTATTTATCATTTATTCAGTGTATAAAAGATCGGTTCCTTGACGTTAATGTTTTTATTTTCCATCTAATACTGAGCGCAGCGAGAGGCGGGCAAAGCCCGCCTTGCGAAGCAAGGATTAAAGGTTACACGTATATATATAAATAATCAGTGAAAAATGAGAATTGAATCAGGTGTACTATGGGCTAAACAATTTTCTTCCAGCCCTGGGCACCGCCATATTGGCCACCATTTTGTTTTTAAAAAGTTACTTCGATCGTTGATTGACTGGCACTTGTCGATGTTTATTGCCCCTTTACTCGATTAAAAACTTTCCAATGTTTCAATTGAAGGTAATTTAAATTTTAAAAAAATAAAGTGAAAACCAGATAAATTTCAGTAGTGCTTCAATCAAGAAACACGACTAGTTCTATGTATGTCTTATCAAATTATCAGATGGAAAAGAAAAACATTAACATCAAGGAACTGATCTTTTTGATAATAAATAAAGTATTCAATTTTATAACCGGTAGTCAACATATGAATTAAATTGATAAACGATGAAAGAAGAAGTAATTTTTTTTTTTTGGAATCACGTAACTTTCTTCGGCTTTTTCCGAAGACAAAACTTGTACGTTTTACGTACGATACATGACGTCATAATGTAGACTGAGCACGCGACGTTTAGTTTAACTTTGGCTAATGATTTGAGTAGGCAACCAGGCGGATCCTACTGTGTGCGTTTCAAATGAATTGTACAAAAATCAAACTGCAATGTGTTAATCTGCTCTCAGTCCAACGGTCACACCATTTACATATTAATTTGATAAGACATACGTGAACTAGTCTTAATTCCTGATTAAAGCACTGTTGAAACTTATCTGGTTTGCAAAGTCAATCATTTTCATTCAAATTACTGTCCATTGAAAACTTGAAATGTTTTTAATAGAGTTAATGGACAATAATTTAATTCTGGTTGTAACGCGGCATTTGATTGGATAGAAAAATTTAGTTAAATTTGTATAACCTGGTTAGCACGTCACAAGACACGTCACAATGCACCAACGTGAAAAACGTATTGATCCGCTTGACGTTACGTTTGAATTTTGAACAGATTAATATCATTTTTAAAAGTAAAACGCACTCAATTTGTACAGTAAATCACAGAAAATTAAATTATAAGTAATGAACTCAATATTTACCCGCTTCGCGGATTATAAAGCGTAAACTGCCCAAACCCAGGTTATACTCGTATAACTTGGGTAGACATTGAGTTCATTTCTTAAATAAACATAGAAAAGCACCACTCATTTATGAATGAGTTAACTTTGTCGAATAAAATGGCAACCAATACGGTGGCGCCCATGAGGAAGAAACTTTTTCAGCCCTTAGTACCCCTGATTCAACTCTCATTTTTCACTGATTTTCTTATATATACATGTTACCATTAAGCCTCGCTTCGCGAGGCGGGTTTCGCCTGCCTCTCACTGCGCTTGGTATTAACATGTTTAATGTGAAGAGCAAGCATTTTATCATTACTGTAACAATGTGTCATCTTTTAGGCTGCAGGTGACAAAAAAAAGTAATGGCTAAAATACAAGAGTTAGTGAACCTGTCTGGACATCAGGACCGAGTTTGGTGCGTTGCATGGAATCCAACAGGAACGTTGCTGGCCTCTTGTGGGGGAGACAAAACAATTCGGATTTGGGGAAAGGAAGGCGACAAATGGGTACATTATTTTTATGTCCATGAAAAAAAAAATCATTAATTGAATAAGTATGAATAAATACAGTCGTTTGACCAGTTCCGAATAGGGTACAGATTTGGGGTTGCATTAAATGTTCCCAGGTGTTTTTTTGAGATCTAATTTTTACGCCGATGTTCAATATATATCCATGCTGATATTAATGCAATATTGGTGTATTTAATTTTTTTTTTTAAGATAAAATTTTATTCTAACAAAATACGTGGGGAGCCATTTTACCAGTTGCAAATAAGTCGATAATTTCCAAATAGCATAGCTGTTTCCATACAAATCGAAAGTAGATAAAAAAGCTTTGGCCCTAAACACCATTGATTTAAACTGTTGAATAACAAGTTTGATGCATGTCACCCAGTTATTGGTATTTTCTTAACATACTGTTTATTCACGTATTTATTAAATTCTGCGAAATACAATGAGTACTAAACTTTTACTTTGATGTCACATTGTTAAGCTTTGTTCCAACAAATAAAAAAGCCTTGAGGAATGTTTTTCCTTGATGCAAATAAATATTTTTTTCTTTAAAAATTAGTTCAAACATAAAGAAATGATATTTTAAGGTCATCACATCTATTCTTCAGGTTTGCAAAAGCATCCTTGCAGAGGGCCATCAGAGAACAATTCGTAGTGTTGGCTGGTCCCCCTGCGGTAATTACTTGGCTAGTGCCAGCTTTGATGCTACTACCAATATCTGGAGCAGGAAAGAAGGAGAGTTTGAATGCATTGCATCTCTGGAGGGTCATGAGAATGAAGTGAAAGCTGTATCGTGGGCTCCAACTGGTTTATTACTCGCAACATGCAGTAGAGACAAAAGTGTATGGATTTGGGAAGGTAATTATTTCTCTTTTTCACATCTACATTATTATATATATACTTTTATAATAATACAGTATTTTTAGCTCACCTGAGCTGAAACCTCAAGTGAGTTTTTCTGATCATGTTTTGTCCAGCGTCCATCTGTCTGTCTGTCCATCCGTATGTAAACTTTTTACATTTTTTCGACTTCTTCTCCAGAACCACTGGGCCAATTTCAACCAAACTTGGCACAAAGCATTATTGGGTGAAGGAGATTCAAGTTTGTTAAAATGAAGGACCACGCCCTCTTTCAAGGGGAGATAATTAGGAATTATTGAAAATTTGTTGGTATTTTACAAAAGTCTTCTTTTCAAAAACCATTTGACCAGAAAAGCCGAAACTTATGTGGAAGCATCCTCAGGTAGGGTAGATTCAAGTTTGTTAAAACCATGATCCCCGGAATAGGGTGGGGGCCACAATGGGAGGGGGGGGGGCAATTTTTGCATAGGAATTTATCGAGTAAATCTTAAAAAATCTTCTTCCTTAAAACAATCAGACCAGAAAAGCTGAAACTTGTGTGGAAGCATCCTCAGGTAGTGTAGATTCAAGTTTGTTCAAATCATGATCCTCGGGGGTAGGGAGGGGCCACAATGGGGGGGTCCAATCTTTACATAGGAATATATAGAGTAAATCTTTAAAAATTTTCTTCCTAAAAACAATTTGACCAGAAAAGCTGAAACTTGTGTGGAAGCATCCTCAGGTAAGGTAGATTGTTCAAATCATGATTCACAAGGGTAGGGTTGGGCCCTATTGGGGAGTCCAATTTTACAAAGGAAAACGTTTTAAATTATTAAAAAAAACTCAAATGTTTTAATATATGGTTTTACTTATATGCAAGCATTTTGACAAATTGTTTAATCTTTAAAATTGTTACGACTTTGGCCCCTGGACAATTCCCTGGCCTCACAAGGGGTTCAAAGTTTGATTAATAGGATTATATCTTATATATAAACAGTTTTTTAAGATTTTCATGAGAACTGCAATGCTCAATATGATTTCCAACTGATCACCGATTAAAAATCAATCATCATGACAACACTACCCATGGGCCTCTTGTTGGGGCATATGTCGATGCGGGGCATAAGCTGAATTGCTTATTTTCAGACAAAATTCAGGAAAAATCCTTAGACTAGGCTAGCCGATATGGGGGATAAGTTGATTTAGTATGACCAATGATTAAGGAAGTCATCGTTTTTACTTTCAGGAATATCGATGTAGAAAGTTAAAAGAATAATTAAAATTATTTGACTAAACATATATATATATATTTAAGCAAATTTCAAAAATATATCTGGTTCTGTGTTTAGTGGATGATGGATCTCTTCTGTATTCGTTGGTATATATACGTATCGTAATTTCACATAGTGTTATTTTATTGCAATACCAACCTCTGTGGTTTTGTCTGATAATTTAAGTATTATATTTTACCAAAAATTTTATATTTCATTAATACCTTATTGCTAAATTTCATATGATCAAGTTATACTTTGAAAGCTACATGTAAATATGGGGTATGGTGTCCATTAGCTCAACACGTTGTTTCATATTCAAATACAATCGCAAATCTTGGGCCTTTCCGGCAGGCTCGGAAAAACACTTCAAATTTCAACTAACAAGAAATTTATTGTAAACAACAAAGCATTTGATTTATTCTACACTTAAGACAACTGATTCCCATGAACAAATCACAAAATTTTTTGTCAGATTACATGTTACACAGTTTCGTTTCTTTTTTATTGCACAACGATCGTTAATCATAGTTTTCCTTGATTTATACACGAACGCTTCCTTTAATGGATGAAAAAAAAATCCAACCTCTCATAATAAACTGTTACACTGGATAAAAGCAGTGGATTTTGTATTTTACTGTTTAATTTTTTCAACTCAGCGGATACGGTGGATAAGCGGAATCTCACGCATCGGAGAAAAAAATATCGGCCTATGCCCCGAAAAATACAGTACTAACAGTAGCTAAATGATTCTTTTGAGATAACTAATATTGATAATAATGTAATTTTGCTTCAATCAAGGCCTCTGCAAAACTTCTAATAAAATAATGACTTGCAAAAGTTTTTAAATGGCAATTGTTTTAGTAATTTCAGCTGAAAACTACAATTACACAATAGAAAATTTGGACATGAAAAGACTTATTGCTTTAAACAGTACATATCTGAATATGTACATGAGCTAAATATAGAATTTACAATATTTAACAATATTACATATTAATGTATATTGCACCATTTTACAGTAACAGAAGATGAAGAATATGAATGTGCAAGTGTGATCTCCAGCCACACCCAGGATGTTAAGTATGTAGTGTGGCATCCAACCAGGGAAATGCTTGCATCATGTAGCTATGACAACACAGTCAAACTATTTAAAGAGGAGATAGATGATTGGACATGCTGCAACACATTAGAATCCCACACCTCTACTGTGTGGAAAATAAGCTTTGACCAGACAGGTCACAGAATTGTATCATGTAGTGATGACAAGACATTGAAAATTTGGCAGGAATATTTACCGGGAAATCCAGAAGGAATTGATACAACAGGTAAAGAGTCAACATGGAAATGTGTGTGCACCCTCTCCGGATATCACAACCGAGTTATCTACGATGTAGACTGGAGTCGCACCAACGGGTTAATTGTGTCAGCTTGTGGCGATGACTGTATTAGAGTTTTTAGAGAAGAAGAGATATCAGACAAGAATCAGCCCTCGTTTAGCCTGGTGTGCACTCAGAATAGAGCGCACTCACAGGATGTGAACTCAGTAGCCTGGAACCCTAAGGAGCCCTGCCTTCTGGCATCAGGCAGTGATGACGGAGATGTTAAACTGTGGAAAGTGGTGCTCGATTAAAAAATTCAAATGTAAAACTTATTGTTTTCTTTTTTCCTTTTTACATTTCAAGAATGCGGAAGGTTTTAATACTATAGAATCTAAAATTTTCATAGGTATATGTTGTTTTGCGACATACTGATACATGTAGAATACACTCAAACTTCGTTATCTTGAACTAGATGGGACTGTTTAAAAACTTCGAGATATCCGAGTATTTGAGATATTGAGGGCGAAATATTTTTAAAAATTAGTGGTTGGGGCTTACAAATCGCTTTGACATATTCATTGTATTCGAGATATCAGTGTTGGAGATATTGAAGTTCAACTGTAGTTGTGTATGGATTTAATTTCGTTGTTTAAAAAACGACATATGAAACATACAACAATGTAAATATTTTGATAGGGATTTTTCATTGCTAATGTTTTCAATGAAAGAAATGAAATTTAATTTCCAAATGAATATATCAGCTGATTTCATCAGGATTGTGTTGACAATGAAGAATAATGCAATTTACATGTTTTAAAAAATATTTTAAAATCTCAAAAAACTGACTTGCTGTACTTTTGCACATCTAAACAAGAGGCCCAATAAAAAGAGCAAAATATCTCAACACCTTCACAATATATTTACTCCGAGTCCAGGAATGAGAGTTGCACTGTTTGAAAAAAAATTTGTAAGTCATAATTTTCACTACCTGAACACGAGATTCTTTCTTTTCACAGTGCAAGCAATATGCATGCAAAGCAATATGCATGCACACAAATGACACAACTCTTTTTTCAAGGAGCTAAATAACCCAAGTCTGTGAGAATTAATAACAGCTTTATTGCTCTTCTTGCATTTTTAAAACAGAACAAAAACATTTTGGCACAATTTGCTTTGTCTATTTGGACAAAATACATACATATTATATAATACTGCAAGTTAAAAATTAAAACAAACTATTTTATATCAAAAGGAACACAGTTTAATAACTACTTACAAAAAAATGATCAAAAATTGAACATGTAATAAGAATAAAGAAAAATGCTTTTTAATGACCCTATATGAATATATGAAATTAAAAGTGTTGTTTACTGTTACAACTCGTGAGAAAAAGTATCAATTATTGTACAGTGTATTACATACATAATTCCTTATAACACCATAAACTTACATGAAAATCAGGTTTAGAAACCTAAATGTGTATCGCCACCTTTGAAACATCAAATTAACATAATATGAATTTTAAACTGACCTTCCTAACAAGAATATCAATTTGACTCTTACTGGTGCTACACTGCATTGAACACATGACATTATCTTCACATAAATTTATATTCAGGCAAATTAAAATGGACATCTTGAGCCTTTGATAAAAGAAAAAAATAATTCCTTCATGATTAAAAAAACCCCTGACAAAATTAAAATGTCAATTCAATGAAGACATCAGTTCATGGAACCATAAATCCCTGTACGCTGATTGGACGACTACCTATCCAGGGATTAAGACCAAGGACTCCTGACTTGACACGCGACTGGAGGTGTTACTGCCCCGCCCACTAGTGGTGCTGGAAAGGACTGTTGACTCCTGGGCCAGCCCCCTCTCAATCAGTGACCCCGCGATGCTGATATCGTCCTCCCCTGAGGTATCAAAGAGCTCCACCCAAGCACAACCACTCCAAGACCTACAGCAGACACAGCAGTTCAATTACTTACAGCAAGTTAAACTCTTAAACTAACCTAGATCAAAGAGACTTCTGTGAGCATTTACCAGTAACTGTACAATGTATTTAGATCTATACATTGTATATGAACTGGTAAGTATAATAAATTTAGTTTTTGGGTTTTTTTTAAAACTTTTACATTGATAAAATACAGTGACCTGCCAAAGGAGAAAAATGCACAGAATTGCACTTGTGTATTCTATTTCTAAGGTCTTGAAATGAGGTTTGGGACTATTAGTACATGGAAATTAGATGTAGACAGTGTATTATTCCAGCAATTTGAAGTTTGTTTTATTTTATTAGGGTACTTGTATTATGGATTGAATACATGCCTAAAATCCAATATTATTTTTTTTGTAAATCTACTTGGGGCCTTGAACACATTACCCTTCATTTTTTCATCTATTTTAATAAAGGAGATCAACAACAGCAAATGTTTTTAAAGCTATAGAAAATCTTCTAACATGCAGTATTTAAATCTGAAAATTCAATGAATGATGAAAAATGGCACACAAAGAAGAGTAATCAATTTAATTAATGAAGCACAAACCTTGATTTTATGTATGCAACGAGCGTCTTCCCATCAACCAATTTTCTGAATTGATGCCTAAAACGAAATATTATTATAAATTTTCATGCTACTACATGTAACTTTAATCATATTCATTGTTGCTCATACAAGTATTGGTACACACAAGTCGTCTTCGCTAGCCAAGGGTTTCTGATCCGCTCCGCTCCTCACGAACCCTTGGCATATCGTGCTATCAAGAGTCGGGATTTTTTTCCTGGATTTTGATTGGGATTTACTGAAACCGTTCGACCAATCAAAAAGATGCAAAACATATCTGATTTAATCGACAATGTTTTCGTACTGTTTATTTACGAGTGTCTCTAACACGCATAGCTCAAAACCCTTATTTTTCTAGTATTTCTGTTTGAGCCTTCATGATACATGTAGCTTACAATGGTGCAATAACAAGTACCACCTAATCTGTGTATCAAAAGAGGGATGCACTCATAGATGAATGATATACCACTCCCAGTCTTACAACCTTCAAATGAATTCGATCTATATGTAACATTTAACAATATATCTATTTATTGAATACACTGGGCATTAAAACGTTCTTTCAACTTGTCAATATCAATGTCTATGGAGGCTGTCATTACTGCACCAGTGACGTTAAAAGTACGACATCTTTCATCTGTTCATCATTTGGCTGATTTATAAATAGGCTGGGAGATCACGTGACGAAAAAAATCCCGACTTTTGATAGCACGATATGCCAAGGGTTAGTGAGGAGCGGTGCGGATCAGAAAGCCTTGGCTAGCGAAGATGCACACAAGTATGGGTGTTTTCATTAAAATAATGTGCAATTCCTTAGGCCATCAAAAATTAATTCCTTGGTTCTCAGGCCTGCACGCATCTGATTTAACATTGCACATTGCCCATTTTTATCATTAAAATGAATAAAATATAAACTTTTGATAGTGCGCTTGCTTATTTCGGAAATTTTTCTTTCCAGATTTAGGACCCAATTTAGATACTCAAGTCAGTAAAATGCTTGACTTAATAATAAACATATTTGCAAACATTGCGATGATTCAGATTTAATTATAATTGCAAATGGCCGCAAAATCTAGTTACGAGATGCTGTGTTTAACTTGCGATCGCAACAGCAATGATTTTAGTTTTGGTTTATGAAGGAGAACGTCGTTTAATCTTAAATACATGTTGGAGGAGAGTTCCTGCAGGTTGTACTATACTAAATATCCCATTATGCTTAAACACATGGCTTTCTCAAGCCTCGTAGTCGTGGTGTTTCTTGAAGAACATGATGACTTATTCATTTCATTTAGTTTGAGCTAATAAATTTGATACATTCATTGCAAGGTAACTATTCATTTGCTTCAAAAGATTGCTTTTTCTGGATTTGAATAAGAATTGCACATTCTAAAATAAAAATAAAAATACTGCATCTTTTTTTTTTATGAAATAAAAAAAATATATCACCGCCCGACCGCATCTGTTTTTGAAAATGTTGGCTTGAGAACCAAGAGATTAATTTTTATGGCCTTATCAGTGTGTGTTGATCTTGTCGACCCAGATATGCAATAAAATCATCAGCAAGATGCTTTGCTATTGATGATGCTGATGCAAAATCTCAAACTAACTTTAAAATTGTTCATAACATTTTGAGGTGCATGCCATCATATATCCTTTATATGGAATAGAACTTCTCTTACAACTTTAAAAATTACTGGTACACACTTATGGTACAACAAAGTCAATATCAAGTCAAATTCAGCTATCTGACAACACATACCTTGCTTCCTGAGAGAAACTGTCTCTTCCCCCTACTGGTTCTATATCAACAAGGAAACACTCCAGGGCTTGGAACGGCAAGTGAAGGAACTGGGGGTCAATATTACGAATGGAAATATCTGACACAAACTCCTTGTTACCAAAGTCAACGTAAAATACCTGTACAACAATATGAGTTCAATTTACCATTAGTGAAATTGTGACTAATAAGGATTTTAGTTTTTTTTATTATGAAAATAAAAATATAAGTAGCTCTACAGCTATTTACATTTACAGAAGATTTAAATCATTCCTTTACAGATTACAAGTTAATCAAAGATGAACATGAATTGCTAACCAGCTTGTTTTTTCCTACATTACCATGTTGAAAAAAATCAACTAGAAAGAGCCTAGAGGGCAAAGACACATGAGTAAACTGGTCTTGTGTTATCACATTGAGTATTTTTTTATTACTTTAAGACAAATTATTGAAGAAGTGATAGATTGTACATTGTGCATCTGTTTTTGACTGTACCTCTACTTTCCTGTCCCCCGAGCTGATGACTCGGGCCCTGTACCACTGTAGATCCACACTGTAGCGGGCTACCACCACTTCTCCAGGGGCATAGTCTACGTAACTCCCCTCAAACTGCTTGCCACCATAGAAGTCTCTGATAAATAACAAAGTGATAGATAACATTGTATCTTTTGTTGTTTTTTACTATCAGAGAGCCATGTGTATAAAGCTGTTTTAAGTACATGTACATAAAGAACATTTTCACATAGAATTTCATTAACTATTTACCTATATACAAGAAAAATACTACAAGCAGGCAAAATGCTTTTTCTAAGTGTACAGTGTATGCCTATATAAATGTCATATGTGTACTTACTGCAGGCTAGCCATCAGGTCCTCTAACGTCTCCTGTTGAAAACTTCCATAACCATCTACAAAGAGTTTCTGACATTAGGTAGATAATTAACAAGATGATTCATTCATGTAAACATCTTTCTCTATAATGTTTTGCTAAAACTTAAAAAAAAATTTTTTAAAATAAAGCACCTTTTTTAAAAAAAAAATAATCTTAATTCTCACCAGATGCAATACCTTCTTTTTTAGCTGGTTCCAGAGAAGCAAGCGGCTCTTTGCCGAAAGGCAGGACAATGTAAAAGTGGGCGGGGTTAATAATGGTGGACACTTCACAGGCTATCCAGGTCCCTGGGTCCGGGAGTCCATCCTGGTAATACTCCTCCATTACATCACCATACACGTACTCCACATCCGCCGTCAGAGCACCTGTAACAGTGATTGTTACTTACATGCAAAGTCTGAGAGCCAGGGCAATTCAAGATATGACGAGGCTTACAAGTTTATCATGCTGTAAATTGACTACCAGGGGTACTAAGCTTTTACATTTTCACTGTTATTCCCTCATCCATTTCATATACCCCACTCCCAAAAATGTATGTACTTCAACCTCTAGCTGTACCTTCTGGGACGATGATATGTCTGTAAGGACACCTGTCTCCACTCCAACACCTGTTTTTCTGGTAAAATCTGCAAATCTTCTGGTCGTCTTGCCCCTCTATCAACAAAAGAAATGTTTGTTGAATAAACATGGTCTCTTTTGTCGCTGTTATTCCAAACTTCTGAAGGAAAGACACAAAAATTTCCGTTTATGCTTTGATTGCAACATATTAATTCACAACTGTATATTCAGCTTCTTTCAAGTCAAAAGGCATTGATCAAGTCACAGATTTTCTAAGCTATCAAGCCTGCTTCTGTCCCAGCCTCTGGAATACTTGATGTAAAGTGTTATCATTGCCGAATCTGGTTCTTTCAGAGCTGTACTTACTATAGCCTATGGTAGCCACTTCTGCATCATTCAGAGCTGTACTTACTATAGCCTACGGTAGCCACTCCTGCATCATCCACATCCACTTTGTAGGAGTTCCGTGCATCCATGTAATCCTCCATCATGGGGTTCCAGTCATTCATCTGATCAGGGGAAGCCACTGTGTAACATATATCATAAATATACATGTACACTATACATACCATTCAACACCACCATACATTTAAGTACAGTATTTTACTACAAATCTTACAGGTGGTATTTTGTTACTGTTTACTTATAATTATATAAGGATTTGAATATAATAACAGGTTTAAATGCAGACATTGTAGATTATCAGCAACTGTCCTTTTAAAATTTATGTCGCACAAAATAAAACACAAGAACAAGACTTAATTTGCATCATTCATGAAAGAATGTATGATGTGACTTGTAAAGGTGCAGTAACAGGATGCGATTTTGCATCCAATTCGCTTTCAACTAAAGTCGTACCATGTGACCACCTAAGTCAAAGGTCAAAAGCAAAGTCTGAAAGTCGATTGAAAATCTGAAGCAAGTCCAAGTTTCAATCGACTCTCTGGTGAGAATCATGGCGTCACAATAACTTCTTCCCATACAATAATATTACCCGAGCAAGTCAATTGAAAATCTGATAAAAAATCACATTGTGTGACAACACCTTAAGTCATTTCCATAATAGCCTTTGAAATCATAATTGTGTGTCTATCTATACTAACAATAATAACACTGTGACAAACCGATAGAGATCGCAAGGTGTTAGGACCTCCACTACCTCCACTTTACTGAAGATAAGACAAGTAAATATAACGGTGAACGACTCACTGATACTGCACTCATCAAAGTCCAGTAACAGAAAAAAGAGATGCAGTGCATGTGTCTCCGCGTGTGCAAGTCGGTGCCTACACAATTGATACCTACTGTCACAGGGACCACTACAATATGTTCATTTCAAATATCCTGCTATGTGTAGTATGTGCTGTTTATATTTCACCTGTTTGTTGAAGACTGTTGGGAGGTTCTTTAGAAGAGTTTTCCGTGGCACACAGCCTGGCCAGTCCTAGTCTGATGAGGTCCATGTTCACACAAACATCCTCCTCTTCTTTTGTGTTGTCTACCAAAAGCACTTGCAAAGGATCCATTTTCACTACTTCATTTGGATGTCTAAACAAAAATCCAAAGTTAATGTACGATACCAGTTTCTAAGTTAGGTAATGTGAAAAGATGAGGTATATTTGGACAACACTGACTTACTTTTCAAGCATCATTTTAATATCCCCATCCACAATAATCATACTCAGCGCAGAATCAAATCCTGTTACAGAGATGAACTTTTTGGTGGCCTCGTCTGTCCACTTCACCTCCTTTTTAGGAGAGCCCCTGGCGACACTAGGCTGGATGTAGGCCAGACAGACATGCAGGGCCAATCCTGGAAGATCTGCGTACTGGGGAGGCAGGGGGAACACCCTCCTCTTGGGAACCACTTCATGATTACCAAAGTCTAAGTAAAACACTGACACCTTCCCAACATTTTCTGAACTAGAATCTTTACTTCCACAGCTTTTAGTGGGTGATGCCAACTCAAGCCCCATAACAAGTCCTCTGTAATACTGGTTATCGCAAGAAAACAGCACGCAGCACAAATCCCCCACCGATGGTTTGTATGACTTACTCATATTCTGCAGCTGTTTCTTAGATGTTTTCTCCATTGTCTTATTCAAGCTAATGTGCATATGATCAATAGTTTTTGCAGACACCTCGGACACGAGATGAACATAGAAATTAGATGGAGATTCTACATGAGACAGCATGACTTTCAGACCTGGGATGTCCACATCAATGTTGGTCGGTAGATTGGCAGTTTTGTCTTCAGCGTAATGGAGGCTCTCCGTCTCTGAGGATCGAACAGACACCCAGTCTTCAGCCACATTCTTGATCTTGATCTCTGTGATGTTCTGAACACAATTGTGGTTTTCCACTCCTGGCTCAGAGACAGTATCCAGTGACTTTTCAACGTTAAGGTTATTGTGTATTCCATGGCCCTTAACAGGAGTGGAACAAACAGGTCGGGCTGAATCAGTATCATCTTCTGTCTGTAATTTGTCATCATACTTCTTTATCTTTGATCTAGGGCTGTCTTTAGCACTCTTAGTCTTCACACCTTTCACACTTCTTGCCTCCGTTTTTGAGTGTTTTGTAGGCCTGCCACTCTTCTCACTCTGCTTTGCCTCTCTTTTGTCTTTCTCCTCCAAGGCTTTCCTCTCCATCTCCTCCCTGGTGGTGGACTTGGGAAGTCGTGGAAGGCTGTGTAGGCTGTCAGACAGGGTCTCCATGCTACTACCCAGGTTCACTGTGGACTGACTCTGAACTGATCCCTTGCGGTCTACGCTTTGTGTCTTTTTATCTCCCTGGTCAGCCAGTGCTGGACTGTCGTCCCCTTGATCAGCGGGTTCTTTCTGATATTGAGGAGTATGAAGTAACTGCAGCTGCTCCTCTACTGTTACGGACTTGGCTAATCCCTGAAACAGTCAATTTGAATATACTTTTACCACAAGCATTTCCTTAGAGATTTGAAGAATTTATTTTCGAAAATATTTTCAACCAAAACGCCTCCAAAATAGTTGGTTAATCAATGCAAAACCTAATCAACTCTCGAAATTATCAGAATAAAGCCACATGATGAAAATAAACTTAAATCTTCTGAAAGCTTTAACACGATGATTAAATATTAAATATAATCAGACAGAGAAACAGTAAAAGTTATGCATAGTATTAATCATACCATCTAGTACTGTAGATTCCTAATTAAACACAAGGAATTAATATCCGCATAAAATCGCAAGAAGCACCCCTCTCGAATTTTGAAATCTCGCTTTTATTTTCTAAAAGTTGAAATTTATAAGTAATAAGTATAAAAATTCCGTGTTCACAATTTTATATTCTCGCGATTTGAAACAAAACGTGGGAATCGTGGAATTAAGTACTCGCGGAAAATAAGGAATCTACAGTAGTTCTGAAATAGAAATGATGGAACCATAGGGCAAGTGACAGAGAAGAACACTTCACCATTTTACTGACCCACCTTTTCTATCATGTACTCGTGGATACTGATTTGTTTTGGTCCAGGCTGCATAATAATGTTTCCATCTTTAATGACTTGTTCAGGGATGTTAAAGAAGAGACCCACTATGGAGGGCAGATCTGGTTTGCTGGAGACATGATATGGCATACAGTTAAAGTGTCTCCCTGAAACAATCTGTGTAAATAGAGTGATCTGATCCTCTGTCCATATTCCATACTTATTGTTAGGAGCCACCTAAAATGAATTACCATAACTTATTATGATTCTTCATCATAACAGCTGGAGACAAAAAGAAACAAGAGGCCCTGGGGCCACATCGATCACATGAGCAACAATAGCCTTAACTCTGATAAAATCAGCATTACAGTATCAAAATCAAAATATATTGACAACTAAGTACTACAGTAGATCTTGCAAAAAAAAAATAATTTATATTAATATCCACATATTTTATGGATTTATGATTTAACAAACTTGAATCTACACTACTTGAGAATGCTTCCACTCAAGTTTAAGCTTTTTTGGCCTAATAGTTTTTAAGAAGAAGATTTTAAGATTTTGTCTATATATTCCCATGTAAAACTTGATCCCCCCATTGTAGCCACACCCTACCCCTGGGGACCATGATTTGAACAAACTAAAATGTACACTACCTGAGGATACCTCCACACAAGTTACAGCTTTTCTGGCCTTATCATTTTTGAGAAGAAGATTTTTAAGATTTTCTGTATATATTCCTATGTAAAAATTCATCCCCCCCCCATTGTGGCCCCACCCTACCCCTGGGGACCATGATTTGAACTAACTTGAATCTACACTACCTGAGGATGCTGCCATACAAGTTATACCTTTTCTGACCTAATAGTTTTTGAGCAGAAGATTTTTAAAAAATACCAAAATTTTTTTAATTCTAAATTATCTCCCCTTTAAAGAGGGTGTGGCCCTTCATTTGAACAAACTTGAATCCCCTTTACCCAGTGATACTTTGTGCCAAGTTTGGTTGAAATCGGCCCAGTGGTTCTGAAGAAGAAGATGAAAATGTGAAAAGTTTACCACAACGACAACACCAATGTCAACAAACAACGGACAAATTTTGATCAGAAAAGCTCACTTGAGCTTTCACCTCAGGTGAGCTAAAAAGTACCATCTTGGCTAGGTTAATAATTCATGTACAGTTTATTAATGTCCACAAAGTCTATCATTCGGATCTACAAGTTATTAGTTCAAAAGAATTGAAGAAGGCCACAGCTTTAGACCAAAAGCACAGACCAGAAACAACACACCTCCTGACCTCTGGGAATTGAGACTCCTTAAACTTAATCTGATATAAGTTTTTTCTGAAATGAGACTAACTAGAGGTACTGTGAGCAAGCTCACAATTGATACCCCCCCCCCCTTAAGAAAAAATCAAAAGTCAAGTATTTTTTCTATTACAGAAAAGAATGGATGACTCTATCTCACCATCCATTTTCTATAAATAAGAACTGCTCTATTTTTTAAAACAGTTAATGCTAATATGAGTACACAAACCAATTTCTATTCTTTAAATTCCGTTTTATTGCAACTTAACTGTTAATGCATGAAGACATTTGCATCCTCATGTTAACAAACATGACCGGAATCAAACGATAATCTGGTATACCAAGCCCAATTTTTTATTTCAACACATTTAAAACAAGAGGCCCATGGGCCACATCGCTCACCTGAGCAACAATGGCGAACTAATTTGACTTAACACACTTTGAATAATTAAGAACAGTAAAATTTAATATTTAGCAAAGTTAAGTACCATAATTTTCTGACGTAAGACTCAATATTTTATAAAGGGGTAGGGGTGAAAATATATTGCAATATATAAATTATATATAAACCCGGTATATTATTTCCTACAGGTTTTGCACATATGTGAACAGTATTAGCTCATTTAAGATAAAAAAATTTCATACATTTCCTAAGACGTATATCAGTTAAAAAATCAGCACCCATTGTGGGCCTACCTTATTGTGTGTAATCGTAATTTGAACATGTTGAATCTACACAATTAAAGGATGCAAACATTTTATTTCATTAATATTTTGTCTTAGAGGTCATGCAATACATATCTATTTTATATGATGAAAATACTGGAAAAGGTAGTTACCATTTACCTGCAATATTTCTTGTTTGGTATATTGGTATTTATGAAAAAAATATCAAACTTAAATTAGTGTAATTTTCATTTTCCACATCTAAGTGAATATTTTTTGTGTGTTTATTTAAGATGCCAAGCTCTATGAATATACCATGCCGATGAGATACATTTCATTTTCACAGCTCGTATCTCATATGTGAAGTTAACAAAGATTGGCGGACAGAGAATCGCCAGCTATAGTCTGGAAGCCAGTACGCAGTGTTTGAACTGTGTAACAAAAGTTGCTAAGGCTACAGTAAAAACTTAATTGGTCTTCCATTAAATAATTGTTTACCTGGTGTAAACTTGTGTGACGTTTTATAACCTTACTCACTTGATCGATGAAAACATTCGACTGGAAAATGTTGTCGCATGATGTGTTAAAAAAGCTATATAATTTAATGTATTGTCAGGCATACAGGTATCAGTTTTGTACTAAGGCCCATCAACTATTTCATCTTCCCTCAAAAACAACAAACGGCTAAAAACCAAGATGATTTTCTGCTGCAATATTTTCTTAAAATAATGATAATGCAGATATCCTCATAATTATGATGTGTCAGAACTGTTTAAAAGAAGTTTTTATTTACTCGTTTGAAAAATACCAAAATTGTTGCAGATTTCAAATAATTTATCAAATGAGAAGGGACCCCAGAAAGTAGTTATAGCACAATCCTTTTGATTTTTCTGTACAGAAGTATATAATGTTTAGTAAGACAATTCTAATGATCAACAAACATTTCAGCGTCAGTCGTAGAATGATAGGCAACTTTTAAAAACTTATCCAATTTGTTTAATTTCATTTTTTTTAATGTATTCATACATTATACAGATAAAATGTTTTGTAATTGAGTTAGCCAGGTGACACAAAATCAGTTTATGCGCTTGTGTATTTTGGAGGAATTAGTCCTACCCTATGACCCATTTACAACAGTTTAGAGGATCTTTTCTGTTTTGAAGATAACTGTAAACAAATGGTTTTGCATTAATTTGGCAGAGTTATTAAATAATTACAAGTTACCTTCTAATTGCAGTATCAACACGAAATGTAATGATTATCGATTGTAATTTTCAATGCACGGTATGTGTTTGCATCACCCGTATTTATAACCTCTGAAGATAAGACAGTCGCGGGTGATTATTCACAACAGGGTTTAACTGAGGCTGTGAAAACGGCTTTTCAATTTCATAAACATCTTTTTATTGTCTTTGGATTTAATTTACACGATTATGAACTCGGAATACATGGCTACTTCAAATTCTCTTTCGGAGGAAATTTCGGCGAAGTTACCGATCAAAAATCGATTATTTCAACCAAAGTCGCCCCTTGTTTGATCCTTGTTGACACTCAATTAGAAATTAATAAACAATAAAAACAGAGGGAAATGCACTTTAGTACGTTGTTAATGCATAAGATTTTATCATTTTCGCAGTCAACTGCCTATTTACCGAAGTCTATGTTCCAAATACAAGGCGATTGTTCCCCAAGTTAAAAAGCAAAATGAAACGAAAATCAAAACAAGCTAAAACCACCCTCACAAGTGAAAATGACAATGCGTTGAAATATTTAACCTCAATTTACTTCACAATAATCGGCACCAATATATCCTCCATGTTTCATAGATTATATTCGCACGTGAACTGTTGCACAACAAACTGCCAGCTTCAAACAAAGAACCTCGTTTTCGAGATGCGGTAGACTGGCGATGCCTGTCATAAGACCAGTCTATCGCAATGAATTGCCAGTCTACGAGATATGGAATAACGATCCCGCTTTATTAGTATTTTCGCAATTAGCTCAAATTAGGAAAATAATTAGCCCTTAATTTTTGCAATTTATATTTTCCTTTCCATAAGGATGATTTCTGCTAAATTACGTTAAGATTAACTCAGTAGTTCTTGAGAGAAAGATTTTTTAAAATACACCCCCTTTTTTACAGTTTCGAGGTTCTCTCCGCTTTGAGTACAATCTGGCCTTTTATTTTTGCAATTTATATTCACCTTCTTATAAGGATGATTTGTGCCAAATTTGGTTTAATTTGGCCAAGTGGTTTTAGAGAAGAAGATCAAAATGTAAAAAGTTTACAGACGGACAGACAGACAGACGGACAGACGGACGACGGGTGATCAAAAAAGCTCACTTGAGCTTTCAGCTCAGGTGAGCTAAAAAAACCAAAACATTGGTGCAGGCCATTTTCAGAGAGATGGGCGAGGATGAGAATCTAAACATTAATTTTATGTTGCCTGACACAAGCAAGCTTTGTGTCAAATTTTAGCTTCTATTTATTTCCATTAATAAAAGACATGACACAGACAGGAATTAAACATTTTTTAAATAAAGACCTTGAACTTCCCCAATTGACCTTGGGTCAAGTTCATGACATTTCCTTAGGTCATAAGCAATCTTGTTGTGAAGTAAAAATTTCCAATGTTTCTCCATAAGAAAGATATGGAATGGACACGAATTTTGCACAGACAGACCGTCGGACAAGGTGATTCCTATATACCTCCCAAAACTTCGTTTGTGGGGGGTATAATTAATTTGATTAAAAGGATCCTCTTTACATACCTGGGATAGTGCACACAGAATTCCCTGGGCAGGTAGACTGGCATACTTCTCTGGTAACTTTCTAAGATGAGAGGGTTTTCTGGATTCACCATTACCATAATCCAAGAAAAGGACCTCTACCAAGATATCTTTTCCTGAAGAATATGCCAAATCATAATAAATCTGTCAACTAGGGTAAACAAATAATAGCAATGAAATCTTTAACACAATATGCAAACTAGAACATTGTAACTGGTAAATAATGATTGATATTCTATAACCACCAGTGATAACAGTGCTACTGTGTACAGGATAGGACTGGGACAATCCACCAACGCACAAGTGCATCATGGTATTAATTTTGCCGATCCATGGATCAATACACTAAAAACATTTTTAGTCCGCGCATCTAATATCAGTAATATGAAAGTACAAAGATGGCAAAGACTTGACCTTTTGAACTTAAATTAAATAGGGGACATCTACCGGTACCATCTGAGATGCATCAACCTATCAAGTAGCTAAAAAGTTTGAGAATTATAGGTCAAACAAATTTTCTACATCACATCTTTGGCAAAAACATGTTTTTTATGATAAATCAGAAACAAGGGCACCGCAAAGCGGAACATCCCCTCGCGAAATGAAAATATTGTGCGGGGAAATGCATTATTTAGGAATAAACATATAATTGAAAAGACCAAATATTTAACTTGTTAAAAACCACTTTAAATTAAAATATTTCGTTTATTCCTATCCCCATGCACGCTCTGGGCTGTATCCATGGGAAAGGGTGCATTTACGTGGTTGTTCAATTTATCCCATTACTAGCGAAAACACAAGTCACCACAAACGTGTTAAAATTTAGTAATATAGTTTTATAAATTCTTTTTATCCAGTGACATACATTACGCATTTAGACAATTAGTGTAGGTCTGGCGATTTATAGTCTGCTCTATAAGAAAATTGGAGTTAACATTTTAACACCAATATTTTAAAATACACATGAAATGAATTCCCGGTTAATCATGTTAACGATATTCATCAAAGTCTCTTCTGAATTATGAACCTGTTCTTCTCTAAGTAATTCGTTAAATATAGCTCTTAATTCGGCTCAGACGGCTGCTTGTTTTGATTAAATTACGGTGAACTTAATTTCCTGCTTGCTTCAGTTTTTCACTTTGGACCTTTGTATTATGAATACACCAGATAAAGACCTTTTATTTATTGTTTAAACAAACATTAACATCTTTTTTTCCTTATCATATAATAAACAAATGAGTTTACCAGTAATCGGCTGATTCGTTTGGCTAGAAATGTAAACATGATTCAGCAAATTAAAATTACTTAGTAAAAACATCACATCTATTGATAAATCATTTGGATTTTGATTTATTGATAATCTATAAATTCACACGCATTTATAGTTGGGTTTTATTTCTTAATTTGATCTGTTCAGTTTATTGTCAGGCATGGATACATTGGTGATCGGACATCATAGGAATTATGTGAATCATGAAACACCCGTTTCTTATTTATAATTTTGTCTATTTATATATGTGTTGAATCGTTCGTCGATTGCTCAAGAATGTGAACTTTAAATTCTACGGATTATATTCTAATTTAAAAAATGATGTTTCTGATGTGAAATAAAAGTTTCTTTCTACCTTTTTGCACGCGATCTACCCTAATTTTCTTACAACTAGCAGATGCCGATCCTTTCACTTTGGAGTTTCGAATGAAAATGAAGGAAAACAGACTGAACGATAAGTGAACGCTGAACGAATGGTGAGCGCAAGGTGAACACTTTGTGAATGGTGAGCGCGAATGGAGTGGAGACCACAAGTAAACACATGGTGAGCGCACTGTGAACGCACAATAAATGGGAAAGTAGAACGTTTCAGGGATTGTACATACATACATACACACACATGCAGAGCAGCGATGCTATACCCCCTTCGCAACAAATTGCTCGATCGTACCCAAAACATAACTTGACCTAGATATTCTTATTAGGCCTAAAAAAATAATGGTTTGTTTCTGCTTTCATGCTGAAAAAAAATTATTTTCTCTCCTCTAATCTTGCAGTATCCATATATGCCGGTTAGGTACTGACACTGCTGAATGGTATAAAATGAGAAATACTTTTAATATCATTCCTGACTATAAAGCTGGTCTAAAAAAAAACACAAAAATGATATCAGATACTTCCTCTGCCAGCGATGAGAGCATTATTAATATCTACAACACATGGAAACACACAGCCATTTTGAAACAGAATTTTTGAGTTACACTGATTTGAAAAGAGTAACTGCTACAAGCGTTTTTGTGACCAAAACTTTGAGTAAATTTTTTCCAAATTGGATAAAAACGGAAATAAACTATTTTCCAACAAAAATCCTTTTAAAAAAGTTTTGAGTTGGGGGGTAAAAGCTAGGGTTGGTCGGGAAAGCGGAAACAAACCATTTTTTTTTTTTAGGCCTGATTATAATCTGTAGACCAAATTTCATACCAGTTTGTAACCCCTGCGAAGAAAATGAACGGGAACTGCAAATAATTGGAATTTTTTTTAAGTCCAAGGGGCATAACTTTGTTTTTACTAATTTTATTTCCATCCAATCATGTTTGTAAAAAGGTTTTGTCCAATTTTTGTCCATAGAAAGTAAAATTTAACTAAAAATTTATAACAGACAAGAATAGAATTCCTGGGTCCCCCGCCGTTCAAGCAGTATACTAGTATACTGTACTGTGGAATCATTAAATTTCGTGGGGGCCAATTTTCGTGGATTGCTTAAATTTTACAGGTTCGTGGGGACGTATTTTCGTGTATTCTCTAAAACCTACAAAGGAAATATGATTTTATTACCCTTATTTATTAATTCGTGTAGGATGTTAAATCGTGGATGAGAGGTACCCACGAATTCCACGAAAATTGAACCACCACGAAATCTAATGATTTCACAGTATATGAAATTGCAATATTTTCAAACATTCAGGGCTGTTCCAGAATTAAATGTGTGGGGAGGTTGGGAGGAACATTTTTTTACCCCGACCACCCATTTTTTCCAAAATTTGTAGGCATGAGAGCGCTTACAAGGTCAATTTTTGGATAAAACGGAGTCATTATTGTGGTCAGAGTCCCATAACTCCAGCAAAAAGTATCGACCAATGCTGATTTTGGAACTTGACCAAGGTAATAGGTGTATAAACATTTGGTATAAATTTAATGAAAATCTGTCAAAATTTGTAGGCATGAGAGCGCTTACAAGGTCAATTTTTGGATAAAACGGAGTCATTATTGTGGTCAGAGTCCCATAACTCCAACAAAAAGTATCGACCAATGCTGATTTTGGAACTTGACCAAGGTAATAGGTGTATAAACATTTGGTATAAATGTAATGAAAATCTGTCAAAATTTGTAGGCATGAGAGCGCTTACAAAAAAGTGTGACGGACGGACGCACGGACACACGGACCCACGGACCCACAGACCCACGGACACACGGACCCACGGACCCACGGACACACGGACGGACGCCCGGCATTTCTATGTCCCCGCTCCGCGTTGCGGCGGGGGACAATAACATTGAAATTAGACCCATGCAAGCTTAATTTGCACACTGACAATGAAGATGAATGGGGCAAAAGTAAAACAAATTTTCCTGGATTTTAATCCTGTACATATACCCTTTTCATCAAACCACTGACCTTTTTACAAACATAAAGACTTATGACTCTGGTAAACAACTTATTTTGATTTCATTTTATATTTTTACCTTTTGAACAAAGGTCTACTACTTTAGCTCTATAAAAACTGCCATCTTTGGAAAACTGTGCCAAACAAAGCATCCCCTCTGTGGGTGAAATTATAGGCTCCAAATCTGTCACTGATCTGAAAGCAGATTCAAGAGAAAATGTTCACAGTACAAGCATTTCTGTTTCAGATCAGATATAGTAGAACTCGTTTACACTGAAATTCAGATGTTAAGATTTATTTCAAATTATATTCATTTGGCATGAGTTATAAATAAGAAGATGATATGGAAAAAGTAATGGAAAAAAAGTGCATAGAACAGCTATTAAAATCTTAAATCTACACTGTCAATGGAACTTACCTTAGATCATTCATCATTTCTTCCAAGTCTGTGGTGAATTTCTGCACATAGAACATCCAGGGACTGTTGGCTTCACTCACAATAACACTGTGTATCTTACTGTTCTCCAACACCTCATAACACAGACCCGGCCCCTTCCCGTAGTCATCTTTTTCTGCAATGTCTGATGTTTGGTCATCATTCTTAAGCCCTCCAAGATCGTCAGTATTCTTGGATGAAGAATGTTCCGTTGCAGTCTCTGTAAGATCACTTGTTTCAACACTGTCTTTTATGACACAAAATGGTTGCTGTTCATTGGGGTCAGTTCCTGTTTGGACTTCCACACATTTTACACAGTCATCAGAATCAGTCACAGCAACTTTCCTGGCTGAACTCCTCTTTGTTTCTTGATCTGCCAATAGTTGGTCATTTTGCACTGTTTCATCATTTGTTTCACTCGATGCTTTGCCACCTTGCTGACTCAAATTGTTTTCCACAATCACATCCTTTACATATTTAGAAGAAACCTGTCCCTTACATTCTGAATTGACAACTAATTCTTTGGTCTCTTTCTTAGAATCTTTAACTTCTGTTTCACTTTTTTTATCTCCTCTTTCCTTGTGTTCATATGGAACAGCCTCACTTTCACAAGTAACTGCCTCATTTTGAATGTGTTTCACTTCTTTATTTTGAGTGCCTGTCTTACTGTCAATAGGCTTTGTTTCTGACACAATGACTGTGTCATCATCTCTTGATGTAATTCTGCATTTCTGTAATTTCTCTGTAACTAAGTCTTCCTCCCTTCCTTTTGCATTTTTCTTTCTCTCTTGTTTTTCTTTAAAACAAAAAATTCTCTCCATTTTCATCATTTCATTTTTAAAAGGGCACAAGATTTCAATATTTCACAGAACATTTTTTTTTCAACATTGCTAAGCCAGAAGGTCATCAAAGTAATAAAAATAAAAATTCATTCCAACAATAATAACTATTCTTCAAAGACCTTATACCATTGTTAAGCTTCATGTTGTCCTCATTAGCTTGCTGAATAACCCCCCTTAGAAAGCGCTTAGCCACATCAATGTCCAGCTTTGGCTGACAGGAATTTACAAATCCTACATAAGAGTGAGAATCTTTGGACAGGGAAAGGCTATTATCCTCTAAAGACTGCAAAAAGAAGAAGAAACAATGCATTTAAAGCATATCATGAAAAAAAACATATTTACAAATACAGGTATATCCCCATCAGTATGATTAGGAATGAATACTAAATGTAGGTATATTAAGAATACACGGTTTCCGTCTTAAAATATGTGATATTTGAGCAAGGAAAAGAAAAATGAGAGGACACAAGGCTTGAAGAGCCCTCTTCACATTTTCAATCAAAGTCCAAATATTACTTTTATTTTGAGTCAGTTAATATCCATTTTCTTATCCTGCAACACACAACTGATCAGATTAAACCATGACATTATAGTGTAAATATTCCCATACAGACGGCAACAATACATTTGAACAATGGATACATGCACTTATATTCATTTGGGACAGTGATCATAATCACATAGCTTTGGTTTCTTTGGTAACTTATCTGGTTTATGGATGGAGCAATTGCAGGATAAAAAGGGGTTAAAATATACAAGATTGAACAAGTAAGACATAATTTACCTGTGTCGATGGCTCTTTTAAAATAGCTGGGCTTAGCTGAATACATGTACCTGTTATAAAAAAGGAGATTTTTGGCATTTGCAAATCAGATTTATTTTAATTAAATTTCTTTTTCTATCAAAATTTTCTAGAAGTCTCTTTGTGAAAATAATGAAAGCTGTTCTATTAAAGGCCGAACATTTTACAAACGCCCCCTTTTTTACCTGTACAAACTTCAAAATGATGCCGCTTGTCAATCAAGTTTGAAACAATAGCACCCAATTTGATTGACGTGATCTCTGAGCGTGATCTGGCCAGGTCCGCGGATTTCTGTTAACCAGCATCGTAATCTTTGAAACATTCCTTCACATATTAAAAGGGCGAATCAAAATTTTAAAATTACTGGTATTAAAATTGTTTTATGAAAAATAATTATTCATTAATTGAAAATACGCGCATTTTACATTTCAATCATGCTGAATGTACTGCATGAGATTCCACGAAGATGCATGAGCAGCTTCAAAACATATATAAAACAAACTTATGAGCAACTAAAGCTGTATTTACTGATAATACACTCAATTGGAAATTGCAGCACGAAAACGTCACTCCATGGAAAACATTAATTGCCATCGTATAATGGCTGCCTTTACATTTCACATTCTTACTGATCGTATGGTTTTCTTATACAATTATATTTGTTAAAATTAACTTCTTTAACAATGTCAAGTGCTAAACACTATGTACTGAGTTATATTTTTAAAGCAGAATTAAATTACTGAATCTTTTTAATTGTGCTTTACACACGTAGGCTTAGAGAAAATTCGGACAACATAACATTTCCGTATAATATCGCTTCGTATGGTCATTAGAACAATAAGATATTCAAACTTAGACCAATTCTGACTGATCATTAATTTCCTGTGTATTAATTTGCTTCCTGTGTATAGTGATTAGCAGTGTCCACGACCGCAGGTAGACTACAAGCCCTGGAGGCTTTCACACCTCTAGAAATTAAGCCCCGCCCTTACCTGAGATTTACCACCCGGTAAAAATGTTCGGCCTTTAAGTCTCTAAGCAAAAAGAACATTTAAGACTCAGTTTGACGACAAGAACGAGCTACACAATACAGTATACCGGTATCACAAAAGTATCAAATGTATAATGAACATGTACTACCTTCTTTTTTGGAACTTTTCTTGCTGTGATCCCTTTCTTCATCCTTAAGCTTACCCGCTGTAGGCTGGATTTCTTCCACTTTAATAACTTTCTGGTCTAAAATACAACTTTCCTGTTCTGGATAGATATTATGGATAATCTCTTTATTTTCCAGGTCATTCCTTGCCACATTTTCTTGTACCTGCATTTTCTGTTGCTCATGGGGCTGTTTTTCTGGTGTTGATTCTTTTTTGTGATTCTCCTCATCCACATTTCCTTGTACTGGCCTCAATACACTGAGTACACCTTTCATTGCACTAGGCTTGTTTGTTTGCTTGTTCAAATTCACATCGTCACAAACCATGCCCGAGCTTTGGACAATGTTACATTTAGAGTCTGCATTTGTTCTCAACTTGCAGTCGGAGTTTCTGTTATCACAATCCAGAGTATTCACATTAATAACTGTAGCTGCAACATTAAATGAATCTGGCTGGGCCGATTGACAATGGTCACTTGCTCCATCACCACAAGGGTCTACTGTAGCTACTGTAGTACACGGAAAATTACTGGGCCTAGAATTTGAGAGACTTTGGTTATCTTTTGTTGAATCGTGGCGACTGTCTGTGGAAGATGAACAAGGATCCCTTGTTGAATTTGCTCCTGCTGTGGCACCCATCACAGTATCCTCTGCTCCCTCACTGAAACTGTCATCATCTCCCTTTGAGACGCTCCCACCATCTGTGAAAATGTTTACCAATAATGCTAATACACCTGTACATATTTTATAATATTTAAGAACAAAATGATTTTTCATTTTTCTCATCATATGAGATCATTTTGGGAGAAACTGGTGTAAAATATAATCAATGCCTAAAATCTCCTTTACATGGCATAAAGAAATAAAAAAAATTATTGTTGTTCTCAAGAGAAAATGCTAGGAACACTTATTCTCAAAACCTTGCTTACTTATTTTTTCCTCTGCCTCTGCTGACAGCAATACAAAGGTGTTATAACACCTGTCCAGGTGCTGCATGACCTCAATATAGAAGTTATTGAAATGACCGGCATCTCTGGTGGCAAGCAATTCATCTGCTTTACTTTCAGCCTGTGAAATTCAAATCAAAAGAGTTAATTATTACTGGGTTTGTCAGTGTCATATTGTCACGCTGAGTGTCATTCATACACATTCTACAGCTATAAACTTGTTTGATTCATGGGTTGGACGGGAGTAAATAATCTTTATTAATTTGCTCTAATTAAATAATTCATTTTTATTTTACAAAGATATCATGTAACATTTAATTTTACTTCAGGATAGAAAAGCATATAAAGGGAGATTGCCTAGCCAAAAAAAAAAAAAAAAAAAGAAAAAAAAATGAATTCCTTTTTAAGGTGGAAAGATGGATCAACATTAACTGTTGTCGAAATGCTTAGGGCATGTAAAACCTGTAAAATCTTGGATGGACGACCTGGGAGCAACAGTGACCTGTTTAAAAACAGTGTTAAAAAAATTTTCTCTAGTTTTGGACTAATTTATTTCCAAGCACATTCTGTGGAAATACTTAGCACCATTAAATTTCTAACACAATTTACTACATAACAACTGGTTTCTTTGCTTTACTTACCTCAGACTTTCTCTTAAAGCCCAAGATTTTCAACCAGACAATTTACCTCAGGTAAGTTCAGGTGGGGGTGGAGCCAAATTGATAAAGATGTGAATAAAGCACGGAGGGAAAACATGCACGCTTGTGTATACATGCAGTCTCTATACATGGGGTGTTAAAATGCTGTCAACATATTTTTTCCAATGATTTAGACAAATTTGTAATGAATGAATTAAAACGTTATTAACCGCATGCAGCATATGCAAAATCTGTCTTTTGTCTTAACAAGTTTCAGAGGGGATTGATTAAGTGTTTAAAATGCAATGTTTTATTCAATATACGATCAACGTGCCGTATTCTAATAGTAATGGAATATTCGTGCAATTGCATTTCAAGAGTAGAATATTCAATTTCTGTCGACAGTATAGTTTCTTTTGATTCCAATGGTAACAGACATGGCATTTTATCGTCACGGTATGTTAATTGTAATGACAAAAGTAAATTGCATTGTCGTTGCAAGTGCCAGACATGGTAAACACAAGACAAGTAAATGAATGTCAATCATTTTTTAACATCCAATCTGGGGCCTCAGTTCAGTTGATTGACAAGAGTACACTGACCTGGTAAATTTGAAGGTGGTAATTATTTTCTTGGTCTTTAAATACCCTATCTGACCTCAGAAAAAAAAGAATGTTAAATTCACATGCAGACTGAGAGTCGTCATTTTGACAATCGCCATTTGACATGTAAACAAACTACATTACTATACTTTAGGGGGCTGGTGATATTGTTTTAAAAAATATAAGAGGCAAGTAAAGTGACAATATCTGTAGCAAAATGTCTGAGGATTTTTATAACCATATAATTGTACAGAATGTGTACAGAAATATTACATTAATCATGCACAACTTTTTGTGCCCCATAAATTGCAACTTGTTAACACATAAGGAACTGTAGCTCCCATGTCGTTCATTTATTTTTTTTCAAACCGGGAGTTACAGACCTGCAGCAACATGAAAAGTAGCTAGAAAGTTTGTTAAAAAAACAAAACAAAACAATAAACATTGAGTGCAATGTTTTTTTGTGTATTGTTATAATGCAATTATATTACATTGGTATCAAAGATAAAATTTTACCTCAGAGACAAATTCATTTAAAAATGCAACAATAACGTCCCTCTGGTCTTTGATATCCTGAATCTTCTCCTTGATTGTTTTCTTCAACTTTGCAGACATGTCTATAAATCTGAATTGTGAACAGGTGATTAAACATGCAGTAATGGATAACGTTATACTTTAGCACCGATAAAAATGATATACGAATGTCAATTTGAATAAAATACAACCTTGCCTTGAAGTACAACTGAATGCACAGCTGCAGAAACATATATAATGTCTCTGATGCTAATAATGTCATTACTCAATAATCTGACATATATAAAACTTTCAGTCATGATCATCTGTTTATCTAGATATCTTTGACTTCAAAAATATTAAATTATAAAAAGTTACGTTAAATAAGGATTTCCCTGCACCAGTTTATAATCAGATTCTGCACCTTTTGCTAGAAGCACGTGTGACAATCGGCGGGAGATGAAAACAAATTTAGTCACGTGATGTTTTGGAAAATAAGCTAAAGGTAATGCGTACTACAAATATTTCGAATGATCAACGGATAGCAGAATCAAAGTACTAAAAGTACCGGAAAGCAGTTAGTAAGCTTAGGCTGTCCAAACTTAATTCTACGTTTTACGTCACTTCAAAATACCAAACCTATAAAGCGATAAAATAACAACAAACAAAATTTTCACACAAATGATTTTAAGCATTTACATTGATACAAATACAGTAAGTATTCAAGCTACATTTAGGCTACCTCTTTAATAATGATTTTTCTTGACAGTTCCATTAAGTATCTGATATATATATATAGCCCATAATGTGCTCTAAACATTTCAAAATTGTACAGATTGCATTGATTTAGTAAAATCAAACTGGAAATGATCATATAGAAATATGAGTTCGTTTGTAAAACACAATTTCTCATAAACCTACGTGAGTGGGTTATGTTAAACATATCATTAACTTCGAACAGCCTAAGGATCCAATTGAAGAAATTTCAGCTTTCCTGGCTGAGAAGTTTCTGAGAAGAAAATTTTTAAAGATTTTCTCTATATATTCCTATGTAAAAGTTCGACCCCCTATTGTGGCCCCACCCTACCCCCGGGGGGGGGGGGTCATGATTTTTAAAAGTTGAAATCTGCACTACCTCAGAATGCTTCCACATAAGTTTCAGCTTTTCTGGCTAATTGCTTTCTGAGAAGAAGATTTTTAAAGATTTACACTATATATTCCAATGTAAAAGTTCAACCCCCTATTGTGGCCCTTCCATACATCCCGGGGTCATGATTTTCACAACTTTGAATCTACACTACCTGAGGATGCTTTTACAAAAGTTTCAGCTTTCCTGGCTGATTATATATATATAAGTTTCTGAGAAGAAGATTTTAAAAGATTTACTCAATATATTCCTACGTAAAAATTCGACCCCCCCATTGTGGTCAAACCCTACTCCCGGGATTTATGATTTTCACAACTTCAAATCTACACTACCTGAGGATGCTTTTATGTAACTTTCAGCTTTCCTGGATGATTAGTTTCTGAGAAGAAAATTTAAAGATTTATTTTAAATATTTCTATGTAAAAGCTCAACCCCCCATTGTGGCCCCACCTTACCCTGAGGGGGGGGGGGTTCTGATTTTCACAACTTTGAATCTACACTTCCACACAAGTTTCAGCTTTCCTGCCCAAATGGTTCTTGAGAAGAAGATTTTTATGAAAATTTCTCAAAAAATTTCAATAATTTCTAATTATCTCCCCTTGAAAAGGGCGTGGTCCTAAATTTTCACAACTTTGAATCCCCTTTACCTAAGAGTGCTTTGTGTCAAGTTCGGTTGAAATTGGTCCAGTAGTTCTGTAGATGATGTTGAAATGTGAAAAGTATACAGACAGACGGACAGACGGACAGACAGATGGACGACAGACAAAATGTGATCAGAAAAGCTTACTCGAGCTTTCAGCTCAAGTGAGCTAAAAAGCTGCAGATACCTACAAAATTCTAATAGCAATGAATATGAAGGGGGACAATGTGTAGTGAGTGAGGAGAAAATGATTGATATGATGACCAGCACAGCCCATCTTCATCATGTTACTTCAAGCACCTGCCCCATGCCAAATTTTTCTGTACTTAAGGCAACAAAATTAGGCATCTCTTGGAAGTACAAGATAAATCTATAAATTGTTCATTTACTCTCTGACATTAAACCTGTATCTCGAGATTCATCAGGACGGACAAGGCCGTAATCCATCAGCAACCAACATCACTCTCGCAATATACTGTACAATCATTTAATTTTCTGGGGGTCAATTTTTGTGGATTTTAGGTTTTTTTGCCTATTCCAGGGGATGTAATTTTGTAGCTGCGTCAGTTTTTAGTTTCAGTAGGAAAACTAAATCTTTTATAATTAGTTTTTGTCAAGGATGTAAATTCGTGGGTGAGGGCTACCCATGAATACCACGAAATTTGAGCCACCACGAATTCAAGACACTGCCTTTGGGGCCAAGAAGCTGATTGAACTCCTCACCTGTTTGGACATACCTGCTATGTGACCTAATTCTGGAATTTCATGATGGGCGATCCTGATCTAAATTTGCACCTTAAGACAGATAATTGTGACAATTTTTCGACTATATTAATCTCCTTTAATGAAGAGCTCCAAACAAAGATTAAGGAAAGTTTTTTTTTAAATCATAGATGAATTAGTTAATTTTTCTAAAATTCTGTAAACCAACTTTTATTTGCGGAGACTTTATTTTGCAATTTACTTCCGATAACTAAACAGGTTTGCAACAACTAATGTTTTCGACCAAGTCTTATCAAGACTCATATATTGTTATAACAACCATACAACAAAGACTAATAGTCACGATGATAACGCTCTAGCAAACATTGCAAAAATGTTTCGCTCGCAAATAAAAGTTGGTTTACAGTGATAGAAAAATTTTTTGCTCTATAAAGAACTTAAATTGGATCCAAAAACCTTAACCTCATCCAGCATCCAAACCTATGGCTCAGATTCAATATTCAAGCCTATCAAGTGCATCAGTATCATAAGATGTACCATCCATGCTAGTTTGGTGAAGTTAGGACCAGTAAAAGCTATGAAATAGTCATCAAAGGGCACCTGCTCCAAAAATATTAACGCTCCTAAAACGTTAACCTTATCCATCATTCGAAACCTATGGCTAAGATTCAGCATTCAAGCCAGTCAAGTACATAAGTATCATAAGACACACCATCCATGCAAGTTTGTTGAAGATAGGACCAGTATTAACTTAGATATGGCTATCAAAGGGCACCTGCTCCAAAAACCGTTACACCTTACTCAGCATCTGAAATTCATGACCCAGATTCAGCATCCAAGTAATGATAAGTTCATAAGTAGGTCTAGATGCACCATGATCCATGCAAGTTTGGTGAAAGTAGGACAAGTATATGAGTTGGATACAAGACCTGTTCCTAAAACTTTAACCAGGTCCGGATGCCTATGCTGCGGGTACAGCATAAGCCCCCCCCCCCCGAATTTGTCTCAGTGAGATAAAAAATATTCCACTAGGATCATACAATATCTATGTACCTTAAGAAGAAAGTATCCACTCAGTGGCAGGATATTTGGAAGAAAATTAGAAAATTACACATGCAAATTTGAACTGATGGATAGCAATTATTTAATTATAATTTAAATCATCAAGAAACTTTAATTAAGGTATTTGATGTATAATGTAGGCATATTGAACAACATTGAAACATTTTAAACTATAGTTTAAAATGTATTGCTAGATAAGGAACAAATTAATGTACGGTTACTGCACAACATATAAGAATTAAGGCTCAGCCATTTTGCACTTAAGGTGGCACACTACACCTTGAAATATTTTCCTAAATCAGCAGAAAATTACTTGATTATGATAGATATCATAATAAATAAGAAGTATTTAAGTCAAACCGGTGAAAAAATGTGCAACTTTGGGTGAAAAGTTATATTTTCAAAAATTTAATTCAGTAAACATTAACAAAAGCTCCAGGCGGATTAGCTACTCAAGATCTGCGGTTTAGAAGCCCATGCAATACTTTAACCACTGATCAAGCTATGACGATATACAACCCAATTGAACAATATAAACAGTTTACTAAAACATTTAAATTGCCATCTTGTGACGTAGTATCTTAAAAAGTATAAGTCTAGCTGTAGTGAGGTACCTATCTACTGATGCAGCATTCATGCATGCAAGTTTTGTGAAGTATATTAGGACCTAAGTAATATCTTAGACTTAAATCCAGCAGGAATCGTTTTTAAATGATGGTGTTTCTACACCTAAAGATGACAATGCATGGTTATATATTTTGCAATAATTTTCAGTTTCAAGTAGATTAAATAGGTTACTCACCCTTGCCAACTCGTGTAGTCTCATTAGAAGAAATAACAACCTCCACAAGAATTTGAATGCAAAAAGAATTTGTAAAAACAATTTGTCAAACCAATGCTTGTGGGGGCAACCTACAACCAAAACATAGCATGGCAAAAATTTATAAATTAATTTAATTAAATTTTAAATTTACAATTACTTTGATACCATATATCTGATTATTTCACAATATAACTTTCACATTTTTTTAAGAATCACAGAATAAAATACTGTGTATGCAGAAATCAATTGCTATTAGAATCTTTTTAAATCATAAAAAATTACTGGTAGAACAATTCTTTTTCCCCCCAGATATATGGTATCATCAATTCATTTTATTAATTGTAAACAATGAAGTACATGTACACTCATAATCAAGTAATGTTTACACATCCAGTTGTCACACAAATCTTTTAATGTTTTATATCCCCACTGCAAGTTAACTTTCATCTTCGTGCAGTAGTCCATTGTTGGCCCCCTTCCCCTTTATGTTGCCCTCTTCCTATTCTTTGAGTTACATCATTTGGATGCAGTAGTCCATCGTTGGCCCCCCTTTATGTTGCCCTCCTCCTACTCTTTGAGTTACATCATTTGGATGCAGTAGTCCATCATTGCCCCCCCCCCTTTTATGTTGCTCTCCACCAATTCTTTTTGTTGCAGTAGTCCATCATTGCCCCCCCCCCCCTTTATGATTATCCTCCTCCAACTCTTTTTGTTGACATCCTATCATATTAAAATAGGAGTTTGTTTTTTCTAAAACTCAATTTCTCCTAAACCTACGCGCGCGGGTTACATTAAACATATCATTAACTTTAAACAGCCTTAATTGTATAAAGGGAGTTGGATCTTACAATTTAAGTCTTAATTTTTTATTATTTATATCTTAACTCACACACGCAGCTTAAAACAAAAATTGGAGGTCGGTACAATATGCTTTTTTTCGTCACAATGAAGCATTATACATGTATGGTCTTTCTGTGCTAAAATTGCAACTTATTGATAAACTGCCTTTACTTTACTTTTTTTCCCCACACAATTATTCATGACACTAAATACGAAGTAATTAATTTAAAATAATTAAATCTAACATAATACAAACCAAATGTTCTAAATTCTATTATATATGTGATCTTTTTGCAACAACGAAATTTTGGTGTTTTTTTGTTTTGTTTTTTTTTTTTTTAGGTCTACATTGATTGAATTATCTTTCAATTCGGACAACATTATAGGTAGGGGTATGAAATCCTCCTGATCTAAATATTTTTTCACTGTTTTCAATGGAATATTAAAACCAATATTAATCAATGTTTGATTCAAAACAGAGATCGATCGAATCATTGTGCAATATACAACAGTTTTGGAAAATCACCTTCCATATAAACGCAGACTATTACCGGGTAATTGTCTGTAATAAAATGAATGAGGGGGTCGTTAAACTAGCTATTTAACGTGTAATGACACAGTTCTGTAGTTACGAAAATAAGGAATCTTACCATTAAATATGGTTATATACCATTGTGTATGCCTGTTTTTACAATGAAATCACCAATATTTCTATCGCAAACCTAACTTAATTACTCTAATGCATACAGAACTAGACGATGATGTCCTTGTATCACGCTGCTTTTGATCTCCATTGATTCTTTGTGAAAATAATCTCCAGATAATAAAATATAGATCAAATTTTCAGTAGGCATAAAGAGTAAAAAGAGAAGAATTTCGTTGGTGTTTATTACATGTCTTTAAAATCAAATTAAATGCCCAAAACGTAGAATTAAACAAGAGACCCATGGGCCACGTCGCTCACCTGAGCAACAGTTCCTTGTATCATCTTATATTAGTTTTTTTTTTTTTTTACAAATATATTTCTATGTTAAACTTTAAACACCTCTTGGGGCCTCAGCATTGGTGCGGGGGTCGGGTCACGATTTTAACAATTTAGAATGTACATCATTTGAGGATGCTTGCATTGTAATTTCACAAATTGTAGCATTGTAGTTCTGAGAAGAAGATTTGAAAGCATTTTCCCTATATATTTCTATGTTAAAATTTGAACCACTCTTTGGGGCCTCAGTATTGGTCCGGGGGTCACGATTTTAACAATTTAGAATCTACATTATTTCAGTATGCTTGCATAGTAATATCACAAATTGGAGCATTGTTGTTATTGAGAAGAAAAATTTTAAACATTTTTCCTATATAATTCTAAGTTAAAATTTGAACCCCTCATTGGGCCCCAGAATTGGTCCGGGGGCCACGATTTTAACAATTTATAATCTACATTATTTGAGGATATATATCACAATTTGGAGTATTGTAGTTATTGAAAAGAAGATTTTTAAACATTTTCCCTATATATTTCTATGTTAAACTTTGAACCCCTCTTGGGGCCTCAAAATTGGACCGGGGGTTATGATTTTAACAATTTAAAATCTACATCATTTGAGAATGCTTACATAGTAATATCACAAATTGTAGCATTGTAGTTCTTGAGAAGAAGATTTTAAACATTTTCACGATATATTTCTATGTTAAACTTTGTACCCCTCTTGGGGCCCCAGTATTGGTCCGGGGGCCACGATTTTAACAATTTATAATCTTCACTGTATATGCAAGTTTTGGTGTAAATATTGGCATTTCTGGTGCAGTGGTTCTTAAGAAGAAGATTTTTATGACATGCACCCTATTTTCACCGTTTCGCAATTATCTCCCTTTTAAAAAGGGATTTGCCCTTTATTTTAACAATTTAGAATCCCCTTCCCATAAGGATGCTTTGTATTAAGTTTGGTTAAATTTGGCCCAGTGGTTCTTGAGAAGAAGTCAAAAATGTGAAAAGTTTACAGACAGACGGACGGACGACGGACAACAGGTGATCAGAAAAGCTCACTTGAACCTTCGGTTCAGGTGAGCTAATAAAAAAAGCGTTTCTTTATCCCGTGGTGGAAAGAAGAACGATGCGTAACCAACCGTGAGTTCCGACGAGAGAGAGAGAGAGAGAGAGAGAGAGAGAGAGAGAGAGAGAGAGAGAGAGATTCACATCCTCCATATGTGTGCAGCTTATAGAGTTTTACTGCGATGATTGAAACCATATTCAGTATAAACTAATAAACAGATAAAGATAGCATTTTATTGTTAACTGCATGTTTGATATAAGCCATAAATCAACACAAAGTAAACACCATTTATAAGCAGTTCATTTAGAACATATCTGTAGGATACCGGATCTCATCAGGGGTTTTTCCCCCACTTCACTGATCCCGAATAAAAACCAGTCAGAGTGATACACGTAAACTCGAACAGAAATAAAACAGCCAAACTGAAAACAAAAAACTACTGTCATGAGGAAATACTTACTGTTTTTCGGCAATCTCTTAACTCATATAATTATATTAAGTCCAAATTAATTAAATGAAAAGCTAAATTGATCAGTAAAACTACATTTATTAAAATCAAAATAGATTAAAAAAATATTTTAAATAAATTATATACATAATTAATAATTTGTCTTGTAATGATTTTTAACTCCCTGAATCGTTTGGTGAAACTTTTAACCATTAACAATCATCAGCCAAGAGCCTGGTTTCGGGTCTAACAATAAAACAACCTTCTGGATGGAACTTTTGACTATTAAACTCTCAGTCAATAGCCTGCATATGGTTTTTATTCAACAACTACAAGAAATCTAACCACTGGAATTAAATCTCTCAGCCGAGAGACCGGATTACTGGTTTAGAATTTGTCTGATGGGAATGGGAATACTTCACAAATGGAACCATTCGTCCATTCGTTTGATTAACATGAAAATCCGTCAGGCGAAAGAAGATCATGTCATTGTTCATCTATATGTATTGTCAAAGCCATGTGGATATGTTTTATATCTCCATAATTGATTAAATTGACTTTAAAATGATATATGCACCTCCTAAGTACAGACAAAATGGCCGTTGAAAACAGGCATGTTGAAACCACGGGACCTAAAAACATCAAGTTAATCAAGCGGCTCCTGGTACTAGTACCCGATATATCATACCACTGATACCAGCATTAAAAACTGTACGAAACAACAATTACATCATGTCAAACTCTTTATCACGGACAAAACGCGCATTAAACAAGAGGCCCATGGGCCACATCGCTCACCTGAGCAACAATAAACATAATAAAATCAGCTCTATGGACAGGTGGCCGCTTCAATCAGTTAAAAAATTTTGAAAAACTAAACGTGGGGGGGGGGGATTGAAACTGGCCGCTCATAGCGAGTAGCGGCTGATCAAAGGTGGCCGTAACAGCAGGTGCGACTGTATTGGCATTTTTTTTTCACAGACGCATAGTAGCATTGTGTTTGACTAGAACTAAAAGCAGGAAGTGTAGGACACAGTTAAAGAAACAATTCATCGTCATGCTTGATAATTTAATCAATGTTGTTTTCATATCAAATAAAGTTTCAAATCATGATGCATCAAAGAAAAAATATTAGAATACATATATACAACAACTGATTATTTTTAATAAAATAAATCTCAACAAAGTATACAAAAAATATTTTGTGTAACAATAATAAATAACATGGCATATACGGCGTGATACAATATTTTTAATAATTTAGATAATCCCAAAAAATACTTGTAAGTTGAGCATTGACTGTGTAAAGTCATAAGGATGAAATCTCTCTCTCTCTCTCTCTCTCTCTCTCTCTCTCTCTCTCTCTCTCTCTCTCTCTCTCTCTCTCTCTCTCTCTCTCTCTCATTAAATGAAATTTTCGATCTTTTACTTCCAAAAGTCAAAAGATTCCATCATGTTTGGCGATTCGAACTTGGTTTGTTATTGTTATTTTGGGTTGAAACTATCTGGTATTCTCCATGCATTCCACGTTTCAAAGTTGGCCGGAGTTCTAACATCTAGAGAAAATTCAAAAAATGAAGAAAAGGTCTGTCATAGTGTCAACAACATCCACAATATTCATAAAGAACGAAATTGCACATTAGCAAGATCAAAATTGTAAACAATAGTTCTTTACAAAAGTAATATTAATTTGTTACTGAAATACATATTGAAAAGCTTAAATACGAAATCTAACTACTAGTAAGTGTTTGAGTGCCTGTGAATAGAATTAAGGTGGAATAACACATCATCACAAATTGGATTTTTTTAGATATTCATTTTTTATCACCAAACTGAAAATTTTTCGCTTATTTGGCATATGTACAGTTTATGTATCTTTATTTCTTTGATAATAGAATAATTTACTGTTAATTTGAGTGACTTTTTCCAGGTGTGTTATTCCACCTTAAACTTGGGCTACGCTACTTACATTGGATAGGGGTAGGTGACCTGGCTATAATCTGCCTTTTCCTGGAAAACATTTCAAACACTCCATCAGTGTCAAATGACCGTGTTATTGTTTTAAAATAAACTGCAATTTGAGAATTCGAATTTCTAAAGACACCGATTCTATTTTTAATTAGAATTACTTCAATTGATTCACCAGTGCATGTGTAATATACGGTGTAGCATATGTAATACTAATATTATTATTCGGTGTCTCGTCATAAACATGTATGTACGAGTACTTATCTACATGGATCTTGAAAGGATCCCAATTGGACTAGTATTTGGAGTAAGCGAATATAATTCTGTTACAGTCACCATTCATTTAGCTAAAGAACATCAATTTTAATTGAACTTTTTGTTATGTTTCTCGTTAAACAGTAGAGTTGACACACAACGAGAGATACTTTGAATGAAAAGCGAGCTTTGGTTTTAAAAATTAATACGGGAGTTAGGAAGAAGCATGGACCTTATATAAATTTGGTTAATCTACTATATATATATATATATATATATATATATATATATATATATATATATATATATATATATATATATATATATATATATATATATAAAAGATTTTGGAAAATGCCTCACTGATTTTAGGTTAAACAAAAAAAATATGTAAAGCGTCTGCCATTAGATACTAGTTTAAAAAAGAGGGTTTTTTTTCCGAAATAACAGACTATTATGTTTAACAACTTGATAAAATTGTATTTACGGTTTCCATTTCCTCTTCCTTCTACACATCCTTTCACACGCCCTCTTGATACTATGGAAGTCCACGTATCTGACGATGAAGTAAGTGTTGAGCGCGATCAGCCCCAAGGTCATCAGTAGGACAAACACAAACCACGCTACATTCCGCGTGTCCTCAAAAAAGGTCAGGTAGCGGTCAGTGGTAGTAATGGCGGTGGTTGTGGCGACTGCAGGGATGATAAGCGTGACGGTGGCGGTGTCTGTGAGACCACCGCCGTCTGTGGCTGTTAGAGAAACCGCCAGGGTCTGTCCTGAGTGGAACCCGGACAAGCTGGACGACACAAACAGGTCACCGGTGCTGGAGATTCCAAAATAGTTGGCACCAGTAGAGGTAGGGTCGATACTGTAGGTTACATCACCTAGGAGACAGCAAAGGATGCAACCACATTTACAGTGTGCAAACATGTAAACGTTCTCGAAAATTCAGATCTATTAAAAAAAAAATAGTAAAAATCAGCAAATTTAAAAGCCTACCAAAAGTTCCTATATCTCCATCCGTGGCGGGAAGGCTTGCGATGATTGTGCCTACGTCAGCAGTAGAGGACGCGAAGAACGAGTACGAACTGGCGGTAAATGTTGGGGTGTTGTCGTTGATGTTGTTGATGATGACGTTCAGGGTGGCGGTGTCGGTTAGTTCCCCATCAGACACCGTGACCGTGCAGGACAGTGACGTAGCACTTCCGGTATCAACGTCATAGTTTGTGCTTAACGTCACAAGTTTTGTAGTTGGATTCATTGTAAGTTCAGGACAACTTTGTGTGTACGTTAGAGTGGTTCCTGCATCTGGATCACTCACCGAAAAAGATGGAGTGCCAATAGTGGATCCTGCCTGTAAATTTTCCGTAAAGAAGACTAATTAGACTAGTAAGAAAAATACATCATAAATAAATAAAATCATAGATTTTTTAAAAGAATTTGCAAGCATAAAAGCGTTAAAAATCTAACCGAGCCCTCGTTGCCAGTGAGGGTATAGGTAGACAGGAGAAACTGCGGAGCCTCGTTTTTGTTTGTAATTGAGATGGTCAACGTTCCGCTGGCTGAGGCTTTGCCATCAGACACGTATGCGGTCAACAGGAATGACGTAGTCCCTATTGTCTCGTAATTAATGTTCGTTGACGTAGTTTTAACAGTGCCAGCTGAAATATATGTAATAAAGCATTTTTTGGAATTTCTTTCTCTTACAATCCTTGAATGACTGATTCCATTTGAGCGTTATTTTAAAATGCTCAAACGACGATAGGTAAAATATTTGTTTGAATGAAAAGACTTGTAATGCTGTAGAAATCACTGAAGCAAAGGTCTGGAGATAGTTAGAGCTTATTTGATATTAAAACTTTTAAACAAACAAACCACTTTTATACAAATAATCTTTAAAAATATTCAATATTTAATATTTGCGATTTGAGTTTTCAGATAAACTAACTGGTGGAATCCATGGTAAAATAGAGAGAGCCACTGGCCGGAGAGATGGTGGACGTCCACGTGTGTGTATCCAATGAGTTGACGTCAGTCTTGGTGACCGTGAACACGTCGGTGGTGGCCGCGGTGTTCTCCGCCACAGACACGGTGGTGGGTAGGTTGGTGATCACTGGGGCGGTGTTTATGTCTGTCAGAATTCAAATTTATTTTTGACTATTTGACTATATGTTGTCACTTTTACTTTATATAATTAGGTTGACATACTATAGTATATTATATTGTCTCCCGATATCTGTATGATATACGTTACGGTAGAGTTCAAACAAAGCAATAAAAGCAAAAGACTTTAATAAAATTACAAACAGAAACTGGAAGTGACGTCATTACTTTTTTCAAACCTTAAAGTCAATGGGCATAACAACTTTCTATTCTAACACACAAGAGAGCTTACATAACGAAAACAAATTAAAACAATACGATTTTTATTGCTGTGACACAAGAAATAAACGACAGTCAATTCATTACTTCTAAGGTCACTTGTAGGTTTACCTGAGATTTTAATGGTCAAGCTCCGTGGTCCTACCAGAGTGTGTCCGTCATAGACGTAGATAAACAAATCGTAGGCCGTGTCCGTCAATCCGGACAGACTCTTGTCCGCCAAAATCGCTCCAGCTGAATAGACAGAACAAATGAAGGAGTGCATAGAGAATACTCGCCTACACTTTTAGGATAAAGGTTAAATTCATGTACACTGGTATCTGAAATAGGTGAAATAGAAATAGACCAAGAGAACAACAGACAGATGGAGCGTGCTGTTGTTGCTTTGTAAGTTTCATTTCGTATTTGATAGTCATTGAGTCAACAACTGACAGACAGACAGACGAAATACTGGATGATTATACAACATTTCACAATACACAGGATTGTGACGATAAAAGCAAAGATACTAATTGTTAAACGTGATTCAGATTGGCGAAATGTTATACTTTGGACGTGTTACAAATTCCTATAATTGCTCATAATATAACGATTAATGAGTCTTAACACATGGGAAAAAAAACTTTTCATCAATATATAAGTCTTTCACTAAATAAACGCAATAAACTTATTACATGTACATGCAAAATATAAATAGTGAAAAATACACGTTCAGGTCTTTGCTTTAGTACATGCGATTTTTGTAATGAACCGATTTTCTTACGTAGTATTTTGACGTATATCAAGTTGTTAATTAATTATTATAGTATAGGTATTTTGATGGATATTTGGATATAGCAGTGCTCACAGTCGTAGATTTTGAATGGACAGGTGGCGGGGATACACGTCATGTTATAATACAGCTGGTCGTTCTCCAGGTCAGTGGAGGTCACGGTGTAAACGTTGGTTCCTATGGAGACACTGGAGGATGCAACGTCAATCGAGTTGGCTGCTGGAACCACGACAATACACATAATTAAGTATGCAATGTACAGAAACACTTCTTTCTACCTACACAAAAAGTCTTCTATTTAAGAAAAATCTGTGAATTTGAATGTTTAAAATTGCTGAATTTGTTGCAATAGAAAACACTGCTTATCGCGGAGAGATGTTATAGTAATACACCCCTTGTACGAGTAGCTTCCCTTACTGGTCTGTAGGTTGGTGATGACGGGGGCCTGGTTCCTCAGTATGTACAGGGTGAACGTCCCAGTGGTCGTGTCCTTGGTGTCGTCACACTCCACCGTCACGGTGTAAGTCCTTATGGTGTCGTAGTTCAGACCAGCGCCCGCCCGTAAGTTGATCGCATAGTCTAAACAAAGTAAGGAAAAACCGATGCAGTCATGGTTAGTTTGCTTATGGTTCAAAAGACAGCTTTCCCCAAAGCTATACTTGTCAATAACGTCCTTATAAAACACGTACTTGAAGTCCCTGTTGCGTATCTAAGATAAAGAGCCGCTAACGCTGGGCTGATGTTCGTGATTGAACACGTGACCGTGTCAGCCAATGAGGCATCAGTAACGGTAAGGACGTATAGCTGGGTCTCCACATTCACATCTTCGCTTATCTCAGTAGAAGCTGGCAGGTTTTGTATGACAGGGGGCTTAATGAAGTAATAAACATATCCTTGTATAAAATCATCCTTCCTGAGGCGTGTTCAGCAGAGAGAGCGCTCGCGAGCGCTCGCCAAATTTTGTGTTGCGGGTATAGGGAATTTTGGCGAGCGCTCGCTCTGTTGAACACGCCTCATGCATATACTGACCATTAGTTATGTACATGTATTGAGAAATGACACAAAATCGATAATGGGAAAGAAATCTTTTTATATTTTTGTTAGGGTGAAGGAAATTAAGATCATATATATATATATATATATATATATATATATATATATATATATATATATATTAATTTTGAGTAACTACATGTCTAGGTTCCTGTTATTACTGAGTAGTTAAGTCATTTTTGTGATAACAATTCACTAAATCACATTTTGTAATTTGCATCAGTGTGATCATGTATATGTTCTGAAATCAATTTGTTACTTATAGCCGTTGACATGTTGTGTTTATGCGATATTGAAAATTTGCATATTGTGATTTCTGGCAAACGTTTGCTAAACGTTTGGGCGAGACTAAAATTAGATTTGAAATGCAATTCTGGGTCAAATATTTTTTTTCCGGAATTTTTTTAAATTTCTTTCGGAATTAACGCCGGCAGAGAAATCAATGTACTTTCCACCAATTATCTTCTTTCAGAGCAAAAGAAAGAGAGAGAGAGAGAGAGAGAGAGAGAGAGAGAGAGAGAGAGAGAGAGAGAGAGAGAGATATCAGTGTGCGTGATTTTACCATACAGCGGTAATGTTAACAGAATGACTTTATGAAATTTACTTACTTAGAAAATCGATATCAAATTCAATACACAATAATATTCCACTTAATTTTTCTGGCTCTGCATACTAACTTTAGTTTGTAGCGAAATTATTGATATAGTGTAAATGACGAAATTCAACCACACAAGTTTGGAAATTTGAGAGCTTACCCATTGAATAAATCGTATTGCTCCCTGAGTTTGAACAGTGAAACCAGCTATTAGTCAGTGATCTACTGAAAGGTTTTTTTCTTACAATTAAAGTTGGATTTGTTAAGAAAGTAATTGCGTTAAATTCTCTGTAGTTTGTTTCATAATGCATGTTTTTTTTTGGTTTAAGATATATATTTTGAAAGCATTGTTATTACTTTCCTTTATTACAGCTTAATTTTCAATCAAAATCTTTCTTCCTCCTAATCCCCCAAAAACCCTGTCCTCTTTATCTTCGTACGATTGTGAATATTTCATATACTTACTTACAGGTAAAGTACCGATTGATTTTAGAGAAAATGTAGTCCCCGATAATATGCCACTTGGTTTTTTGTTTGTTTTTTTTGTTTGTTTTGTTTTGTTTTGGTTTTTTTGGTTTGTTTTTTTCGTTTTTTTTTTTGGTTTGGTTCATTTTGTGTTTAGTGGTTGATATATGCCTGCTTGACAAAAAAAAACAACAACAAAAAAACCCAACTCTTTTATATATGAGATAGAATCGAAAAAGCTATAAAACCTTGAACAAAATAACGAATACATGTGCTAGTAAAATTTATTATTGATATATACTAGTACCGGTATATTATTATATATTGAAACATGTGCCAGTGTACCGTGCTTTAATCATGTTGCAATTTCTTCAACCAATTTCTGTTTTTGTGAGAAGGGGGAGGTTACAGTCAAAATGCTGCTATATACTATAAAGACCAGATCAAAAATTCTTTCTTAAGTTTTTGTTTTTTTTCTAACTTTATGGTCATGAACAACAAATTGTAATTGTGTTTACCACAGTACGTCACCCGAATTATAAGGTTTGTATCAGCTGAGAGGAGTCGTAAAAGTATGGTTTGTTGGGTGTTTATATTTATAATTTATGCTTATGTTTACAATTGCAAATTTTCTCTCGTAAAAAAATTTATTTAAAGTAAAACAGCCCTTCGGGCTTTATTAGATTTGACCACGTGACCAAACCGTTTTTATATCCCCACATACATCCACAGTTCATAGAGTGGTGTACCTTTGGCTTTACATGCTTTTTAAAATTTGAAATCTAACAACAATTCACTTTGTGTCGGATGCGGTAAAATGACATATTCAGCCATGAGAACCGAACTGTTTTTAAGAGGGCTGGATGGTCGTTGCCGTATTTCGACTATATTGATCTTCTTAAACAGGAGAGCTCTGTAGCAAAACATTTAATGTTACTGTAATACAACTTTTTCTTTACTAAATGATAGTTTAACGATAAACAAAAGGTATCTAAAAAAACCCAAAGGAAGATCTGATGGTTAATTTGTTAACCGCCCAGCCTCTTTGAATCAAATGAATGTTGAACATTTGATTTATTGATATACAAGAAATTAAGTTATAGATAACAAGATAACATACATAGTTGGTGACAGTGAGAGTAAAGGTGTGTTCAACAGTATTCAGACACAAATCCGTCGCCCGGAAAACAAACGTAGTAGTCCCAACCGGCAGATTGGACACCGACGTCAGGAGGCCTAAAGAAGAAAATGGCGGAGCATGGTTTCACGAATCATAGAAAATTAGAACACAAACTGACTGGATGGACGGGTGGATGGAGGGATTGGATGGATGGATGGATGGATGGATGGAGGGAGGGATGGATGGACACAAAGATGGATGGATAAATGGATGGATGGGTAAATGGATGGATATAAAAATGGATGTATGTATGGAGACAAAGATGGTTGGAGACAAAAGATGGATGGATGATGGATGGATCTCATTATATCTCATAGATCAATTGAGAGATTAAGATAAATTGAGAGAGAGAGAGACTGATACCTGATGTTGGGTTAAAGTTAAAGGCTGTGGAGGCGGGGGTTGTAGATTGCAGTGTGAGGGTGACGGTGTCTCCAGGGTCCGTGGCTGCCACGGTGAGTAGTGTGGTACCTACTGCCGTGTCGTCTGTAACGGTGCTGGTGGTAGCTAGGCCTGCAGTAAACTGGGGGGTCGCCCCTACAACCATTGAACTCAGTGAAAACAACAAGGTAAAGTGTCCTCATTTTGCTGCGCACATAGAAATAATCATGTCATTTTGTAAATTTTTAATATGGAGGAAATGAAAAGAATTTGACAACCAACCTGGCCCCAGAGTTGCCTGTAGACCGAATTCAAGGTTATTTTCTACGCCGTATGCGGCAAATGTGGCGGTGTCGGATTTCGTATGCCCGGCCGTTGACGAGAACTGCACAATCTGATTGGCATTACCCACACCACTGGCGGTTTTGTCGTATCTCACGATCGTGGCCCCGGAAGACTTGCTACAATACAAGACAGTAGTTGATATGGAGGAGGAGAACAGAGTTGTCTAACCTTCTGTCTTTATACCTGTCTGCCCCAACCTCATAGAACAATATCACCCTTTAAAGAGTAGAATAGGCCATTTAATACAATAGATAATAAACGACAGTAAATAATACACAATCTAAAACTTCACATATAAGTTATATACATGTAAGAATACAGACAATGTATTATTACAAATTGCCAACTCTATCAGGGTTTTTTTTTACCATTAATCCTTGCTTCGGGAGGCGGGCTTCGACCACCTCTCGCTGCGTTCCGTATAAATATATATCTACATGTAATTAGAAAAATAAACAATTTTACGTACTTAAATAGTTGTTATTTACTAAGGGAAATATATCTCAAGCCCGCCTCCCGAAGCGAGGATTAATGGTAACACGTATATATAAGAAAATCAGTGAAAAATAAGTGTTGAATCAGGGGTACTATGGGCTAAAAATTTTCTTTTAGCCCTGGGCGCGGCCATATTGGCCACCATTTTGTTTTTTAAAAGTTAGTTCGATCATTGATTGACCGTGGAACTTATCGATGTTTATTGGCCCTAAACTCGGTTAAATACTTTCAAATGTTTCAATTGAAGGTAATTTAGATTAAAAAAAAAAATGAAGTGAAAACCAGATAGGTTTCAATTTTGCTTCAATGAAGAAACACGACTAGTTCTACGTATGTCTTATCAAGTTGTCAGATGGAAATACAAGTACGCGTACCCGTTGGTCTGCTAAACCTCTCTATATTTAGCAAAATAGTCATAATTAAATATATGATAATGATAATAATGATGATTTAAAATGGTTCATTCTATCACATTCCTAAAATAATCCAGCAAATAGAATACTACTGCTCGGCTCCCTCCCCAGTCGGAGAGTAGGTAATGAACTAAAAATGGTTCATTCCCATCATGCAATTTGGACATCTGGAAAGTTTACTTTTAATCAATTTTCAACTTTTTATAAAGTTAAAATTTTAACGACATTGCATAAAATTCCTTGTGTTAAAATACCCAATATTCTATATGAATATTCATGAGCTTACAATCCCAGATAGTCTCCGTTCTGCACGGCTATCTGGTCAGCGGCAGCAACAACGACTGTTTTTTTGGTTGACACTTCTCCGGCTAAAAAAGGAAACAACAAATCAAAATACTCTAAGAATTCAAGACAAGTTTTCAAAAAGTGATGAACAATTGTAGATTATCCACAAAATCCACAAACCGGTGACAGTAATCGTGTTCACGCCAGCCAGCGTCCATGTACCAGAGACATCCCGCCAAACCTCGGCGTACAAGGTCCCGGATCCGGCTGTCGCGATATTGATATCCCACTGTGTCACAAAGCCACAACACAAGATTTGGTACGTATTGTCGTTTGACTTCAGCAAAAAAGTTGCACCTGAAAATGGAAGGTTGTTAATCTCACATATCTCAGGAGAGAGAGAGAGAGAGAGAGAGAGAGAGAGAGAGAGAGAGAGAGAGAGAGAGAGAGAGAGAGAGAGAGAGAGAGAGAGAGAAAGAGAGAGAGAGAGAGAGACAGACAGACAGACAGACAGACAGACAACTAACCCGTCAGAGTGGTTTCGTCTGTATCTACAGTGGGGTTCTTTCCTGTTGTGGTACCAGCTGCACATTGTCCGACTACAATAATTATGCAAAAACTTATACAAGATATATAAGATTACAAAGTTATATTCAAGCATTGAATGCTTCTTATTGGATATCGTCGGTCCTATAACACACCAGGCCGTGCAGACAAATTGAATACCGTGCGTTAGAGCACAGGTGCTTGAGGATAGGACCGACCCCCCCTCCATCCCCCACCCCCAAGTATTTAGACCCCCGGGAATTTACTCATTTTTTTCTTTAAATTATCTTTATATGACATATTTATAATCTAATGCATACAATCATTGCACAAAATTACTGAAAACAAAAATTTTGAAAAAAAAAATCATACCCCCTCTATATATAAATACAACAAGGTTGCTAACTTCGTCTGCCAGCCAAGAGGTACTGCCAATGAATATTTGTTGAAATGAGCTATCAAACTACATCTACCGGTAAAAACAGTGACCTCATGCCGTAGCCCGCTAATTCCCTTCACTGAATATATACTTGTCACGCCCATATAAATACATTTATTGGGTTAATTAGGTCAATTTTCACCGACAAGTTGCAATTTTCAACCAACGGAAGTAATGTTTTATCGCAAGAAAAATTTTAATAAATCTTCTAAAATTAAAATTTTATTTTTTGACCAAAATCGTGACCAAGCCCCTTACAAGTTGGAAAAATCAACTGTAAAGTAGGAAATTCCAAGACTAAAGCTGATTTTTCCAACTTTAATCTTGGAATTTCCATCTTTAAAGTTTTAATTTTAAAGAAAAAATTCCACAAGGTGGGACTAATACGCATCCGTAGTTTTGAGCAAAATTATGGATTATATATATCGGATACTCATTTGGACCGTCTTTATACGCGACAGGAAATATCATTAAAGAGTTGGCCTACTTGTGGCTTGAAAACTAACTGTACATGTATTAATGTAATTGAATTAAATTAATTTGTTTTAAAATTTAATTTGTCATTTTTAAGGCGACGTTAAAGGTAGAATGAACGGCCTTTCACAGGAAATAAAGGGTGAAAAAAAAAGATTAAACAACACTTGAACCTAACAAAAGCGTTCGTAAACAATATTAATCATACGCAATCCTTGGGAAAATCGTTGGTAAAAACGACAAGCTCTAATTTTTGACACAAAGAAACTCAATACGATTAAAATCTTCGACACAATAACTTGTATTTGCAAATATTTTTATTTTTTAATATCAAACAGCCGGTCATCTGATCTTTAAAGTAGTAAATTTGTTAAAGCTTTAGTCTTCTGAAAGTTTTCTAACATAAAAGACAGACTCGTCACAAAAACTTCGGGGACATAAAAATAACAATGGAAACAAATATTGTCTCAAGAATTCAAATTATACAAATACTGACTGGGGTTGAGGGTAACATTTATTAAATAAGCCCCCGGGAACGAATATATTCGTCCGAATGGGGCTAATATAATATATACCTATTTACTGGCTATGAGGACGATAGCAAGTTTATTGTCCCCCAAGACAGCAACTATTTCACGAGGCGAAGCCGAGGGAAATAGTTGCTGTCGAGGGGGACAATAAACTTGCTATCGTCCGAATAGTCAGTAAATAGGTATTTTATTATACCAAAGAATACTTTATTTGTCGGCGGTGCAGAAGTTTTTTGATGATAAACAAATTAGAGTTTGAATTTAACGTAGCGATCGAATTACGTCAGAGGTGTTCCGAGTTTAAAAAGGAGGGAAATCGAATGCCGCCGGTGAATAGTTTCGATGACTATTCACCATGGGCAGATAGCACAGAAACTATTTCACGGTTAGATAGAATAGCATGTTTATTCATTGTAATTTTACATAGAAAATATTCACAGAGGTATAATAATCAATGTTGTCCGAACCCTTGGTCAACATTTGTTTTATTATATGAAAAAAAACCCCAAACAAACAAGAAAGGGTTTGAAAACAAATCGCCGTAATTTCCCCAGCTCAACATACAAATCAAGAGTTCAATTTTGCGCAAAATCCATTTCCTAAATATCCTCGGCATTAAACGATCTCTGGTAAAATTCCATCGCCTTTAGGAATAATGCTATAGATATTCTACCTGTTTAACTCCCTTATAATACCTGTTTAACTCCCTTATAACTCGCAATTCCTTGTATCTGTTATGCTAACTAACCGTCGCATTTATAATATTATTGCGCGTCCGCTGTTTAAGGTCAAGATCTAGTACATGAAAGGTGCCTACAGGTTTATGAAATCCAAGACATAAATTCTTTCATTGATTCTACATCACAATAGCTTTGTTGGGGCTTAAATTTTTGGTAAACACAATGAAAAGTCGTGTTTAATTAAACTGTCATTTTCTAAGAAATACATGTATGAAGGAAATAAGTAGCAAATCTCGGAGTTTTGTCCATTTTTGACTAATAAAAAATATCTAGAATGCCTACAGTCTCTCCAAAAACGGCATTAAACAAGCTCTTAACCTCTTCTTTAGAATGATGTCAAATTGAATATAGATATTGGGATTACTTCTTTTTCTTTAATTTAATATAGAATGCCAAGAAATTGTTTCATTTTCTACATACATGTAATTATTACATGTAAAGTACGGGAAAAAGATTCATCAAATCAATTTATGACGTCATAATGGTCTTAGCAAAAGTCGCAAATACATCTCATTCTTTGTCGACATATCAACTATTTTCGTCCACGATCGCGACTCATTGCATTGTCATGCCCAGTTGCTTATTCCAGCGATCTAACTCACATTAAAACCAGTTTTAACGAATCTTGCTGCACAGTGAATAATATTACAAGCCATCGTACTATCGCATGTATTTCCCTTTCATTTTCAATTCAGTCGGTTCAGATTTCAACTTTCTATTTGTGTTTAATCCATTAAATTCAGCTCAATACCTCTGCATCAGCTGAATGCGCATCCATTTTGAATTGTTGCTTTTATGTTTTGTATTCATACACGCCCCTCCATTTACATTATTTAAATTTTTTAAATTTTTGATCAATGACACTTCACATTTTATGATTTGAAAATGTTTTATTAAATGATATGAAATGAATTCAATAATTTTTCTATTGATCGACGTATCGACCAGAAAACTTTTTCATCAATGCGCTACGAAGTTTTCCTGTCAATTTTTCCTTTGATACGTCGATCAATAAAAAAAATTGTTAAATTCATTTCTTCAATATAATTTAATTTTGGTTACAACGCGCTTTCTGATTGGCTAAAAAAATAATTTACATTTGATGTATATATCAAAACTTTAACCAGCTCTAAACACCTTTACCTCCTCCAGCATCCGAAACCTAGTGTTCAGATTCAGCATTAAAGCCTGTCTGGTGCATCAGAGTCATACGAAGCACCATCCATGCAAGCTTGGTGAAGTTAGGACCAGTAGTAACTTAGAAATTGCTATCAAAGGGCACCTGCACCAAAAATTTTAACCAGCTCTAAAAACCTTGACCTCTTTCAGCATCTGAAATTCATGGCCCAGATTCACCATCCAAGTCTTTCAAGTCCATAAGTAGGTCCAGATGCATCATCCATGCAAGTGTCGTGAAGATAGGACAAGTAATAACTTAGATACCGGACCTGCAACAAAAACTTAACCAAGTCCGGACGCCGACGCCGGGGGTATAGCATAAGCTCCCCCCGACTTCATCTCGGTGAGCTAATAATGGACAAAACACTGAAATGTGTTACCCATTTCCTTTATCATTCATAGAAAATGACAGTTTAAAACATAATTTTTCATTATGTCTAATAAAATTTTAAGCCCCGACACACTCTAACAAAGAGCTATTGTTATATAAAGCATTATAAAAAGAATTTTTATTTTGAATATTTTAAACCTGCAGGCCCCTTTCATTTCATTATTAGATCTTGACCTTATAGAAGGAGACTTCTCGTTATCAGAAATGCTTCTAATATTGAGATTTTTATGAAATTTTCACACAGTCAAACAGACCATATTACCAAATTATTGTGTAAGTTTAATCAAATTTGACCATCTTGTTTTCGCATCAAAGTCAGGTCAAGGTCACTACCTTTTTCCTCAACTTAAAGGATGATAAAAATAAATGTAGCTATCTGCAGTTATGTAGACATTTGTTTAAGATATTGAGTTTCTATTCTTCAACGAAATGATAAAATATCAGAATGTCTATCAGTTTATGCTACTAAATAGAAATACATATTTACACTAAAATTGATATTGCTTAGCCCGCAATTCCTCTAATTTTCTTAAATATTGAAGATATTTTGATTATTTTTCTATGCTTCCAATAATGATATATTTCTGATTTTTACGTTTTATGAAGATAAAAATTCACAGAAAAGATAATATATTGACTATTTAGTAAGAGAAAAAAATCCGATTTAAGTGATTTGTTCACACAAATCTATTTGTAGAATGAGCGCTTAAAAACGCCAATCAAAATGTAATTTGATAGAAAATCATATTTTATAAACATATTCTGAAACCTAAGTTTCTTATCATTAGTTAACGTTAGCTGATCCGGCATTAATGTTATTGTTCTAAAAAATGCTAAATGAACTCATAAATCTCATAAATAATTACAAAAACGTTATATTTTCCAACGCCAATGTTCCGCCAAAAATAAAGTCCTTGTTAGATTCATAACTTTGATTACTATTTCTATGCCAAGTTGTACAATAGTCAAAAAGAGAGAAAAATATGATATTTTAATTTCCTTTCATCTTGATTTAATGAACATTTCATAAAATTTACTTTTGACAAGTCAAAATCCAGATACATGCAAGACTTCTTCCTTGAATTAATTCCTTGAATAAAAGTGTCACGTCTCCATTCGTCATTGTTTCATATGATACGTTGACGTCAAACAACCTCCCTTAATGCCGACAAATAATTTACCTGACATTGTGAAATTTGTTTATTAGTTATCATCATTTTAAATATTCTATTATTTTCATGTGTACCGGTACATATTATTTTAAATATACTGGTACATTTTGTGTAAGAATTTTAAACACAGATTTCACAAAGCTCTGTACATCAAAAGTACATCAAATGTCCCAAATTTTCATCATGAAAAAATACAAAGGTAAATTAAGAGATATTAATAAAACTTACCGATAGTCCTGGCGTTCCAAAATGAGAAAAAGAGCGATATAAACCAAAAATGTGATAAATTCATATTCACGAGCTTTACCGTTTTAAAACCCATACATCCACTTTAAACATCTTTCTTCAAAATGATCGAGACCACTTGTAATACAGTACATGCGTATTTAAATCTCATGAATGCACTATACACTTGATCAAAACTATCTATGATGTATTTAAATACTTCCAACTATGGGTTCATAAAAAAGAAATTGCCTATCCATACCACAAAATTACCCGATTATTCACCCGCTATTTTTATTCTCTACGCGTTAACAAAAGGGATAAATGATAATACTTAAGACCATAAATGATGTTTGTGTGAATTTTCTTTGAGCTTTTTAATTGTATGAAACCTAAAGTTCAAATTCAAGTGAATTCAATACAGATGACAAACAGTATTCATTAGTTTTAATACAGCTACTTTTCCTGTGAGTGCGCGGAATTAAAATTAAATATTGGTATGACCATTTCGCGGTATGCGATCACGATGTACACGCAACTTTTCAAATCATAATTAAATGTTGTTTTTTCGATCGAAACTTAGTTTATTAACGCTATTCTTGTTTTGATTGATTAATTTCTGTAAAACTAAAAAAAAAAAAAAATTCATACAATAGTGGTTATGAAAAAGGCCTAGATCAAATATGTCAAATGAAAAGCCATGTGTCCTATACAAAAATTAAGATTATCGGGAATCAAAATTTGTACGTGACAAAATATTTTGATTCCCGATAATCTAAATTTTTGTAAAGGACACATACATTGTTCCGGCAATGAGAAATTTTCTCATATGGTTGTGGGGGGGGGGGGGGTTATCTACCACCCATTCCACCCCGTCCCTGGTGTTCATACCATTTCAAAGTGAAGTCAAGATTGTCGTCATTTTACCAAAAGTAAGTCAAAGATGTTCGTGTAGCTTAGAGCACGTGAACCGATCGTGATGCCTGATTTTTGGCGTTTAACCAAAAATAACTCTTATACAAGCGGTCAAAACTTGTTATATTATTTCCAGTCATAATACAGTTCTATGTACTCTTTATTCATTGCAGACAAAGATTTCTGAAGATCACTCTGAACTCCACATTATTTGATCACAAATCTTATTAAACAACGATGGCTAAACACATTGCCTGGCATGATGTTGGCAGAATAAGCGATATGAAAGAATCTTCATGTATATATGAACAGAAGAAATTGCTCAATCTCTGTTCACTTTATAATCCTTCTAAAACTCACCAGGGAACACAAAATTGAAAGCAAACTATTTTTTGAAATAATGGAAAACGTTTTCCTTAGAAAGAATAGAGAGACTTGACTCATTTAAAAAAATTGTAAAACTGAACGAGTCCCTATTAAAACCCCTGCCGTGATTATTCAGACTAATGATATGATGAAGAAAAGAAGTATTGTCGGGTATTCTCAATTTAATCCGGAACCCAGAGGATTTCGATTAGTTGATATCATTGGAAACGATAAAACGCAATCAAAATCGAGACTTCGGGTTCATTGAAAAGACATTCTTGTGCTGCTCAAGAGTACCGTCATTTTACATTCAGCGTGATAGCGCGTGTGTGAAATCTTGCAGTTATGTATTTCAATACACATTTATATATGGGGGTCGTAAATGTAAGACTTCAATCCAGTAATTCTGTAGCTAAATGCCGAGAAATTAAATGTCATTAGATTGCACTTCGTATACTTGCAAATAAAGAGCAACGGATTTAGAAACTCAATCTCTGGAACATGTAATTAAATGTTAAAAAGGTCCCGTATAAAACCTAATAAAACCCTTTTTTCCTTTTCATTTTTTTTTCAATCATATAAGTATTGATCGATCAAATCAACAATTCACTTTTAATTTTCAAGACTATATCATTCAGTTAGTCAATATCAATTAAATGTAGCTCATAAATCGTAGTTCAAAGTAACTGATACGAAGATACGCATGTATACCATGTGGTTTTAAGTAGGTATTGCAAAACGGTTTCAAAAATGATTGATAAGTGACTCCCTAAATCGAACGGGTTAGGGATAGGGTAGGGATTTTGTATACTATAAAGTTTACATCAACAATAATTTCCCCCCAGTTTATACCAATTCCCCATGCATACAATATATTAAAAGTTCTGTTTGATTGACATTTGAATAGATTTCACCAAGGTAAATTGCTGGAAATATCGACCGTTGATGATTTATCTTTAAAAAAAATATAATGAAAATTTTGAAGACTGAATAGAGTAGATCTATGCATTAAGATTTTTAAAAAATCAAACTGACATGTGTCTTTCGATGTATTAAACCAATTTTGATAATAAAGTTGTTGAACATTTTTAAAGGAAGTCGGTGATTGGAACATTGGATGACAGTACGCGTCATCCGTGACGAGATTTAAGTAATCCGTCACGAGATTTTACATTTTCCCTGTTGAAACAGATACAGACATTATTTTTTTTTTTTGGTGCAAATTTATTACAATCCATTAAAATTCCGATGTTTAACCTAGTATATGTTTAGATATATTCATTTGAGATCGCAAATCAAACTCTGACGTAAACTTGTGTTTAGTGATAAAGGACCGGATGTAACAGGGGACCGGTAACTGTCCGTGGTAAATAACACGACAAACACGGCAACTATCCATTGTCGTCAACAACAAGTGAACGTCTTCGTAAAAATTTAAATCTATTTAGTCAGTTAGGTAATAACACCACCAAACACCAATCCCCTTAATAAGAACTAAACAATCACCCCAACCCCCTCCCGAAGAGAAAAAAAATCATAAATCCTCCCCACCCCATCAAATAATAACAACACTGACCTTCTGGCAATAAAATATACCAACACAATATCCCTCAAACAGCAGAACATCTGATGAAAAAATATCCTAAATCTACAAATCCAATAAAGCCCGAGGAGCTTTATGATAATTATGATCACGCCCCGCGACCGTGTCTGTTCATTTCATAATATTCAAAGAATGATTGCTTATTACAACTTGTCTTTGTCTGAGATAACACTACGAATCGATTTTGTAATGTATAGTCTAAAACAGCTCATCAATGCCTATTTTAATATTTAGTCGTATAATTGCTGAAAATTATATTATAAATATAATAAGGAATCATTCTTTGAATATTATGAGGTGATCAAATAGGTCGGGTGTGATCAAATCAATCATAAAGCCCTTTCAGCTTTATTGGATTTTATAACACTCGACCGTATTTGATCACCTCATAATGCTCGAAGAATGGTTCCTTATTCCTTAAAAGATTTTCAGCTATTGTTCTATTTGATACTATATTATTGACTTTGCCTCATTGGTGAATTGTATTGGACTATACATGTACGTTATAAAATCGATTCGTAGTGTTATCACAAACAAAGACACTGAAAATGCAAATACATGTAGTCATTTCTTACTATGTAAGGTACATGCAGTTCAACAAAGCATAAATCATGTTAAATTTTTATTTTTTAAAGAGGGTCTACAGGAAATATGAATAATTTTTCGTACAGCATACAAATGTTCATACACCATTGATGATCTTGGATAGGTAACAACGGTTCTCTAGGATTGTAGGTAGCTCTTATCCAGCCACATGATATTCTCTGGTTCGTCTATGTAAAACCCAAACTTCTGGTAAAGTGGGACAAACTTGTCCTTGCAGTGTAATGAAACGCGAAAGCAGCCAACCTTTTTACACAGAATGGTCGTCACATCCATCAAACTATAAAAAGTAACAGTAGAAGATTGAAATGTATGTGATAATACATGGTTATAGTATTAGGATGAGATATAGAGAGAGAGAGAGAGAGAGAGAGAGAGAGAGAGAGAGAGAGAGAGAGAGAGAGAGAGAGAGAGAGGGGGGGTGGAGGGGGTTGAGGGGGGTGGACTTAACAGTTTTCCTAGCTGCTGTCCTCTGAATCCTTCTAAAATTGCGATGTCTTCTAAACGACCTCTCTTTAATGTATTAAAAAAGAACACAATCATAAGATTTTTAACATGGAAAAAAGACTTGATCTAAACATAAATTAACTTTGCAATTAGAGCTTATTGGGATAGAATTAAGGAAGAAAATTTCATGTAGTTTTTTTTTTCATATGTTCTGCCATCGTCAGAAATTCATCGGCAGACGCAGTGCCATTATCTTATAATATCGGTAATTTGATTACTTTAATTAATCATGAATATGGACAACCTTCACACTGGGTTGTAGGAACTTCAGCTCCACGTGTAAGACAGCATTACCCACGATCTTGTTTGTGGATGTGTCCTCAATAACTGTTATGACGTAGGATCCGCCACTGGCCTTCATTTTGTCAAATCTATCTTTCAAAATGAATTTTCAAATTTTATTTAAAAATACAACTCCTGAATCTTAATGTTAGATTTTTTTATTTGATATTTGGATTGTATAACAATAAAATTGTATTTTGTACTATTTACTTAAGGTAGTCCATTCATACTAGTATCATATTCCATATCTAATAGATTGTTAGTTGATAACTTGAATCTTGGTATGATTTTAAGAGGTTTATTAAATAGTAAAGATTTACCTTTGGAATTTTTACGAATGATAACAAAAGTATCACCTTTTGAAGTTGATATTGAAGTCTATGGGAAGAGTACTTTTTAAAAAGCCAAAAATTTATAATTGCCGTATATATTTCGAGAAAATGATATTTTCCTATTTTTTTAATGAAAGGCAGACAACTCTTTTTAAAACCTTTCAAGTGCAAAGAGGTCATTTAATTGACCACATACACTGTCCTGAATTTGGTTTATGTCAGCCTCATAATAACTTAAAAAGACTTATTCAATACACACGTAGTTTAAATCAATCAAAATTGTTTAATCACTTCAACTATACATGACCCACAATATATATATAGAATATCACACTGTTGTTTTGATCTCGGCCCTGGTATCAGCCCGAGCGGTTGGTATCGGCCCGAAGGGCGCGGGCCGATACCATTCGAGGGCTGATACCAGGGCCGAGATCAAAACAACAGTGTGATGTTGTTTATATCATATATCTAAAATCAAAGACTTTTATTCAAATTCCAAATAAGGAATATAATTTATCACGAAGTGCATTGGGGTTTTTTTTTTTTGGAATTACAAAACTCGTCTGTTTTTATTCCTCTTTATATGTGTTAAGGTAACTCCAGTGTCTTTCGGATCCGGTTCTTTTTTTACACGGCGTGCTAAATTTCCGGTTATAATTTTGGCACACAACAAGTGTTTTAAAATAATTATGGTTTGGTCAAAAAGTGGAAAATTTGTTAAAATATAGCATCTCCGTCGTTTAGAGGGATCGGAGAAAGCAAGGAAAGCAGCGTATTGTAAAAAGGTAAATGAGTGTGTAATATAATTGTACGTATTGTATGCATTCTCCTCCAACAATTACACTGCGATTATGTAGCTTGACGACCTCATGTGTCCTCCGGGACAAGGAGAGGATAAGTAAGTACTTGTGTAATTAAAACTACATAACACTGATTGGTGTTTAATCTACAGATAAATATGTTAAACAACTGGAATAGAAAGTATTTGACAGAAAGGGGAAGGGGTACTACTGCACTCAAATATATGAGTTTTTTGGCAGTCTCGACCTTAATTTTATATGTATAATACAGTTTCATTGAGTATATCAATTTAAGTGACTGTTAGATTGTGTCTTTTAGGTACATTTCATTTTTTTCCAAAGTTTTCACAAAAAAAACTTGTAAAATTTACATTTTCAAAATGGGGGTACACATGTTCAAGAGACTATCAAGCAAAAACTAGATGGACGATTTTGATAAACTATGTTTTTTTGTTAACACAATATGTAACTCTTAACAAATATTCTTTAAAAAATGTATGTAAACTGAATAATTTTTTAGAATTTTTAAAAAATATGCAATTTTGTGATTTTTTTGGGAAGGTCGTGGCAAGAAAAAATGTAATATTTTTTATATTTTCTGTAGAAAATCAATAAAATTTTTATGATTTAATGATAATCAATTGATTTGCTTAAATTATAACCTAACATGATGTATTTTGGTGCATAATTTAATAAATTATGAGATCATGCATCATGGTGTTAAATTTTGGATTTTAAATTTTTGGACCTTATGAGCTGAAGCTCACTGTAGGAAAACAAACGTGCAAAGGTATAAATATTTTGGTCTCTAGAGTAAGTTTATAAGTTGTTTTAATTATTAAAATTAAAAAATGTTTGGTTTGACACGGATTTCTAAAACACTGGAGTTACCTTAAGAACTGTAAGAGTTGTCGGACTTTGTTGACAAACCATCGTCGTTTGAAATAAAGTAGAAGGGAGTCTGTTGTCTGAGATGAAGCACTATCTTCTACAATTCAAAATTATCGAGAAAGAAACTTCTATCCAACGCAACTTCATAATGAGTCAAATTCTTTCACTGGGATTTCGTAAGTTTCCTGTCAGATTCCATATCCATACTGTTAACATTTATAGCAAGTTGTTTGAGAACGCTCATACTTTAACAAATTGAATTTTTACAATCTAAACTCTGGTTTTCTAAGATTAAATTTCGTTCTATCCTTCTCTTTATCCTCCATAATTGAAATGTTGATTGATATTAAACAAAGCGTGCTATTGTTCTAAATACGCAACCATTGTATAGGTTACCTCCCCTTACTTAGATACATATCACTCTTTGGCGCTATTTTTGAATTTATTATTTTTCAATTTTCAGCAATATTAAAAAAAAAATCAGACGTGTTAGGTGATGCTTAGTATTATTTATATGTTATTCTATCTGTATTTCACAAACTAGTCTTAATTTAAAGCAGAGTTACTTGGAAATTAGCGATTTTAAATTTGAGGGCAATACATCCCCTTGACGACGGGCTGAGACAGAGAAATATCAGCCCCGAGGGCGATACAGCCATTGCTTCCGGTTGCTGTCTCACCTAGTCCAAAACACGTGTATCAAGGCTGATACACTACTAGGTATATGATATAGAGGTATATTGAGTGGTTTTCCTGTGTCTCACTTAGGTGCTGCAGTGTTTACAGGTACTAAAATATCGTTATCATCAACAAAATAATCCTAACAAACGTCATCATTTGGCACTTTTTTCAAATTTTTTCATTTTAACATTGTAAATTATACATAGTGATTTGAAAACAAAGCTAACAGTCACCAATTCATTGTCTTAAAAACATATCTATATGATTTGCTGTCAAACCTTCAAATTCTTGTTGGGTAATTCCTTGATCCCGAACATAAAGAGCCGAGAGCAGCAGATCCATATATCCTGTGAATATATTTCATAGAACGAAGTAAGTTGTTAGATCTTGTGTTCAAATCCATTGTATATCATATGTACGATAAAATATATTTAAAACAACCAATGTTTAATATTTACATTTGTTTTCCCTCGGACTGAAATGTTACACTCTCATTGGTTTAAACATGACACGTGACTGCCTCATATATCTAGATGTGGGTTCGGTGAGAACTAATATTAGGCAATATGGCCGTCATTGGCCGACGCTTCGCTTACTCATTTTGACATTTCATAGTATTTAATACAGAAACCGCATGCCGTAAGTTCTTAAAGTATTTGGAGTAGTTGCCCTTTGAAATTCTTTAAAATTAGAGTAGTTGCCCTTTGAATATTGACGTCACATTGTTGTGTCTGGAGCAGAACAAAATGGCAGCGTCACAATTTGCTCAAATCTCTGCAGAGGAAAGGGAGAAAACGTTTAAAATTGAATAGCAACAAAAAATTGTAAGTAAACATGGGTGAAGCAAAGATTTTTAAAGAGTATTTGAAAGGTGAGCTAGATTGATAATTTTGAGGAGTTAAAATGAGTTAAATTGGACGAGATGTTAACGTGTTAGGCATCTTGTACATGGCTTTGCGTAGATCATCGCTATTTGTGAATAAATATGTCGCTTGATAGTCCTCAGGAAAACAAAACACTTATTAGGTTAGTTACTGACTCACTACTGAAATATATTGAGTTGATCAATCTCATAGACGGCTCGGCTTCGCCTCGCCATCTATGAAATTGATCAACCCAATATATTTCAGTAGTGAGTCAGTAACTAACCTAATAAGTAATATTGCAAATATGTTTCCTTATATGAACTATATGAACCTATAGAATAGCGAAAACGTTCAATTCTGTATGAACTTTTTCATGACGTCACAATGCTCATAGCACGCGCTTATCGCTAGGATTATTGTAAGCATAAAATATCGGTAATTTAACAGTTCTGAACGATTTGTCTTTTTTCAACGCAAATATAAGTAATAAATAGAGAATAATACATACCATTTTCCATATCACAGCCAGTATCAGCCCGAGACTCCAATATCAGCCCGAGGGCCGAAGGCCCGAGGGTTGATATTGGTCGAGGGCTGATACAGGCTGTGATACGGAAAAAGGGTATCTATTATTATATTTATGACATACTTAGTAATATAATTAAAACAAACATCAACTTAAACAAATTGATTTTATATATTATTTGAAATTAGTATGTACATGTATTAAATAATTTAATTTTGGTTGTAACGCGCTTTCTGATTGGCTGAAAGAATTATTTTATATCGTATAAAGAATGTTGCCTACGTCATAGTAAGACTAACGTCAAAAAAAGTATCAATCCGCCTGACGTTACGTTTGAACTTTGTACAATTGATGTCATTTTAAGGGTCAAATGACCGTTTTTATCTACAGTTAATAGCAAAAATTAAATTATAAGCAAAGAATTCAAATATTTATTAGTTTTATACGATATAAAATGGTTTGGAACAGTTTACGCTTTTTTATAAACCGCTTCGCGGTTTATAAAGCGTAAACTGCCCCAAACTATTCAGTGTATAAAACTAATAAATATTGAATTCATTCCTAAAAAGTTAAAAAGTTCATCGGGATATGAAGTTGGTTGGTACGTGATCAAATCTACTGAGAAGCCCTTTGGGCTTCACAGGATTTGAACACGTGACCAACCAACTTCATATCCCGGTGAACTTTTTAAATTGCTGTTTAACGTTATTTCTTAAGTGAACACAATTAGCCTTTTCACGGCGATGAGTACAAATACAAATTTCGTCATCACGCGTTTTAAAAATATTAATTTATTATTGTAAGATTAAATGAAACGTTTAAGCTAACACAACCAATTTGTAATATTTACATTTGCAAATATGCTTCCTTTATGAACCGAAAACGTTCAATTCTGTGTGAACTTATTCATGACGTCACAATGATAGCCGCACGCGCTTATCGCTTGACGGTTGCAATATTGTAAACGTAAAAAACACCGTTATATTAATGATTCTGAACGATTTGCCATTCTCAAACGTAAATATAAGTAATAAACAGCAATGTTAAAAAGTTCACCGGGATATAAACTTGGTTGGTACGTGATCAAATCTTCAGAGAAGCCTTTCGGTCATTTTCGTTTTAATTTGGCAGTAAGTTTACTTATACGTTAACCCTTCATGGCTGAAAATATAAAGAAAATTGTATGTTTGTAATTTTTTTAATATTAAATTAAAAATGATAACCCCATTTTTTCTATATAGTCCTGTATGAAATGTCGGGGATACTTCGGACATACGACCAAAATTTGAGTGCGGTAAACAGAAAAACTATCCGGTCAATTTACTTTATATTTTGCACATAGTTTACTCATAAATTGACCTTCCACTGGAACAAAATAAAAAGAATCGTATGTTTGAAACATTCTCCCCCGAGACTCCTTAATATGGCTGCTCCATGTATGTTTCATATCCCTTATTTTTGGATGTCGTCGCTAACGCACTGTATTCAATTTGTCTGCACAGTCTTGGTGTGTTATAGGACCGACGACATCCAAAAATAAGCATTCAATGCTTGAATGACCCGGACCGGTTAATTCATTCAGGGAGTACATGTATTTTATTTACTAGTATTACAACAAAATCCACAGAAATTGGTGTTCAACGAATATTTAACATGAAACGACAGCCTCTCGGATCTCTCCGACAGAACATCACAAATGTATTTACTCCTCTGGGTGTTAAAATCCTATGCAAAATGGGGTCGCCTACATTTGAAGTATTGGCCCTACACTTGTACAGTAAAATGTATCATATTTTAGGTGAATAAGTAAAGTTTTTGAAGTAAGGCATCAACTAGCCACTCATTGTAAGTTTTATAAATTTATTGACTGAGCATGAGGGCAACATATAATTTGTCGGACCTGAAGACACAAATATGTTGCCAAGGGCCGAAGGCCAAAGGCAACATGTGTGTCTTCAGGTCCAACAAATCATATGTTGCCCAAATCCCAGTCAAAAACTGTTTTGTTATACCAGTCAATACAGATGTAAATATAATTTCAAGTAGCAACTAGCCATTCACGTCAAACAGCTCCTCAGTTATATTTCAGTTCTACCGTCATCGGACAAGTATTAATGAGCTGTGACGTAGCAGTCTATTTTATGTTGAACCGGCAGATCGGTCAACATCAAATTTGAAAGAGTAGTCTATAGTCTGTCCCAAGATATTTATGCTGCACATTTGGACGATTTTTAATAAAAATACACACACCTGTGAAAGAAGTGCAATTGAAATCGATGAAAGGGAAAATTTCCAAGATAACTTCATTCACACATTATCATTTTTCCCTCATAAAATTCACAGGAACGAAAACAAATTTCCTACGGAGATTTATAATGGAGAATGTTGACATCTTTTCTCCATTAGGAAGTACTCGGGACTCCTCGCGCAATTTTTGAACGGTATCATCCGGGCGTCTTCATCTCCTTAGCAATGGAAAAAACCCGTAGACTTTTTATTTTTAGCCGTGTATTGATACCCGACAAGCCAGAGGGGGCGTTTCAAAGGGGAAATCTTGGGGTTTTTTCAGACTTTTGAATGAACATCGTCTGAACCAAGAGGTATTCATTTAAGAAATTATGCGGCAAAAATATCTTGGGACAAACTATAACATTCGTTTTGTTGGACTTTTTGTTATACTCTGTCCCGAGGTTTTGCTTCCACCACTTTTTGCTTGATATTTCGATAATCATAAATACCTTTGTGCTCAAACTACGTTCATCCACTAATATGAAAAATGTCCAGATTATCTGTTTTGAAACACCCCCTCTACCGGTTCAGGTTTCAATACACATCCCAAAATAGAAAGTCTTCGGGAATTTTGCATTGCATCAGCCATTATAAAGCCCGGATGATAACGTTGAAAAATTGCGCGAGGTGTTCCGAATACTTACGAATGGAGAAAAGATGTAAACATTTCCCATTATAAATCTCTGTAAGAAATTTGTTTTCGTTCCTATGAAGTTTTATGAGTGAAAAATGATAATTTGTCAATGAAGATATTTTTGATATTTTCCCTTTTATCGATTTCAACAGCATTTTCTTTCACAGGTATGTGAATTTTTATTAAAAATCATTAAAAAGTGATGGAAGCAATAACTTGGGACAGACTATAGTAAGAAATTATCAGATATGTATGAGGTTTTAACAAATAAACGTACATATATACCCTTGTTATAGTCCGATCGCCGAAGTGGTCGTACCACCAGGTTTGGTCCAGGGTTCGGTAAGGACAGTTGGGGGTCATATGTAGCTACATGTTCCTTCTCAAAGTCTATGGATCCTAGTAGATCGGGTGGGTAAATAAAATCATCGTCTTCCATCCCGAACAGCGCACCGTACAGGTGAATCTGAAAAAGTTTGCGCATGCATATTGAATATATTAATTCATTTATGTGTTTATTACTTTTTAGATTACAAAGTGATTAGTCTAACTGAACAAATATTTTATATGAACGGAAAATAAGTCCTTGAAAGATATCCGCGAATCAGCCGCGAAGGCGATCGGCCTTTGTACGTGACCTGAAGTGAAAAAACGTTAAAATATTAAGTATATAAACGCTTTGTTTGTGGAACACACAATATACCTTAAAAATTAGATATGTTTAAAGTTGTTATGTCAATATATGTTGCAGTTCCAACTGGGGATAAAACATTAAGAGCCGTGGTCAAGTTGATCAATGGATGTACATGTAAACATAGCCATTCTCTGTACGGAGCTCAGTACCTGCATAAACGGATTGTTCTTGATCCAAAGTTATGCACAACATTTTAGCCAGTACAGAATATCATGGCAATATTTGATATTTCAAATCATTTGACCATGGTGGATCAGTTTTGCTCAAAATTATTCAGCGAATCTGAATATTGTATATATAGCGAAAAGAAGGTAGTAAGTACATTGTGAGTCAATAAACTTTGGTAATTAAGCCGCTATTTGTCCATCATACTTTTGAGAACAACTGTGAAACAATGGGAAATCGTCACCTGCTGACACTTCAGCAAAGGACAGTGATTGACAAGTTTATTCACTGAAACAGCGAAAAGAATATTGAAAATGATGTCATGGATTTTCTGGTAAGTTTGTGAAACATTGCTTCTTATCAATATATTTTTAAAAAAACGACGACACACAAGTATACATATACATATTGTATTATTGTGTATGCCACGTTAGTCGTATACTCACAGTCTTATATACATGTATATATGTACTTTTTAAAATTGTCTGCACACATACCTTTTTTTTTTTTTTTTTTTAGTGGGTGCACATGTTCTTACATGAAAACGCTTGTACGTAAATGGCATATATTGTCTCTAGATTTTGAGGTCAAGGTGAATGTACCGCGTATGGTTTCCTGTATATTACATATCTATACCTTGTCTGTTATCTACTTGTCGAATTAACTCTATACGCGAATTTTGACCTGAATTTTATTTTATTTGCTAATTTGCATTTTCACGATTTTCCTTTACAATTATAACCAAAAATTACAACAACAAAAAATGCAGTTCTTATTTTCGTTGACCCCTACGGAAGCCCGTTGGTGCCACTTAGAAAAATAGTTTATCTGGCGGCCGCTGTAACGACGAAAAGTGACCCCCGTAGAATATTGACCGGGGGTCGTTTTTCTAGACACAGAAAAATGACCCACTCGGTTGTAGAATACTTGGATTACTCGTAGAAATTATGGTCTAAGGGTCATTATTCTCCGTGTTGGTTGTAGAAAAATGACCTTGTAGAATATCAACTATATATTATTATTATTGTCTTTATGGTAGATACAGGGGTGGTGCTGGTTCGGGGGGGGGGGGATTGCCTGTTTGATACAATGTACTTAGATTGTTCGAATAACCAGCTTGAGTACGCTTTTCCGATAATCTGTTATTGCTTATCATCATTATATTAGTCTGTCATTTAACTTTTCAAATAAAAAATAAAAATATAGTCTTGTTTTGTAAATTAAAGTACACTGAATAAAAATGTTCCCCTCACATTACATCTTGGCAACAGAGGAAAAAGACATACTTTAGATAATAACTGAATTTTAAATAGATATTTAAAATAGGCGCGAATCTAGAAAACAAATAAAAGTTAGGGAGAGTTGGTGGGGAAGGTGGAATAACGTATGTTTACATTGTCAAACCATGACTGAAAAGTAATGACACCAATCTAAATGAATAAAAAAACACGCCCTTATTTTATGCAGAAAAAAAAACAGGGAAAGAAAAAAATTATCCATCACAGTCTATATCGCCATGAGATATTTATTCACCATGGATCTGAAATAGGCACATCTCATCATACACGTGAATCCAGAAAATTTTATCCAGGGTGGGGGAGGGGGGTCCGAGGGATAATTATGTTTGCCAAGGGGGGTGGGGTGGGGGTTCTAGGCCTATTATAGGTCAATTTGATAAGTGAATTTTAAAAGTTTGAAATTCCCCCACTCCTTAAATCCGCGATTGCATGGATCATCCCATTTTGATATTTCTAAGAACAATTATTTTCATGTTGTAACAGGTTTAAGAAGAATATATATTAAACAAATACAATCCTTGATTTAAAAAACAATATAAACGTCACAAATTCCAAAACTTCGAATTTAGAATTGAACAAAAGAAACAGAATACTTTATAGATGATTCTGTGTGAGTTTGAAATCGATCTCTATTGTGATCAAAATTAAAATGTACTTGCAAACTTCGGTATATAACAGAGATAGCAAATCGCAAAGTAATAATGACACTAAATGGCCTTTACGTGTAGCATTGGCTTTGACCAATCCAATTGAATAGAACCGCGGTACTTACATGTATAAACGACATTTGAATGTAGCAATTAATACAGGCATATTCTGACTTAACTTTAAACTTTCCTTTGATATAACATATACATGTACATGTAAGTGTTCCAGGCATTTACACTCATTTTTAGCAGTTTCTAAAAGTAGAAAAAAAAAACAGCGGTTATTTTATTAATATTCTCGAAAAAGTGATCTCTTAACTGAGTGTTAATAAAGTATATCATCTATTGAGATATTTTTGTCGATAAGTAAAAAATGAAGTCTTCATTAACGTGTTGCATATTGCATACAGGAAGTCGGGAAGGGAAGTCCTTTACAGTATTGCATTGTATTTGACGGTTCGTGACAGATCAGATTAATTCTAAAATTTATTTGAGACAAAAAGCATCTGTCAGGTAAAGAGCATTCGGTTTAATACCTGTATAATGTTTAATGGTTTAAAGAATATTTTATTATGTAAAATATTACATGTAAATAGTATAATATAATGTCATTTGTGAATCACTGTAACATTGCATCCTCCAATAACTTGATTCAGCGATGCTGTTAATCATTACCTTTTGATTAGAGTAAAGTTTCTTGCATGTGTTGTTTGTATATTTAGAAAACATTTTTTTTTCCTATGGGGGAAACTTTGATATCAGAATTTGAACAAAGCAAACCATTTTGCGACCTTTCGTGTCGGTTGGAATACATTTATACAAATCGGTCTCTGCGTTTATTTATTTTTTCTCTCAAACAAGTATTTGATATAGGTATTGTCTGATCCTGAGAGCAGTTTGAGTTAAGAAAATTGAGAAAAAAAAAACATGGTAATACAATGGCAGTATAACATTCTTAAATTACTCAATAGGACTATTACTATAATACTCCTAAAGCCATCTAGTGTGATGTTTCATGTGTATTGAACTTAAAATCAATAAAATCATCAAATATGTAAAGAAAATATGAAAATAAAATTGACGCAAAATTTTTTTGTAGAGATCAATCCCTATTTGAGACCAAAAGTCCTAATTCACAAAAAGTGAATGTGTACCTGTAACATAAGTCTGTTATTATACTTTCATGTTAAATACTGAAATCTGATTGGTTTAGACGCAGTTGACAATCCGTTCCCTTACCCTCAGCGTTAGCAACACGCTTGGCAACGGGCCGATAGAACGAATTGTTACATGCGCGTAAATTATGCGCGTACGGTTCGCCGTTAAATTCACGTCATTTCTATATAAAAGCAGTAAATATTTCTCTAAAATTAAGACATTCAGTATAATAAAATAAATAGTGCCTGTTTGGGAGGGTAACCGTTGAAATTGACACCCCTCGAAAACCAATGTCAACCTCCGCTTCGCGTCGGTTGACAATGGTTTTCTCGGGGTGTCAATTTCAACGGTTACCCTCCCAAACAGGCACTATTTATATATTGGTGTGACGGTGTTTTGTTCGGTTGTCAGACACAAGAAGTGCTAAATGTCAACATAAAGAAGTTGCATGTTGACATAAAAAAGGTGCATGTCAGCATATTTATATTACATGTTAACATAAAATAAGTTGCATGTCGACATATAAATAGGTAGCATTTAGCATCTTGGATGTCACATGTGGGCGGTATTTGAGATTTTTTATAATTCTTATTTGATTTCAATTTTCTTGCATGTCTACATAGTTATGTTGCATGTTGACATAATTATCTTGCATGTCAACATATTTTGCATGTCGACATATTTGATAGAAAAATAACTTGCACTTAAGGGGCAGAGATATGCCACCATAGGTTAAACTATAACTTTTACATATTTAAGATTCAAAGGAAGACACGAATTTCTTCTTTTTTATATATATATATATATATATATATATATATATATATATATATATATATATATATATATATATATATATATATATATATATAACGCGCTAACGTTTTACAATTAGTGTTGCTTTTTTTTTCTTTTTTCATATTTATTAGCGGACACTGTGAAAATAGTTTTGTGTTTTGGTTGGATATATATATATATATATATATATATATATATATATATATATATATATATATATATATATATATATATATATATATATATATATATATAGCCCACTAAACTACATAAATGAGAAAGTGAGGCAACATATATTTATTAATGAAATTCCTAATCCGTGGGGGGGGGGGGGTATTATAGAATACTCTGAGATCTAAATGAATCAGTGTAATACTTGTACAGATCTTGATACCATCAATCTGTATTAGCTACTTTTATGACTACATATTATATGTATGTTATGACACACTGATGTTTGCCCGGCTGTTACATGTTCATGTATGTGTATGGACTATTTTGTATATAGAATCTCTCTTTTAGAAATTTCTCTCTAATAACTAATCTTGTATGCCTTCTGTACCCAAAATTGGAAATAAAACTGTTATTATTATTTTTAGTCTGTCCAAACTAAATTCTACGTTTAACGTCACTTCAAAATATCAAACCTACGAGGGAGGGCGATAAGATAAAAGCGAACAAAATTTTCACACAATTGATTTTAACCATTTACATTAATACAAATACAGTGAGTATTTAAGCTACTATAGCCTACCTCTTTAATAATGATTTTTCCTGACAGTCCCATTGAGTATCCGATATACATGTATATAATCCATAGTGTGCAAACATTTCAAAGAGGTATAGCGCACTTAATATACGATTTGGCCTAAAATATAGCATTTTTGCAAACATCAGACATTTCTTAATATCATACAATATTTAGTTGAAATATATTCAAAGAAACACAAATAACACAATCACCATGCTCTAAGAGTCTTAATTATCTTACACGACATCATTAAAATATTCAGGTTTTGTTAGGGATATCTAGAAAAGTAGTTAATATACGATAAAAAATTGGATATGTGACTATTTGAACCACTCTAAACCAAAGAAATCCGATTAAAATTATGTTCTACAGGTATTGTAATGCACGTTTACTTTGAATTAGTTTTGGTTGAACGTGGTTTTCGTACTGAAAATTAGACAAATATTTCATTTAGTGTCTTTTTTAATACAAACATGTATATAGCCATATATAATGAAAATACATATTTAGAAACTGTTAGATGCGTGGCCTAGTGGTAACTCGGAGGGTTTTTTTTTGATTTTGTGGTCGCTGGATCGAATCCACCAAGTAGTAAATATTTTTTTCACTTCTTTGAAAACATGAAAGAAATAGAGGCATGTATCTAATCTTCTGGGTTTTTTTTTTAAATAACCTTGTTTAATTCAGTATGAGTATGAGCACACCTAATATATAAACAGATCTCCTCATTAACACTATGCATGTACTCTACTTACACTTATATCCATTGCATTTTTTTTAACTTATCACGGTTCAGAATATCAACTAACATTATACAAAGAGTTTCCCGAATTTATGACAAATCACTTGTTACACACACCAGTATAAAACCAGTATCTAGATTTTGAAAATCATATTGCGACAGCTAGGTACCTGAAACTGTTTTTAGTAACAGGTACTTTCCGTCCAAACACAGGTCATGCGCGGATACAGAAAATTTTTCCAGGGGGGGTCCGAAGGATAATTGTGTTTGCCGGGGGGTCCGAGGCATATTTGCGATAATTTTACTATGTAAATTTGTTAGATTTTCATTTTCCAGGGATCCGCGCATGCAGGTGTAGGCGAAATAATGGGGAAAGGCGCTATACCTATTTCAAAATTGATATACAGATTGCAATAATTTAGTAAACAAACTGGAAAAGTCGTATTCAAATGGGAGTTTGTTTGTTTGTTTTTTTTTCTTCTAAAACTCAATTTCTCCTAAACCTAACGTGAATTTCGTTTTCCGGAAATATCTACTAGTTCCGTTCGTGGTTTAATTTTATCGACCGATGCTTGTTTCCTGCAATATTTTTTTCATTATGCAAGTTCACACATCAGTCATTTGACGTCAAAATTTAGAATATTATACTCATCGGAAGATGATTCAGTGACAAACTTGTATATTTGTCAAGGATCGATATATATGTAGCATATGTGAGTTGTTTAAAGGAAGTAAACATTGTCAAATCTGCATATATGGGAAGAAATTTTATTATAATTTTGTAGCACTTCGTGTTAAATCTGACCTGAGGTTTGCCGAGAAAATTCCCTTATTCCTGTTACTTTTTAATTTGTTGTTCTGTAGATTTTGATAATTTGTTGATGGCAATATATTTGTTATTTATTTAAGGTTGTTACAGAAGAATTCCAGATTGTTATTTTTATTCAACATCTTGCCCAGACTTCATCCATCTGCAAACTTTTTCTCCATGGGCGACGAGATGTCGAAAACAACTATGCCAACTCCACAAGATGCATTAAAAGGTAATTCATGAATAATGCTGTCATAAAAAAATTTAAACATAAAGAGTGCCATTTTTCAATATTACAGTACTACATATAATGCTTCATTTTTCTTTCAATCTATTCTTTCTCAATTCTCCACATTTCAGACAAGTTACACAATCAAGTAAACCCTGATTTTAAACCATGTTTGTCCTTTTATCTCTATTTTGCTTTAATGACATTGAAAGTAAACAGATTTAGTTTGAATATATTTGGTTTTCATTTACTTTTTTGATAGTGGATAGAACACAGCAAACAAAATATGTTAAAGTTTAAAAGAATGACCTACCTATTTTGGAAATATAACATAACGATTTTTATCACTGGTGATTTAATTTCTGATAAAATTGTACTCAGAATATACTTGTGGTTCATGTTTATATAAGTAATTATATTCTTCACTCAATATTAAGAAAATATCAAATTTTACTACCAGTGCTATAGTAGTGTTTAATCAAAATTGTGTTATGGAAATGGAATAACCAGTTCCCTTATAAAAAAAATTCTTAATAGATGGCTTTAATACTGTAAAAGTGGTTATTTACGCGTGGGGGAAATTTACACTAGTTATGCAGTAAGCTTCAAACCCCCGCATGTATGGTAAATAAAATTAAAACTTGCTTGTGGTAAATCACGCATCCACATATTTAATACCCACACGTATTGTTTCACTCCAGAAAATGTTTACTTTACCACCAGCATAAATAATCATTTTTAAATTATGTGAAACTATACATCTTTATCAAAGTCAGACTGCAAAACTGAATATTTTTTTTTCAATTATAGGTAGAGATGAAAAAATGATTGTATCAGACAAACACGCTGCAAATGGCCACAGAACTATCCCCCCATTCCCAGAAAACACAAAAATGGCTATGTTTGGTAAGTGAAGTTCAAGCTAAGGAATAAAAAATCATTGGCATCAAAGGGAAAACAAACAATCAATTTTCCTAATGAAATAAAATCTATATACATTATGGAATTATATCACAATTGTTTAAATTCACATTATCAGCAGATAATTAATCATACAAAACTTTATTGCCCTTTTTTAAAATCCCACATGTAATAAATCTATTTCCATTGTAAAAAGGAATGGGTTGTTTTTGGGGTGCAGAGAGAAAGTTCTGGAAAACAGACGGAGTTTACTCTACACAGGTATACATACCAGTGCTTATTTTTATGCTGTAAATTTTATGCTTGATCTGATGTTTAATCGATTATGGGTTGTAATATCTGAATCACATTGAAGGTTGGGTATGCTGCTGGTTTTACACCTAATCCAACCTATAAAGAAGTTTGCACAGGGTCCACAGGACACAATGAAGTTGTGCGAGTAGTTTATGACACAACCAAGACCAATTATGCGAGTTTATTACAGGTGTGTTTCATTCATTGTTCCATGTTTCCTTAGATATAACATTATGGTAGAATGGAGTTAAATTTTGAAATATTTCTAGGTCTTTTGGGAAAATCACAATCCCACTCAAGGGATGCGTCAAGGGAATGATTCTGGGACTCAGTACAGATCTGGGATTTACTATTACAACGAGGAACAAAAAAGACTGGCAGAGGCCTCCAGAGATGTGTATCAGAAGAAACTGGATGATAAAGGACTAGGGAAGATAACCACCGAGATCATCCCCGTGCCAGAGTTTTATTATGCTGAAGACTACCACCAGCAGTATCTACACAAGAATCCCAACGGCTATTGTGGACTTGGGGGTACAGGGGTCTCTTGTCCTGTGGGGTTATTCTCTAAAGGGAAGAGTGAATTATAATGGACCATTTGTCTTTCCTTGTTATTTATACATGTTAAAGGTTTTGATATTTGTTAATATTACCGTACAATGTTTCATTGAAACAAGACTTTTTTAATGCACATTTTGTCCGTGATAAAGAGTTTGACATGATGTAATTGTTGTTTCGTACAGTTTTTAATGCTAGTATCAGTGGTATGATATATCGGGTACTAGTACCAGGAGCCGCTTGATTAACTTGATTTATATATACATGTACTAATAAACAACATAATAAAAAAAATGGTTGTTTGTTCATGAATGATATTTTTGCCCCCCCCCCCCCCCCCCCCCCCCCCGTTTCTTCACTCTTTAAAATTTAAAATGTATATCCGAGTGTGCTTTTACATTGACAATAAGTTTTGCCTCCAATTAAAGTTTTTGTGTAGGTGATATTGCAGCAATATCTTGTATGAAAAGAAGTGTTTTGCTGGCCACCAAAATAAAACTTATGGGATCTACCCACATATTCACCCAGGTTTTCGTTCCTTCCTTTACCCTCAGTGTCCCTGCAGGGTGTGGAGGAGCCACATCCATGTCTGTCTGTAGGTGTCCTTTATTTTGGCTCTGCTGGTTTTCGACATGGCCATCATATCAATTTATTGTTTGGCGTTGAATCGCTTTACAACTTTTCGTTGTTTGTTCCCTGGTTATTGATCTTCTATTGATCAACTGACTATTGAATCCTCTTACATAGTTTATACACAAAGAATACTTACACCCAGTAAAGGTACCGGTGGGGGCAATAATCACGCGTTTGTTTTTAATTAATTTATTGTAAACAAAAAGTGTGTAGTAGTTGGGGCTATATGGACCGTGGTTATCGGCCTGGGTGGCTCAGCGGTAGAGCTGACTAGAAAGATAAAAAAAAAGCTCCTGACTAGAGTTACAGTATTCTCTTTTGAGAAGTGGACAGGCATAGCCTACATCCACTTCTCTTCGCAAGCCCTCATATTTTGATTCTGGAAAACGTGTAAATGTCGGAACCGAAGACGGTTTACGCTTCGACCCATGTTTCGACTCCAGTTTCTCTGAATTTTCGTAACAGACCTTAAATTTCCTCATTTTAAACATAAATGCACACATTAATCACAAAAAATTCAACACTAACCCGCTGTCAAATCATTTTCTCAACTTCTACATCCCGGGTTAAAATTTTGCGTATCGCATCGTTTATCTAGGTCAGTGCAGCTTAAATGTTTGTGTTTCGGATAAAATTGGAAATATATTAAAGAAAATAATGCCGAAAACGTCACTGAATTAATTAAATCTTACAATGTATAAAAAACAGTGAGTCACAAAATTACACAGTGGTATTTCTTTCCTTTTTAACCATCTCGTTTGGTGACATACCCAAAATTTGCTCTGGATCTATTCTTAAACATTAAAACAAACTGATTAACATAGGAGGAAAGATTAAAATCAAGTTTTTTGTGTTCGTGACACAATTATTTTAGCTAATTTTTCTTTAAATAGTTAAACAATTCTTTATATCTCTTTAAATTATAAGAAGAATACGTTTTATCTAAAGTCTACAATCATACACACAAAACAATATATTTTCCAATTTTTCCGACTTTAAATATTTTACTTTTTAAACCACTAATAGCGAGCGATCACATAATTCAAACCCGGGATGTAGAAGTTGAGAAAATGATTTGACAGCGGGTTAGTGTTGAATTTTTTGTGATTAATGTGTGCATTTATGTTTAAAATGAGGAAATTTTAGGTCTGTTACGAAAATTCAGAGAAACTGGAGTCGAAACATGGGTCGAAGCGTAAACCGTCTTCGGTTCCGACATTTACACGTTTTCCAGAATCAAAATATGAGGGCTTGCGAAGAGAAGTGGATGTAGGCTATGCCTGTCCACTTCTCAAAAGAGAATAGAGTTACAGGGGTCCGGGTTCGATTCCCTGTCCAGGCATATGCTTTCAATATTCCTCCTTTCCTATTACAATTGTTAAGTAGAAATGCTCTCAACACTGATTTAGAGGGTTTTCCTTATATCAAAATGTATACCCATTCCCCAGTACCGGTACTATGTTCCTAATTTTTATGGCTGGCCCTATTGGTCACGAATACCTATCATTCGAAAACCTCTGCATATTTAACGAAAATGAATGAGAACCTACATGTTCTGCTTTCAACCATCTTTATTAACTCAGGTTACAAAGTTTTGATCAACTTCCTTGTATTGAAGGTGACACATGTTCTATACCGCTATATTTAAGGAAACGCGTTAACTTTATTACACATGCGATTTTGTTTGTTTCGTTTTCTGATAAAGTTTTTAAATACTATCAGTAATTAGCATTAATACATACAACGTTTTGCTAAATTTCAACACTTATTGTGTGTTAAATCATGAAATTTGTTTAACATGAACATTAATTATACATATATGTCAAACTAAGTTTGTTCGTATGTAAGGTTTTAACTATTGCAACGGCTGAATAACAGTAAATACAAGAAATGGATCAATTCAACATGCTGTTATCTTATCAGTCGAGCAGACAATGAAAGTTCAAGTATGTTGTCGCCACTCCACGTTGACACGTGGCTGGTGGACCTAATTTTAGGAAAAAAAGTCACAAATGCAATTCTTGTATCTATCCATTTCCGTGTTTCATATCCACATATGTGTTGCAGCATATCTATTTGAGTTCGGTGGAACATTATATTTGCCATCAAAATAATGTGAGTAATATATAAAAGATATAATAACAATTCGCAGGTTATTCTTTGATTATCCTTAGATAAATACTTATGTAATGACTGGAAATTATTAAGGGAAACTAGCATGACGTTTGATGTTCAAACCACAGAGGAAACGTCACAAAGACGTATATAGCAGCTTTCAATCGATAGATCAATCAATCAATTTATCCATCAAATTTGTGTTGTTGTAAATGCATATATTAAAGACATTTATTAAACAGCTATGCAGCGATGACATCAAATTTCCATGTCTCTAGTAGAACGACCTTGTATTAGTAACCTTATCGTAGACTACGCCACTCTTGTCTCGCTAGTACAGCCATTACGGAAATGATTGCAACGGTCTTGTTTGGTCTGTGTTTTATTCTAGGTAAGAAACGTTTGTAAGTACAACCTTGCATTTGCTCATCTTCTTAAGATTCAATTTAGAATTTTAAACCCCACGTGTATCGTTTAGTTATTGCAGGCTAATTTGGACAGAGTGTACTAGCTGTAATGCGTTAACCTGCATTTAAAGGTAGTTCACCGTTTGGTCAATACCTTAACACTACTTTTTGCCAACTGTGGAACAATATTTGTTAATAACCGTATGTCCGGGTCTTAATTTGATTTTTTATTTGAAAAGCACAGACAGGGCAGGAATAATGTCATTTATCGTGTGCCACGAAAAAAAAACTTCGTTGCTCGTTGTTTACCCCTGGTATTTTATTGAGTGTGGTTCTTATGCTTTCTTTACATGTTGACACAGTCATGTATTTTTTAGTGTTCAGACTCACAGATATGCTTGTTTGTTGATTCACTTAAACTGTTGTCGTCGTTGAGACTTCTTAATGAATGCCGAATCCTTCATCATTTGTTTAATCTCTGGAGCTTCCATTTTATTCGCCTTTCTTGATTTTATGGGAATGCCACTCTCCTGTAGTTTGTTATTACCTCAGCTCTACATTAACCACGTACCGCTGAAAGATGCGCTGAGCTGTCCTAACTCTTCTATTTTAGTTTTCCTTTGCACTAACTGTATCTGCAACATTACAAAATTTCCAACACTTGCATGCGTTTTAAACTTGTTCTTTTTCGTCAGCTGATGTTGTTGTTGGACGTGATGACACAATCTGCAATGAGTTTCAATGTAAGTGAAATATTTAACATCAAAGCACAAAAATGAAACAACGAAGCGTTTATAATTGCCTCCAACACATATACCATCAAGATACATGTACGTGTAAACAATGGTTGATTCTTTACAAGGTATAGCATGTCATCACTGCCATCACTTGTCTTGTCCGTCAAGGACGAAACTTACATGCTACCCAATTGTGAAGGGAGGTGGGGGCAACGAAAACGGTAACCACTACGGACACTCTGTCTGCGCATGTCAACCGGAAGACTTCTGTGATGGATTCTATCCATGTCACAACTGGCCTTGTCTAGAATCTGGTAACTGCATAAAAGTACACGAAATTAAGGTTGTCCTACTGACATCCCAGTCTTTATATATTTATAACCTCTAACGATCTGATCCAAAATAATATTAATTTGCATCATAATTTTTTTGGCACGTTCATTTGTTAATAGCTTAATATTGACTCCAGAAGTGGAGTACATGTATTTGGGATTCTTTATTTCAGTTCTTTTCTCCGATAGTCAACTTTGAAAGTCAATTGTAAACTAAACAAAACTCTTTCCAGATATTGATCTTTCTATATAATCAGGGACGTATATACTAGTATTAGTATATACGTCCCTGATATAATACAGAAAAGATCAAAATCATGCAATCACTTTGATCAAAATACCGAAAATTTTACAATAACTATTGTTTGCACAAATTCTTCGAATTTGGAAGTGTTCGCATTGTCAGATCATTCTTGTTCGGTGTTTTTATGGGATTGATCATAACAGTCTTTACTTGATCATATCTATCATAAAGCTCTTCCGACTTTATTGGATTTGATCACTTGTCCAACTGTATTGATCACTCCATAAAATAGAATGATCTTTTATTCTAAGATGGTTTCTTTTGCATCAAACGTAATCATTTATTTTAATTTTGTTATTTTTTGTTGCCTACAATTGCAATCCTCAATGCGTTTCAAACCTTTGCAGACATACATGCATCAATGACAATAATTGCATTCAATAAAATGATATTGTCAAAAAATTCCTTGATCTACAGGGTTCATCCCACAGTGTAATATATGGAACCATACATGTACCTGTGTCCATCGAGACGAAACTTGTTCCGGAAGTGATGTAAGCACCTGTAAAATTACATGCAATTCGCAGGAAAAACTATACTGCGACCATGGGTTTTGCTCTTGCAAGTCGCTCGATTACTGCAACCAAAACAACGCTGATTGTGCGATCCATTCCTGCAGTGACTTAGCAGAAGCCCCTTTCTGTAACGTCACGCAATGTCAATGCGCATCCGTCGTGGACACCTGTCAAAGAAACGACACGAGTACGTGTCGACATCTAAACTGCAACGGGCCCTTCATGCACCAGATCTGCATCAATGGAGTATGTCATTGTCAGCTGAATCCCTGTGAGTTCCTATGGTGTAATTAATTGTTTCGCCTTCTTTAGAAAATAAAACGAAATTTTAATTTTAATTTTGTTTTGTATATTTACCAGCATGTAGTTCGGCGGCTGAATGCACAGAGACAAACACGGCAATAGATATCGGAGCCAATACCCTAATAGAATGCAAATCCCAATACGGCCTCTCTACAGACTGCGAAAACGGAAGGTGTCAGTGTTTCCTTGCATTGGTTTGCATTATTTTCAAACCTTTTAACCCTTTGGTTTTTAACAATTAGGCCATTTCTTTTAAACTTATATAAATCAATCAATTTCACTATAATAGAGTACTTTATCGGCGACAACGACTGCACCAACTACAACATCTACAGTACCAACAACAACAGCAAGTACAACAAGAAATACAACACAACAACCATCAACAACAAGTACCATACCACAACAACAAACATGTACGGCAGTTTAATGCATTATATTTACCGGTTTAACATTTTCTAGTTCAAATTTATTTAATAAGAAAATCTGGTGGTAAAACGATCGTTTGATCATCGGAGGGCAATACTTTCCACCTTCATTAATAAAAAAAACCCATTTATTATTCCTTAGAAACTTATTTTAGCCGGGTTTTCCATAGAAAGAATCCAGTTATTAAAATGGCGGGCGGACGGCTGTCATAATGGTGCCCCTTTTGTACGGATAACTCCTGCAGTTTTCAAGATAGAAAGTTTTTGTTTTGCAGGTTTATTGTACATATATCAGAGATATGCTTATTACTTGGATTTTTTTGTGTTTATCAATTCAATGTTAACAGATGTTCACACAAAAGAAAACCATGTTTGCTATTTGCTATCATATTGACACCTTTTCTCTAGTTGAATATTCATATAATTTTTTTTAAATGTTCATTGTGATATTTTTATTTCACATTTATTCATTTTCCAACTTCTAGTACCGATATTTGCTTCAAAGAATTTAACTGAAATTAAATTTAAAACATTACATAAGATTTAATTGACGATGGTACAGATATTGCAGTTAGTCTTTTAAGAATCCTGTTTGTTATGGTCTGTATCAGTTATACATATTTTGACAACGATTTAGAGAGAGAGAGAGGAGGGGATCTATAACTTTCTGCAGTAAATGTGTTCATGGCTATAGTTCCGTGTGAAAACAACTCACTAATTCACAACTAAGTATTTAGATAAGAGTGAACTCATATAAAGTTTGAAAACATTTTATTACTTATAGAAGTTGACATGTTGTGTTTATGTGGTATTGAAATTTGCATATTATCCCAATTCTGGCAAACGTTTGCTCAACGTTTGGGAGAGACTAAAATTAGATTTGAATAGCAATTCTGGTTCAAATAATTTTTTTCCGGAATATTTTTTAATTCCTTTCAGAATTAACGCCGGCAGAGAAATCAATGTTCTTTCCACCAATTATCTTTCAGAAAAAGAAGAGAGAGAGAGAGAGAGAGAGAGAGAGAGAGAGAGAGAGAGAGAGAGAGAGAGAGAGAGAGCAGACAGACATATATGGCGCGAAACCATAAATGATAAAAGTTCAAATCCGATTGGCCAACGCTATTCACTCAGCTCTGTCCCAGGGTTTATGACCCTCTTTAGTACAGGGTTCTTTACCCTTTCCATTGGGAATTTTTCGTCGACAAATAGTTTTTTGGGGGGAAATTGTTTAACTAATATGACTAAACGCAAGTTAGCAAAAACAAAAATATGATACAGTTTTCATGGTTTCCATTGCATATTACATGAGTAATCATTAAACTACATGTACTGTTTTCATATAAAAAAAACCCACATTTAACAGAACATTCGGACATTTTGTTAAGGATATCTTACTCAGCATAATAAAAAATGCAGCACTCTATCTTTTATAACACAATACGACACAGTTATTTTAGGGTTTTTTCTATAAAATATTTGTTAAAACCAGTCCATTTTTAATTGGGAATGGGTCCTTTTACAGGATCCGCATGCAAGGGATATTATGCCCTGCAGTTAAAAAAAAACAAGTTTATTATTCAAACGCGTACTTGTCACGTCAGTCGTGAAAAGGATTTCTTTAAAATCATGACACCTGCATTTCTACTTACACGTTCACACACATTGAGGGGAATATCGAAATAGAGTTTTTGTGACAAAACCATTGACGGTATTGCCTTGTCTCGAGCTACAAATGAGATTGAGTGCGAATACTAAGTTTGAGTCAGTTATTCGAGTTTGATTTGGGCAATTTAGATCTATAGAAATCTCATACAGCAGATTGACGTGTTAAAAACAACTTAATCGATGCTTTTATTTGAAAAAGTGGACGGAGTTTTTATAAAAAAAATATGTGGGGTATGTACAGATAACCCACACTTTTAACAAAAGAAGTCAACCCATACTATGGTACAAAGGATTGATGTTTACAAGTGATTGAAAGTTGCTTGTTATTACAAATCAAGTTTTGGTTTTAAGATAAAGAGGTGTGTTCACCCAACAAATGTTAACAAAATTCAGTGTGTGAATAATTATTGAATGGACCTATAAAAGATAAACCCGCATATCAATCAGACTCTTGTTGTCCGTCATGTTCTTACTTGTTTGATGGTACCTATTTCAGCGTCTGCAACTACCGATGCTTCCACGCCAGCAAAAGTACAAACTACAGCACAACCAATATCCAATGCATCCGTCAATCCTAATGGTAAAGTGTTGATATAGTTAATATATACTAGTTTTTGGACTGATTGACCGTATAACTACAGCTTCGCGGCGGCTACGATATTTTGTGTCCTCACTTAAATTCATAATGATAACTGCATAATACCCCTTTGGGTTGCATTATTTACGTTAACTTATAATTTTTCCCCAGCATACTTGTTAAAAGCTGTGTTTGACTTTGATAAACAATGTGCATATTAAAAACCTTCATTTTAGCCGCCGCCACATGTACCTCCAGGATGGACTGTAACCAACAGAACACTCATATTACGTTTTTGACCTTCACCATGCCGTGTCCTGTGGATCACATTGACTGTGTTAACAACACATGCTTTTGTGGCATCGACAAGGTCAAGTTGCTTTATAATTGGTTCATTAACAAGTTCCTAAATACACTCCCTAAATATTAAGAATTTAATTAGAACCATTTTAACAAGACCTTGGAATTTCGATCTCTTTCTTGCATCAAAACAAGTTAAAAATGACGCCGGTGTCGAGTGAAATATGCATATAGTCTTAGCGTAAAACCCAGACAAATGTTGTTAATTTCAAAGAGTCATGCCAGTAATGAAATGACAGGCCTACGTCACATTGCTGTTTGACACAACTACAGGCTCTTGTTAAAATTGTTTTATTTGTATGTTGATGATTTGGAACGGTATTGAAAAAAAGAGTATAGACAATTTATTAAAAGATATCTTAACCTTTGCTCTACTGTATTATTATCTAATAAGAAGAGTACCTCTGCTAAATTGTTTTGGAAAATCATGTTGAGGACATCAATTCTTCAAAAATGTATAAAATCTTTATTTACAAAGCTATGAATAGAAAACTTGTTAAGGTTATAGAGAGATTCTTTTTGTTCTTTTTGCAAGGTGTGCATTCATTTCATGAAGTAGTGTAATGGCAACCGTTTAATTTACTTATTTAAAAAAAAAACCGTTAAAATATTTTGAAATTAGCAAAAATTTTATTAAAGGCAGTGAACCAGAGAAAAATTGATTGGAATATAATACAACAATAATAAATAACACAAATATTTCTTTCATTATCAGAAAATGTTCATTTCATTGGGCTAATCTCACCTTGTGATTGACAAAATTTCAATTGGAAAATATTCATATTCTTTTATTATTTCACAAAAGTCTTATGACCATTAATTTTTCAGAAAGTAACTTTTTGGGGTTTCTCACAAAATACAAAAAGGTCGAGGTCACTACAACGAATTCATTTTCAACATTAGGAATGTTTATGTAGACTAGATAATCAATTACACGTAAATTCATTAATTCATGCGATGCTTCTAGTGTCTTAAAAAGTTTGTTGATATGGCATATATTTCAGATTTTATCTGAATTACTTGATTTGCAGGGCAAATGTGTTATAAAATGTTTAGTTTAGATTAACATACATGTATTTTATAATATATTTTATATAATAGAAAAGGTTTCCCGAAACGTAGCTTATAAGAAACATTTGGGTTGATAACGGGTTCAATGGCCTAATTTTAGATAACTTCAACTCCTAAACCAACAACCACCACCAACGCTGGTAAGTACATGTAGGTCATGAAGGATTATCTCTGATCCGATTTGCCATATCACAAACAAAATCAATTAACGACAATCATAATCAATTTTCTATTATCCACTGTTATCAAAATCTGTATAAAAAAATCAAGGCATACCGATATGAAAGATGTTGCTTGCTTTGTTCTTATTGCTATATAGTATGATTATGATTTTAGTATCCATGATTTTCAAATGTTTAACATAAACAACACTATTTACATGTATTTACAAATCAAAATTCCTGCCACAAACTAAAACGCAGCATTTACCTTTAAGGAAAAAAAGAAGAACTTTTGATTATTTCATTCTAGCCCCATCAATTTCCTGTCACCAGTGTGGGGATCCAGATGCGAATCTACCGTGTGACTTGCGAACCGTTTACATGGGTCAGCCATCCCAATGCAGCACTGGCAGTTATTGTATGACGGATGTCGTCCAAGGCTCAGATGGTAGCATCGCTATCTACAAAAGGTTCAACTATGTCTCTATATCTTTATTAAATCCGTTTATGATCTTAGAAAGAGTAAAGACACTTCAAAATGTCAGCTTTACTGCATGTGTAGATGTGTTGAAGAGTTGCCGACAAAAGGTCCAACTACGACTCTATATCTCTCATCTGTATATCTTAGAAAGTGTAAAGATACTTAGAATTGTGTTACTGGTTAGGTGTGTGGACGAGTTGACGTTTCGTAACCATGGTAACTAGTGGATGAAATTTAATGTCGACGTAACTGTTTAGGTGTGTGGACGAGCTGACGTGTCGTAACGAGTGGATGGCCCAGTCGTCGGATCAGGACCGCTGTCTGCGGTACGCAGAGAACGCAGTCCCGGGACAGTACACGTGTCATTACTGCTGTACTGTTGACGGATGCAACTCAAATATAGTTCCAGACGCCAAAACCTTCTACAGTACCTCTTCCTCCATTAATAACTAATAAACTAATAAAAAAGTCAATGTGATAAGTTCTTTTAGTTATTTTTTTTTCACTTTATGCTATAGATGGAAGTAATATATGCAGGAGGTAAGTCTTACAGTCCAAACACAGATGAATCACTTGTCTAGCCTTGCTTCGAAGGCCATTGATTGGTAATGTCGGACTTTTTATCTCGTTATAACGACTTTTATCTCGTAATAACGACTTTTTATCTCGTTATAACGACTTTTTATCTCGTAATAACGACTTATAAAAGTCGTAATAACGACTTTTTATCTCGTTAATACGACTTTTTTATCTCGTTAATACGACTTTTAAAAGTCGTAATAACCACTTTTTATCTCGTAATAACGACCTTTTTCTCTCGTAAGAACGACTTTTTATCTCGTAATAACAACTTCGTTTCTCGAAATAACGACTTTTTATCTCGTATTAACGACTTTTTTTTTTATTATCTTATTAACATTCTGATTTGATCTCACTTGGCTTTCGTAATTTTAGAATTGATTTATATAAATCTTTATAATAGGTTAAACAAAAACGGGACCACCAATTGATGGATATCTTGTAAAAATAATATTTTTAACACGGCATGTACATGAGTGACACTTGGAATGATTAACATTTTAAGTGTTATTTAAAATAAAACAAATGCTTAAAGATCAGTTTATACAAAAAAGGGACAGTTATATCAGCAACTCTGGTTAATGTGTTGTGTACAGAATTGTTAAAACACTAACTTTGTAGTGAAGAATATTTAAATGTATTACCTGAAAAATATAGAAATATTTTGATTACCGTGTAAATTAAAAACAAGAAACCACCGTATCCCATTAGAGGATGATCAATGAACTGTTATACATATTATACAAAACATACAGTGGGGAAATATTTAGAAATTATTTGTATGAAAAAGGAAGATTATACAAGAAGAAATTAAAACCATATAACAATAATGAGAGATCTGAAGTAATACCGGAATTTTCTCAATACCAACTGTGGTAATAAGTCAACATGTAATGCTGACTCGAAGGATCTTTTTGATTTTTATAACAAGTGTTGTAATACTGAAAATGATGGACCATGTGTTTTGTCTCAAGATAAACTGAAATTATCTGATGGAGAGTTGAATCATTTTATCAACCAGCCAATAACAAATAATGAAATTATTAGATGTATTAAAGCATTGAAATTATGAATCTTCATGTGGAGTTATTTAACATTTTTCAAACTGGAATTATACCTACACAGTGGATACATGAACACAGTATTCCAATTTATAAAAATAAATGATACTGGTAATGAAATTACACCAAGATATCGGTACTGATTTACGTACTGTAACTCTTCATTTTCTATTCTGAATTTGAATTCACTTTGGGGAATATTTCGTTTTCTAAAATGCATAATATTTACATTTAGAATATATAATTATTCTACTTTTGATCACATTTTTTTTCATTATCTTCTTTGATAGAATTATCTAAGACATTTAAAACAATTGTTTTGTGCTTTTATAGATTTTGAAAAGGCATTTGATTCGGTTTGGCGTTTTGGTCTATGGAACAAAATTTTGTTGAACAATATTGATGGCAAGCGCGTTAACGTTACTAAAAATATGTGTACTGGAATTGAATCCCGTGTAACTCTCAAGGGTGTAACCTCTGATATATTTTCTTGTACAGTGGGTGTTAGACAAGGTGAAAATTTGTCACCTTTTTTTTAATTTCCACTCTACCTTAATGATTAAGAAGAATTTTTATCAACAAATGATGTAAAGGGATTGACATCACTACACAGGCAATTGTGCTTCACGTGAAATTCACGTGAAATTAACATGAAAAATTTCACGTGATTTTCACTTCACACGAATTTCACTTCACACGAATTTCACGTGCATTTCAGGTGAATTTCACATTAAGCTTAACGTGAAATTCACGTGAAGCTCTTTTCACGTGAATTTCACGTGAGGCACAATTGGCTGTGTATCATATCAATTAGAAAAAAAATTTAATTGGTATTTAAGACTTTTTGTCTTTTTGATACAGTATTAATTATCAGAATATCCTGATGATCTTCAACACCAACTTGATGTTTTTCAAAGATAGTGTAAAATGTGGCACCTCAAAGTCAATAGTAATAAAACAAACATTGTCATATTTTACAAAGGTAGATCAAAGGTTGACTTTTCATTTAGGTATGGAGACATTAATCGTTTTAATTAATCGTTTTAATTGTTGATAACTTTGAATACCTTTGGAGTACATTTTTGTAAAAAAAAATTCAACCTCAGTGTGAAAGAACTCCGTGAAAATGCTACCAAATTTATGTAAAGTGTAATTGGCAAATAAAGATAAACCAATATGTCAATTGATTGTAAATTAGCTATGTTTGACAAAATAGTAAACCCTATTTTACTCTATGGATGTAAAGTCTGGATATCTGGTAACAGTGCATTGGTTGAAAAGTTGCATCTGAAATTTTGTAAACATATCTTAATCCTTCAGTCCTCAACACCAAACTATATATGGTTTATGGGGAACTCGGACGATATCCATTAATGTTTAATGTTAAAGTTCGCATGATTGCAGTTTGGAGTAAACTTTTTTTTTCACAGAATGATAAAGTTTCGTCAAAGTTACAAAATGTAATGGGTAAAATGAACAGACTCTGGTTTAAATTTATAGCGTGTTTAAAAGATGACAGCACTGATAATTCTGCCAAAGATTTCTTGATTATACCCGCACTTTCTAAAGAAAGTTCGGGTATATTGTTTTTATTGTATCAACAGGCAGAAGAATTCCAATGACTAACTGGAGAAAATTGGTGGGGATGAGATCTAATTCACACGACTTGGATAATTTTACGAACGTTAACTTCAGTTTCTGTTGTTGATGAGAAACAGTCCAAAGGAGATCCACAAAATTCTATGTCTGTATTTAAAGCATCAATTCCTAAATCCTCGTTTAAAATAGCAAGTTGGTCTCGGATGGTTGATGTTTTCTCAGTAAAAAAATCTCCCAAAGATGTTTGCAAGTTCCTCCTTGTTTTCATAAGTAATAAATAAAGATAAATAGGAGCATTTTAAAATCCTAAGTGTTTATGGCTAGACACAAACTCTATGTTGCAATTTTGAAAATTTAGAGATGGATATTTAAAAACGTTTTTTGTGTTAAAATACATAGCTTTTGTTTTTGTCGGATTGAATTTAAGGAGCCACTTTTTAGACCAATTATCTAACTCTAAAAGATCCTTATTTATGTTATTTTCTATAATTTTTAAATTTTCTGAAGAATCTTGTAAACTATTATCATCAGCAAATAGTCTATAAAAAGTAAGCATATTATTGGCTACATCATTCACATATATCAAAAACAAAAGAGGTCCTAATACAGATCCCTACGAAAGCCCTGAAGGGACATGTCGAATTTTTTAAAAAGTAAAAAGTAATTCGAGATCTCGAATTACACAACTCGTTCACACAGATTATCAATTCGTTCTCTCGGATTTAGAATCCGTAATTACGAATTACTAACTCGTTCCCACAGATTATTAATTCGTTCCCTCGATTTAAACAATCCGTTCTTTTGGAATGCAATTCGTTTTCTCGGTTTGAAGAATATTTCAATAGTGGTTTTATTTCATTAGTGGTTTTATTTCAATGGTGGTTGCAAAGGGATTCTTCAAATGAAATACATTCCCAACCACTATTGAAATAATTTATTTCAATAGTAATTTTATTTCAATAGTGGTTGCAACAGTGCTTAAAGATATGCTTATATTTACATCAAAGATTCTATGAATAGAGTAGATTTTAAAATGTTCAAACTGTGCCGCCAGGGACAAGCTGGAATATCAGGAGTTGTTCAAAGATTAACATAGAAATATACAAATTGTGCAATTGGTGAAAGTACGAATGAGGATTCTCTTATAATAAACTATTTACTCAAATCTTCTTTTAAGGTACGGAAGCCCATTTAGGACCTATCAAAAAATATTTTTGAATTTGATATAACGAATTCTTGAATTTGTTAAAACGAATTTAAATCGTTTTAACAGATTGTGGAATCCGTAATAACGAATTAAATTTGTTATAACAAATTTTAGGAATTCGTTATAACGAATTTAATCTGTTATAACAAATTTTATGAATTCGTTTTTACAAATTTTGAAATCCGTTTTAACAAATTAAATTTGAAATAACGAATTCTTAAATTCGTTTTTCAAAGTTATGATTCGTGTTTTAGGCTTTTAAAATCTGTAAAAACGTATTTTCATCCAATTTGTGATAACAAATTTCATATATTGCGGGAACAAATTAAAAGGGGCGCACTTAATTTGTCATATATAGGCGTACGCCGAAATGCGCTGATCAATTGACCGACGTTAAAGGGCAAAATGGCAAATGAAGTAAACCGGTGTAAAAACAAAAATGGAGGAACATATTATCACAGCTGTTGGTGTAACCATGGTTACAGATGTAACAACTACAAAAGACACCTTTCTTTATGGGCTTTGCTAGAATTCCTACATAGATAGGAACTGTTAAATATGTAACAACGCAATTTCACCAAAAGTACAAGAAAAAACAGGTTTCTGCGCAAAATTTCAACAATTTGTAAAATCAATGCCATCAATCAATGAGGATTCTGATTTATTAACAAATATCTGCATTTTTCATCTCATTACATCATCAAACTGTGTGATTACGTCATACTTAAAAAAGCGGTGAATTCCACGCCGGTCTGGCATAGAATTGATAATATTTAATATAACGTAACCAGGCATTATAACTAGGATGTGCGCATGCGTGAACCAACATCCAATGGGGATCGGTAAACGTTTGGAAGGAAATTCGAAAGCTTTTTGAAGGATCTTTGAACTGATATATGTGCAATAAAAAAAAAAAGGAAAACGCGATTTTTATATCATATAGTCATTAAAAGTGATAAAAATGTTATGTAGATTTGGTTTATGCTAAAAAGAAAATTGATTGAATATTTGAGAGGACAATAAAGGCAATGTTACAGGAAAACAACAGGCACGTAGCTTCAAAGAAGTGTTAGGGGGATGGGGGGGGGGTGCAGGAAGACGGAGGAGGCCTGTCCCCCCACCCCACTTTTGCTCAAAGCAAACATTTTCTTAAATTTACATATATATAAAGAAATGAATTAATTTGGAGTTGCCCCCATGATTTTTAAAGCATGTAAAAAATTGAAGTGAACGGGAGGAAATAAACGGTGAAATTGAAGTTTAAGGTACACTTAGCCTTTTTTTTTTTTTTTTTGCATGTAAAGAATTTTTGGGTGAATTTCCTCCCTTTCTACTTTTCTACTATGCTACCTGTTTGAACAAAATATCATGGTTTCGTTACATATACTAGTAAGAAAGAATTGGGTTTATATATAAACCAATATTATCTCTTGCATTGTGCCATTCACCAGGTTCTATAAACACCTAGGGTCAGTATACCTATCACCAGGGTCTCACCAGGGTTATTGACGTATCACCATGATCTGTGTGCCAATCACCAGGGTCAGTATACCCATCACCAGGGTAATAGTACATATTACTAGGGTCTGTGACCCTGGTGATACGTATTCTGACCCTGGTGATAGGTATACTGACCCTGGTGATAGGTTTAAAAACCAAGGTGATACGTTTAATGACACTTTTTATGTGTATAAAGACCTGTTGGCAAATAGACCCTACTAATGGGTAATGGATAGATCTGCAAGGAGTCGGAGTCCTGACCATCCCACCCATCCCCTCTTATTACCCCTGAGAAAAAGAAAAACAAAAAGTATTATTTATCTCACCTCCCTTACATTGAATTTGTAATTGAATCCGAGCTAAGATGTTTATAGAACCTGATGAACGCCACAAAATGCAAGAGATAATATTGGTTTATATATAAACCCAAGTCTTTTTTACTGGTATACGGTTTCTAATGAAACCATGGCATTTTGTTCAGGCACGTAGCATTGTGGCAAAAAGGGGGTTGGGGCCAGACCCATACAAAAAATCATAACATGCTAAATAAAAAAATACCTGTCAAAAATTTGAAAATCCTAATCAGCCGGGGTAGGGGGACTAAGTGTACCTTTAACTTCAATTTCACGGTTTATTTCCACCCTTCCACTTCAATTTTTGATATGCTCCCAAAAACTTTGGGGGCAACTCCATGTTAATTCACTTTTTTATATGTAAATTAAAGAAAAATGTTTGCTGCAAGAACAAATTAGGGGAGAGGAAAAGCTGACCCCTCCATCTGATGTTATCTGTCTGTTGTTTTCTTGTAGCATTGCTTTTATTGTCCGCTCAAATATTTAGGTGTAAAAACCAAATATACATAACATTTTGATCACTTTTAATGACTATGTGATATAAAAATTGCATTTTCTTTTCCTTTCTATTGCACATATATAAGTTCGAAGTCTCTCCAAAAAGCTTTCGAATTTCCTTCTAAACGTTTACCGATCTCTATGAAAAGTTGGTTCACGCATGCGCACATAATTATATAATACCTGGTTTCGTTAACGTTATATAAAATATTATCAATTCTATGCCAGACCGGCGTGGAATTCACCGCTTTTTTAAGTATGACGTAATCTCACAGATTGGTGATGTAATGAGATGAAAAATGTAGATATTTGTTAATAAATCAGCATGCTCATTGATTGATAGCATTGATTTAAAATTTTGCTCAGAAACCCGTAAAAAAAATCTGTATTTCCTAGTACGTTTGGTGAAATTGCGTTGTTACATATTTAACAGTTCCTATCTATGCAGAAATTCTAGCAAAGCCCATAAAGAAAGGTGTCTTTTGGAATAGTTACATCTGTTACCATGGTTACACCAACAGCTGTGACAATATGTTCCTACATTTTTGTTTTTACAACGGTTTACTTCATTCGCAATTTTGCCCTTTAACGTTGGTCAATTGATCAGCGCACTTCGACGTACGCCTATATGGGACAAATGAAGTCCGCCCCGTTTAATTTGTTCCCGCAATATATGAAATTTGTTATCACAAATTGGATGAAAATACGTTTTTACAGATTTAAAAAACCGAAAATACGATTCATAACTTTGAAATAACGAATTCAAGAATTCGTTTTTTTAAATTTAATTTGTTAAAACAGATTTCAAAATTTGTAAAAACGAATTCATAAAATTTGTTATAACAGATTAAATTCGTTATAACGAATTCCTAAAATTTGTTATAACAAATTTAAATCGTTATAACGGATTCCACAATTTGTTAAAACGATTTAAATTCGTTTTAACAAATTCAAGAATTCGTTATATCAAATTCAAAAATATTTTTTGATAGGTCCTAAATGGGCTTCCGTAATATATATATATATAAAGAAAATTTAAAAAATGAAAGACAACACAGAGTAAAACGTTAGCGCATTCATTAAATCTTCAGACGTTTTAAAATTAACAATTAAGTTCCTTGGTGACGTCTACATTACAATGACGTCATAGTTATAGTTATAGTTGTAGAGGGATATTGCCGCGTAATCTATAGCGTCATTCAATAAAATATATATATACACATAAAGCTTAATTAAATCATAGCAGTCTGTTGAGGCTAGGTTTTAAAGTTTGAATAAAATGTTTTTCTTTTTCTCTTCTTTCTGTTACACTCTCTGTAAAAAGTTTATAAAAAGGAAACACTTTAAATTGCCCGCGTCCGCATACATCAATGTGCTCGCTGAGTTTTATTTTTCGGTACTCTGGATCTCTAATCTGTTGTTTATGCACCCGGATTCTGGTTCTTAATGTAGTCCCTGTTTCGCCGATATAAAATTGGTTGCAGCCATCACATAAAATGGTATATATTAAATTTTTGGATTGACATGACATGTCCGAATTTATACGGAATCGTTTTCCCCTGAAGTCAATAGAGCTGCCTTGTTTTAAAAACGGACACGTGCCGCATCGTATGTCTCCACATTTAGATGCCTTTTTTATTGACGTGTTAATTGTAGATGGACAGAGTATCCTCTTAAGGTTCTTTGGTTGCCTTTTACTGTTAATAAACTTGAATTTAGATAAAACGCGAGCCATATCTTCATCTGTTTTGAGAACTCCGTTGAGATTACTGACCACCGGGGCTATATTCGGGTTTCTCGGGTTATGGGTAGTAACAATCGGTAATATTTTTGTTTCCTTGTTGTTCCGTAAAATGGGATTAATAAGATCCTGTCTATCTATTTCTTTGGCCTTTATAATGCCGTCATTGATAAGGTTGATAGGGTAATGTTGGTCAGTCAAAAATTGTTTTAATTCGTTGAGACGTTGATTTCTTGTTTCCTCATCGCTGACTATAGTACATATTCTCCTGGCAAGGTTGTAAGGGATGGACCTCTTTATATGTCGTGGATGGGACGATCCAAAATGCAAATATTGATGAGTATCTGTACTCTTGTAAAAGATATCTGTAGAAATTTTATCGTTTTCCTTCTTGACTAGAACATCTAAAAACGGAATTTCAGTGGAATTGTTTTCTAATGTGAATTTAATATCTGGATCCAGATCATTAAGAATATTTTTCAACATGTGTAATTCGAAGTCTCCTTTATTCCATATGATGAAACAATCATCTAGATATCTTTTCCAGTTATTCTTCAGAGTCTGGCTAAATTCTTCACCGAATTCAATTAAAACCTAGCCTCAACAGACTGCTATGATTTAATTAAGCTTTATGTGTATTGTGTATATATATTTCATTGAATGACGCTATAGATTACGCGGTAATATCCCTCTACAACTATAACTATAACTATGACGTCATTGTATTGTAGACGTCACCAAGGAACGTTATTGTTATTTTTAAAACGATATTTAATGAAAGCGCTAACGTTTTACTCTTTGTTGTCTTTTTGGATTTAACTATATATATATATATATATATATATATATATATATATATATATATATATATATATATATATATATATATATATGTTATACATAAGTAACGGTATATACATACATAAGTAACGGTATATATATATTTATATATATATATATATATATATATATATATATATATATATATATATATATATATATATATATATATATATATATATATATACCGTTACTTATGTATAACATCATTATGATCATATACGGATATACACGTATTTAAATGTACCGAGTATATGGATTCAAGAAATCAATTACGCTAATTACATGCTATATATTATATACACTTCATGTACATTTAATTGTACTGATTATTTGCCTTTAAGAAGTTAATTACAATCAAAAGTGGCTTTCATTATATGGTTTTATTATTCATTTCTCACAATCACACTATTTTCATATTACTGGGAATCTCCTGTCAACATGTCATTGTATACCATGGTATATATCGAACAGAAAGGCAATAAAATTAACCAATATATCTTTGAAGGGTTGCTGTCACAAGTTCACAGTTGTATGGTCTTGTACCCTGCCAAAAGGGGCAAGAGTGTTTGTGACTCATCACTTATTGTTGTATTAACAATTGCAATTAACATTTTACAATGTTTGGCAGAAGTTATTTATATTAATTAGAATTTACAAAACCCTTTAAATATTAAAAATTTACTGTTTAATAGGTAGTATTCCAGGTAGTTACAGTGAAAGGAATGATGGAAGGCAGTGGAGGCTTCTTTTTGCCAGTATGTATTAAAGTTGTTTAATACAAAATCTGTATATTCTTATTCCTTGTCATGGCAAGTATAAAGTGTTCAAGTCAACTCATTTCTGTGTTGCTTTTGTTAAAATACCTGCCAGTTTTATACTTAAATCTAGCGTTCTAATACTAGGTTAAAAGATTCATATTCATACAATAAACTATCTGGATAAAATGATATTATCATTAAGGTCTTCCGTTTCCAACGGAAGACCTTATAGTTTTCGTACAGTTTCTTATTATTATTATTATTTTTTTTTTCCACAAATTTTGTGCAAGCATTTTCTCGAGAACTATTTGACCGATCTCAACCATTTTTTCACAGATGATTACAAGTGGTCTGAATTTATTTTGTTTTTAAAATTTTTGCCGTCGTCACTTCCGGTACCGATTTATTGCTAATTTTGAAAACTTTTACGACCCATTTTGTGAGCAGTTGATCTCAGAAACTATCAGAGATATGAATATGAAACTTTCAGGATAGGTAGTCCATAGTTTGAAGTTGTGCCTATTGTTTTCGTTTTACGCAAGTGGCGCCATTTCTTGGAGCTCGCTAGAGCTCGAAAATTGGGTACGAATTTCATATATTTAATTAGGGACCAATAGACCCGTAATGTCTATTACAAATAACTTAAAAACGATAAAGATTTTGTAATGCATTTTAGAAGCAAAGTTGTTGATCGTAACAATATCTATTTGAAAAACTCATTGCCACGCCCATTTATGACGTAGTTAGGGATTTTTAGGGCCCAAAGTTCTCAAACATTGACACAATATATCTAGAGAACAAGACATATTTTGTTAAGCATTGTAATAGAGAAAATGCTTGTATTGATAACTATAATCGATTCCAATATTTGAAATACCAATGTCTGTCCCCATTAAGGATCTACAGGGCTGGCCCCTAATATATTCAATCATTTGTATTTCAAAAATGAACAACAATTTGAGATGGGTGTAAGAACAAAAACTGTTAGTATTTGAGAGATCTTTTGTATGAAATCAAGAAAAAGGGGCTGGCCCCTTTAACTAGAGGCCAATAGACTCGTAAAGTCTATTACAGATAACTTAAAAACAATAAAGATTTTGTAATGCATTATAGAAGCAAAGTTGTTGATCGTAACAATATATATTTGAAAAGCTCATTGCCACGCCCATTTATGACGTAATTAGGGATTTTTAGGGCCCAAAGTTCTCAAATTTAGACACAATATATCTAGAGAACGAGACATATTTTTGTTAAGCATTGTAGAAGAGAAAATGCTTGTATTGATAACTATAATCGATTCCATTATTTTCAACGCCAATGTCTGTTCCCATTAAGGATCTACAGCGCTGGCCCCTAAAATATTCAATCATTTGTATCTCAAAAATGAACAACAGTTCAAGAAAGGTGTAAGAACAAAACATGTTAGTATTTGTAAGATCTTTCGTATGAAATGAACAAAAAGGGGCTGGCCCCTTTAATTAGGGGCCAAGACCCACGTAAAGTCTATTACAAATAACTTAAAAACGATAACGATTTTGTGATGCATTATAGAAGCAAAGTTGTTGATCGCAACAATATCTGTTTGAAAAACTCATTGCCACGCCCATTTGTGCCGTTATTAGGGGCCAACGTCCTTAACTTTTGATGCAATATGTCTAAAGGAGACATATTTTTTTAAGCATTGTAGAAAAGAAATTGTCTGCATTTAACTAATTAAAACACCAATATATGTCCCCATTTAAATCTATAGGGGTGGCCCCTAAAATATTCAGTCATTTTTATAAGTTTTATCGATAAATCATCGTATCATTTTAAAAAATCGAACGGAAGACCTACTCGTTACTTGTAACGAGATCGTGTCTAGTTAACATTATTATTTAAAACCTGACAGGATGACAGTTTATTGTCAGACATACCAGTAATCATAAGTTAGGAAGAATATGTTTAAAGTTTACTTGGATAATATTAACTTGACTTGTACATGATCAAGTTTTTATCCTAGAGAATTTATTTACTTTGGTATTTATTTCCTACGGCTTAAAGTATGTGTGTATGTGTGTCTCTCTTAATTTGTATCTATAACTCTACTACTTTAATATGTACTTTTATTACAGAATACTGGAATGGGGTCATTGCAGGAAATTCTACCAGAGGTTTGTTACATGCACCAGCTAAGATTTAAAGTCAGATAAACCATAATCTGTGTAACTCTTTCTCCTAAGTTTGAACTGTCTATTGTCTTGATTTCTTTGCTGCATGTTAATATTGTATCTATGTATTTTTATATAGATTTTCTCTCCTATTTATTAGTACTTTCAAAACAATAGTTTACAAATAAGATTGAAACAATTAGTTTAAAAAATACAAGAGTTGTTGTGTACCATAAATATTGTTCTGCCATATTTACTTAATAGACAGATTCATGTAGGCCTGCTGAAGATTTCCCTATGTCAGAACAGATCAACACAGGTGAGTATTACAGTATTTGCATGTACATGATTTTATATCAGGATTATTGAAACAATGAAACTTGATGGAATAATTTGCTATTTTGCAGAAATGGCTAAGACATTTATGCAAAAATAATTTATTTCATTTAACAATTGTGATATCATCTTGATATATTTCAAAAACCAAAGTCCAAATAAATCGGTGAGTTATTGCCCCTATTGTACGAAATGGTTGTTATCGCTACTCCTCTAAAACCATAAGAGATAGAGACTTGGAACTTTCACCAATGTCTTCAATACACTTAGAGGATTCTTCCATCTATTTATACCGAAAGGATCCGAGGCCCCCTTCTAGCAGTTATTGCCCCTGAAAGTATTTAAATTTCCATAAAATCACTTCCAACTTTTTTACTATCTTTTATAGAGACTTTGGACCACTTGGGATGGGTTTTCTGTTTATATGATTGTGTAAAGAATACTCACTTGGCTCAGTTTTGTTCAGAGTAAGTGGAAAAAAATTCAGAAAAGTAATACAAAAGATATCTATGATAAACAACAGGGAATTCTTAAAGCATTGGCTTGAAATACAAAATAAAATTTTATCTCTTCAAAAATCATTTATGGCTTTGTGGTTTTCCCATTTTCTAGTACAACATATATCACAGGTATAATAATTTTTTGTATACCTAATTGAGGAATCTAGTAATTTATTATAAAATATTAAGGTGGAAAGACCTCTAATTGTTCGAGAACAATTAGTCTACTAGTATTGTTCTACTAATCTATAAATTCTTAAATGGTAGTGTATGGAAAGTCATAGACATGGGTTCAATTCCCATCACCACCATAAATTATTTTGATGTTTTAATACGCTGGTGATGGTTTTGTGTATAATTTTTTTCAATTTAACCAATTGAAATCTCATTAAATTAACTAATTTTAATTTTTTGAGGCATGATTTTGCCAGTGTATAATGATACATATATTTTATTATAGATTTCAGATCCTGACTCCCTGTTTAGTAGAATTAATAATAATGAGGTTATTTTGCAAGTGGTAGATAATTCTGAGTGAGAGAGAGCCCGATAGGACGAATATCTTGCTTCCTATTGACTATATAGACAACCTATCATATTATAAGTGACAAAAATTGTCTCTTTCGGTCTGTTAGTATTGCACTCTTTGGAAATCAAGATCACCACCAAGAGCTAAGAAATATTGCAATAAATGAGATAGAACAAAATTTAGGCTTATTTAGAAATTTCTTTTTTCATGCAAATGGTAATTCAATGTCGGATTCAGAAATTCAACAGGAATTAAATAACCTTAGACAACTAGGTACTTTTGCTGGACAAGAATCAATATTGGCTTTATCTAGACGATTAGGAATTAATGTTTTAGTTACTGTTGGTGGTGATGTTGACAACCAAGACATAGTTACGTTAGAACATGACTTCAGCAACTCAGTCTCTAGGATTCATTTAGTTTGGACAAGAGCAGGGGGAGGACATTATGAAACCGTGACTGAGGCTATTCCTAATCATCAAGAAATATTTGTGCCCTCAACTGCAAAAAGTTTTTATCAGTGGAATTTAGACCCCTCAACATGCAAAAAGTTTGATTTAGATTCTTTGAAAACAAACACACAAGAGACAAATCAAACACCGGAATTGCCAAGACAGACTGACTATCTAAAGACAGTTCACTCCTATGACAAAATCCCACATGACAAACAAAAAAATTCTTTAAAAAGTATGTATACAATTTGCAAAAAAACTTTTCATGATAAGGCAAACTTGAACCGTCATGTGAAGAATGTGCACGAAGAAGAAAATCAATGGAGAATGTCATGCATTGTTCCATCTTGTGACTTATCATTTTTTCATGTTGATGATCTAGTTGGCCATTTAATAACTTCTCATGAGGCAGAAATCGAAATTGAAAATCTAAATTTTGAAAATGTAAATGCTTTTGAAAAATTTTTGGCTGATGAATCTTTGAATAAAAATACAAGATATGTTTTGCACCGACCAAAAACCCTCGATAAGGATGGTTCTCAAAGGTACACTCTTGTTTGTCATAGGGATGGCAAAAGGCGTATTAATGACTCTAAAGATAGACAGAGAAGGGAGAATAAAAAGGGGTCTTGCAAACTAGATGGAGTATGTTTATCCAGATTTTCTGTTTTAATAACCAGGGAGGGAACAGTTAAAGTAAAATATATTAAATCTCATACCCATTCGACAAGTTTTGAGGAAAGTAAATATCTACCAATTCCGGATCATATCAAGTCAGAAATTACAACTATGTTAGCCTTAAAAATTCCAATTAATACAATTCTAGATAAGGTTAGGGAGAAATTCAGTGACAGGAATAACTGTGACGACTTGACAGACATGAAACATTATCATTTGATTGACAGAAAAACAATTCACAACTTAAAGCAAAAAATAATTGACCCCTCTGTTATTAGACATAGTGACGATACTACATCAACTTAATTGAGAGTAGATGCTCTACAGAAAGAAAAATTTAATCCTGTTTTAGTGTTTAAGCAACAAAATGTAGATGACGAAACAACTGGACTTGCTAAAGAAGACTTTTTACTGGCTATTATGACTAAACAACAACTAGACATGTATGAAAAATTTGCCCCCATGATTCTTTGCATGGATTCCACCCGCAAAACCAATATTTATTCATTCAAGTTGATTACACTTTTGGTTATTGATGAATTTAGACATGGATTTCCAGTTGCATTTTGTATTTCCAACAAAGAAAATGAACAGGCTATATCTTTATTTCTAAATGCAGTAAAAAGTAAATCTCCACAAACAAAAGTAAACATTTTGATGACAGATGATGATAATGCTGGGTGGAATGCAGCTAAGAGTGTTTTTGGCCCCGATCTGCAACATTACCTATGTATTTGGCACATTCACAAAACTGGCGTCATAAAATTCAACAATATATTAAAGATAGGGAGCAGCAAGCAGAAATTTATTGTTTGTTATGTGCTGCAATGGATGCTAAAACCAAAGTTTTGTTAGATAAATATTTAGATCTTTTAGTGCAAAAATTATCGAGCACAAACCAAGCTTTGTTGGTTTTTCTTTAAAACAATGAAATAAAAAAAATACATGTATCACCAGATACATGTACATAAATTTGTAATTGTATTACTGTTATACATATGTATTTACAATTTTGATTTTAATTTTTTGTTAATTAATTTAGTTTTTTACAATTCTAGAATTTTTTTTTATTTATGTGTCGCATTAACCTTTATTATACAATTCTATTATTTGTCCCATTTGAAATTAGCCTTGCGGGGGTATTAGTCCCATTAGGACAGTTCTAGTTTTTGTTGATATGTTGAAAATAATTACTTCATTTTCATTTACCTTAATTGCAGGTGTTAACTTGAATAATATATATTAAATTATTAATATTTCATGGTTTAAAAGTTTGTGATAGATGGTTGACATCTGTAACCAGCATCATGTCACTCCAGTAGCAGACTGGCAATGGTGAACAGACCAGTGCTGAGTTGCAGCTTGTCTTTCCAAATTTTTGAAGTGCTCCAAGTTAATAAATCAAAACACATATTAAGGATGCAGTTTTGTTAGTTTACTAACATTGATGTTATTTCCCTACTAACTACAACTCTAATCAGGCCCATTATAAAGTTCAAAGTCATGTGTCAAGATTCAATATTGTTGCTTTTTTGCAGAAGTTGATAAATGCATTTATTTTATAACACAAATTGATATACACTGTAAGTTTTAAGAAGTCCGTACCCAAATGGAGATACAGTTATTGGTGTGCATTTTCTGAGTTTGTTTTCTGCCTGATAGATAAGATTATGGGCCGAAACTTTCCTGGTTGCATATAAATCAGTTTAAACAGAAATGAATTTATTAATGTCTACTAATTAGTTTTATCATAAGAATTTGATATTGCATTTGGAATTAGGGGAGGGTTGTTATTTGATATTTAAAAAAATGAACCAAGAAGGTATCAGGGAATTTTTGATAATTTTTAGTGTAACAGTTTGATCTCTTACTTGACTGATGAGGCCCAGGAAGACAAATTGTAACACAGATATATATTAACAGCTTTAATAATATAATCACTTTTTATATTAAAGATTTAAAGATGATTGGCAGAATTGATAAAAACAAGAAGAATAGACATTTAAGGTGGAATTCTACAACAAAAGTTTGTTTTTTGGATTGTTAGAGTATCATTTCAAAATCATTATTACGTTGTTCAAAGAAGGATATATGCGTTTAATTATTTTATACAAATTATTTTGTACTTTTTATGAGAGAGTGTAAAATATGTATTCCTTCCAAGTAAACCAATGTAGAGTTTAAAATTTGGTGTCAATAAATACAGGATAATACATGTATCTAATAAATCATGTCCAGTATGTCAATGAAATGTTAATTTTTTTTAATAAAAAAATATTTTTGAAAATAAAAAACAACTTTTGTTCATATTATTTAAACCTATGGATAAAATCTTTTACAGTGATGTACATGTGTTTTGTAGAGAAAAAATATAAGATCATCTTAAAAAAAAATTAAATCAGTGGTGAATTATTTCAAATATTCATGTGAGCATTCTGCTCGGTGAATATTGTACTTCTCAGGAAGCTAAATCATTGTATTGACCAAAAACTAGCTATAATTGTATAATGTACAATGCACATTTAACACTACAAAAACTACACATTGATGTGAGGGCGCATGTTAAAAAAAATTGTTCAAGCTGAAAGTATTTTCAGAAAAATCATCCATTGATAATGCATTTTGGGTTACTCAAATCTGTATTTCCCATTACATGTAGATAAATGAATTAAATATAAATGCATGTTTATATTTGTATTTTTTAGGCTATATGCTAGTGTAATAGGAAAGGAGGAATGAGCATATAGCACATTGAAAACATATGGCTGGACCAGGAATCAAACCCGGGACCCCTGCATCTCTAGTCAGGAGCTCTACCACTGAGCTATCCAGGCCGATATCCACGGTCCATATAGCTCCAACTACTACACAAGTATTCGTAATTGAAGCTGAACACCGCTCGTAAATAGGCACCGTCACACAGGTACCTGGTATATAAACCCTTCGATTTTGTTACACCTGATTGCACACCTGAAACTCATGGCCAATGAGTAGTATTCATTTCATTGTCTTGGGATTTTATGCATTTATTTCTTATATGTGCATATTCTGCATATTCTGTTTGTAAATAATGCATTTACCAATTTATTTGATGTTAGTATTCTCCAAGCTTGAAAGAAGATGCGTTAAATTTGATAAAATTTACAAGACGTGCGAAACATATCTAAGGAAAATGAAGGCGTTCGGTATGTTTTGGTCTTGCAAGACATATTTTCAAGATATATATTTATAGTTCCTTTGAAACAAAAAAAAAAAAACAATGTCGAACGTTATAGAAGCTTCGAAAACCATTTTTGCTTCCTAAAGAAAATCGAGAGTATTAAGAACCGAGAAAGAAAGTGAATTTAAAAATTGGTGGGTGTTCGCATTATTAGAAAAAGAATAAGGCATACATCAAATTTGTAAGAAAAATGAAACAAAAAATAATTTTGCAGAAAGGACCATTTAAAATTTAGAAAACAGGTTACATCGCATGTTTACTCATAATCAATCTTACGAATTTTCTAGTAAAGCCTCAGTCACAACTGGCCGTACGTACGTGTTTGGTGATCGTGCGTGTGCTACGGGTTTTGCCAGTTTTGGCTCCCGTGGCTGATCGTAGCGTTAAAAATTGTGTTGAAGTAATTGAGAGTGCAACGTAAAGCCTTAGTCACAACTGGTCGTACGTGCTTCTACGGGTGGTCTACGGGCGGATTTTACTGAAAATCTTGCGAGACACGCAAGTGCATCTTACGATTTTGGAAGGACGTACGCTTCCCGTAAGCACGCACGGTGGCTGTTGGACATGCACAATAATCACTACGGTTTCATTGCGCTTCACTCAAGGAACCCGTAAGATTTTAATCGCACGGATGACGTAAGGATATCTCACTTGTCCCCTGCGTTACACGTGCGTTGACTGCAAGTGGCATATGCTCACCATCAACATATGATTTGAACGCACAGTAAACGTACAATGTACGTCACAATTACAGCATGCTTACACCAAATGCTCGTGTGCGTGCGAATCGCCCATAAACAAGATTGTTTTTATAAAAAATGATAATGTAAAAAATCGCCTTAGGGATAAGAGAATCGACAGTTTTACAATTCATCAAAATCAAATCAAAGTTTCTAGTAACCCTCTTCTAAAATCCAAAATCAATCAAACAAATACATTCTTAGGAAAAATGATTTTTTCATGCAGAACAATATTTCTTACTAACAGCAACTACACAAAAAACACTTCAACACATCCTACTGAAGAAAGTTGTTGTTTTCGTGAGTATGATAATTTTCCATTGTAAACAGAGTATTTTCTTCATAGCGAAAATTATGATTAACATCTCATATGACCATTAAAACTTTATAGAAAGAAACAAACAAACAAAAGAGATGGCGCTGTGTCCAAAAAAAAAAATAAAAACTGTAAAAAAGAAAAAAAAGTTACAATTCTATCTGGAAAATGGATAAGATTTAAAAAGAACGAAAAAGAAAATGAACGGTAGAGATCCTGGTGTCTTGGCACCATTGGCCTGCTAAATTTAACTCTCGGATAAAAAAAATCCGACATACAAAAAGTATAAATAGGAAAGGTTACTTTTATTTGCGTCATTTTCTTCAACAAGTATTCCTTTTAAAGGAATGATCGGCATGTTAATATCATTGATGTACATGCAATAAACTGTATATAGAACCGTCCTCTTGATTTAATTTCCGTTATAAGTAACATGTTTTCAAAGATAAGATTGCATGTAAACGAATTTACAGGCACGTAGCAGGGGGGGGGGGGGGCAGGGTTTTTATTTTCTTGTTTTTTTTTTTTTTTGGCTAGTCAAGATTTTTGGATGACTATAGCCCCCTACTTTCAAAAACGATGCTACGTGCCTGCAATAGTTGTCTATTGATCGATATAGGAAACTCTTTGGCAAACTTAAAGGAGATGACATTAAACTTTGTTTGAAGATAATCAAAATTCTACATTCAATTATCTTGTAATTTCTAAATTGTAATTAATTCAAAACCTAACCTTAACAGGATATCTTTTTATTTACAATCCAAATATCATGTTTATCTCCGGACAAATGGATTATGATTCTGTTTGGGTACGACTCATTTTAAGTACGACTTGACTTTACTCTGTTCCGAAATAGCAAGGCATGAATATGCTATACTTTTAGTAGGCGAATTATACTTCCGATAAATATTCTTACGCATATGTGAAGACAAACGTGATTAGAATCAGATTGTATGTAACTGTATAAACGTTTTAATTTCAAGGCAAACGGATAAGAGTAACATTATTTTATTTAGTATTCTGCGTGTTATTAAAGATTTAGGTTGTCATTGCAAAGTTAATGAAGTAGTGCAAGGCGCAATGCGTGCGCAAATAGTAAAATTTGCCGGATGCCTCACAACTGTGATCGAGACATCGATCTCTGGACAGGGTGACAAATGCATCTGTGGACAGTGCAGATACTGGGCTCTGTGACATTGCGAATTACACCGAGGAAGTCTCGGGGAGTGAAGACCAACCGGTAATAATCAAAGATCCGCCACCTCCAAAAAAGAAACTTTCCCGATTATATTGTCAAAATAGCACAAATCAAAATCCGGAATGCACTGCGGAATCTGAAGTTTCGGTGGTGACTACCGTCACGTCAGAGGAGGTCAGAATAGACCTCCTTAGCATAAATCATATAGTTCCTGACAACCTTGACTTGCAAAACTTTCCAGGGTATAAACCAAAGGCATAAATACTTCATCTTTATTTTTGATAATCTCCAGATGTTAATGTTGTTAATTGTGATATTTACGTAAATACCGGAATTATACTGTACCTAAGTGGTACATTTCTAAATAAGAGTTGAAACTTAAAATTGTACTTTCACACCAATTATTGGTATGAAATACTAGAGTTTATTCACAGGAAAGTCTAAGTCCCAGTTTTAAGGATTTTCAACGTACATGTAGATACATTCAGTGTTCTGCAGTTTGTGTTTACTTTATTTACCAGATAAAAAAATGTATGAAGTTTTCAAATTGAATACTTTCCAACCATAAATCAATGAAACATACAATAACTTATATCCATAAGAGTGTTTTCTTAGTTAAAATCTGGTTTTATTTCAAACATTTTAATATGTTGACTCTTATGCGATTTTTGATGGTAAGTTTTATAAAACAAGACATTCCTTAACCTGTTACCGACTATAAATAGCTTCATGAATCTTACGAAAACTGCATTTTGTGAAGAAAATCTTGCATACCTGCTCAAATATTTTTATTCTTAAAATTTTACATGACGACAATGTAGTAATTTCGGTCTTTTTGTTATTTTTTTTAATTGTTTTCTGAAAAATGAATTAAAAAATAACGACTTTATAAAATCATTGTTATTTAATACTAGTTAATTTTATCTATTTGGGATATATTGAGTTGTTTTAATAAACATGTTATTATTTTTGTCTTTCTTTAACTTGTTGGTATGGATTGTTGAGGCGGAATAAAAAAATAGTCCAGAGGTATTGTCATATAAATATTTAATAGCATTTCAATATTATGAATATGATAAAAAGGTAGAAAAATACATGTACACGTAATGTTAAATATCGAGCATTAAAATTTCTTCATTCTGTCATTGAGACAAGGGAAAATACTGAGAAATATGTGCTAAACACACTGTGTCTATTAGAAATATTCATTCTTGTTCAATCAATAAATTATTTGGTAATATTTAGTTTTCAAACTTCGTGCCATCAGCATTAAAAACCATGCAAAATTTGAAAAGGATTTGAAACGAGTAAATGTGTTGATATTAAAATTATTTTTAGACTGTCAAATAAAAAATACAAAAGATATTTTTTTTAAAAGTATTTGAAAGAAGACATTATCAATCAGAAAAAATCCTTAAATTGCAATCTAATGAAAATTAGACGTAAAACCGCGCCTATATATAAGATACGCTATGGGGTTTTTGTGTTGTGGTTTTTTTGTGTTCCTGTGAATATTTCCGAGTGAAAATGATAAAGTGTCAATGAAGATATCTTGGGAATTATCCCTTTCATCAATTTTAATTGGACTTCTTTCACCGGTATGTGTATTTTTTTTATTAAAAATCCTCAAAATGTGCGGCATTAATATCTTGGGACAGAATATAGTATTTAGAATTTCTTGTAGGATACTACAAACTCCTATCTAAATTAAGTATTTTCCAGGTTGAATTCAAATTACTGATAGTCGAATAAAAGATTTTTTTAGGAAATATAATTCGTCAAATTCTATTGAAAGAAAAACTTCTGCAGGATTTTAAGAAATGCCAACAATATACGGTATTCCATAAAACAGGAAATATTTTTACTTTCAGAATTGCTTTTTTCTGATGGATTATTCAAATGTTTATTGCAAACCTGACAGGTAGGATCCGATTTAATCTTATCTTTTATATGCATGGATTGTGTAAAAAGGTGCAAAAATGCCACCTTTGCAATGGCATAACGCTAAATATTCAACGACGTGCATATTGCTGTATGTTGCAATACCAAATATTAACATAGCATTGAATAAAATCAATAAAATACAGATAAAATGTATCACAGTTTATCACTGAAATCCTCGACTGGCGTGGTAGTAAAGGAAGGGTCAGTATTTTGACCTTTCTGTACCAATGACAGGAGCTGATCCTGCTTTTTTCCTATTGTTTTAAGCTGTTGTTCAGTTTCCGTTATTCTGCTATTGATTTCCATTAAATCTTCCTTCATTTGGTCTTTGATTTGAACATCGATTGATTCTATCATTTGGCTGTATTCTGATTCAAATTCCGCTGTCGTGAGTATTAAATAATACCTTTGAACCTCTTCTTCTCCCGGAATTTTTCGGTGTTGGATTTTGGAAAATATTTTCGGTAGGCACGGCAAAAATCTCTCTATACTTAGTTGGATTTTGGAAATTATTTTTGGTAGCCACGGTAAACGTCTCTCCATACTTACTCCTATCTGCACGGAGTCGACTCGCCATTGGTATTTCTGGACATCAAGTGTTTGTTTGTACGAGTCATTCATCATGGCAATAAGCATGTTGAGTAGCACAATGGTAGCTAAAACCAGGTAAATCACATATACTACCTTAGCAAACCAAGCAGTTCTGCCAGCGGTGCTCATACCTAATTCAAAATTGTCATCGAATAGTTCTCCCATCCCCACCATGATATTGAAAAGTATGAACATCGTGTCAGCCAATGTGGGATACGTCTCAGCAATGCTGTAAGATATTTGAAATAAAGTGTGCAGTGTGAACGCAAACGCTAATAGCACGCAAATGTAGACGATGAAGAAGCGACGTATATCGCTCACAATCATATTGAGAATCATTCTCCAGAAGTAGTTGATGGCCTTGAACCCGCGAGTAAAAGTGATGGTATACGTCCATCCGAAACAAAGGCAGATGGCTAGAACATAGTCCTGATATCGCTCTTGAATAGTGATGAGCACTAACCACGATATAACCAAGCCGGAGAATATCAGGTAGAAAAAGAAAGGAGAAAATTGCCACACCAGGTTGGTGAAATCGCGACGATTTATAATAGCGATTACCGACATTATAAAGTCCAGGAGAAAAATCAGTGGTTCCATCGGAACTACGATGTAAGCAAGAACGTACACGGAGGAACTTGTTGTGATGTTGATAGGATTATGGCGAAACTCTTTCGATATTTCTAACCCTGCGTAGCTGAAAAGTCCCATGTACGTAATGTGGAGAAGGGCTAACATTGTGAATGTTACTGCATTTATCACATTGTACATTTTTTCGATCTCTTTCATTGGTGGAATATCCAGAATCCGTGAAGCTCTCTCCTTGTTAACTCCACCCAAAAGGTTTTCTAACATAGACAATTCGGTTTTGACCTTGCTGGAAGACTTGCCCGTAGAATATTTTGCGGAAATATCTTTTGATGACATTGGCATGATATTCGTAACGTCAATTAAGACGTTGTCTTCATCTTTGAAAAATGTGACGTTTTCCATCATCAGGTATCTAGAGAGTATTTCGAAGACTCCTAATTTGCATGCTAAGGTAAGAGGAGACAGTTTCAGGTCGTTCTTTAATGCCGTCATCAAATAAAACATAGCCTGACGGTGCAAACGCTTAGTCAGGGTTTTGTTGAATTTAAAATTGCTCTTATGGGTCCACCATAGAGTACTTTGTTCTACAATTACCTCGAAAGACCTCAAGTAGCGAGTGCTGTTTTTTGAGTCACTTGCCATTTTCATGACTAGTTTGTGAAGAACGGTGTTTCCCTGTAAGTCCTTGGCTGCCAAATCAGCTTTCAGAAAGATTAGACGCCTGATGGTGTTGTGGTATCCCTCCAATGCAGCTAAATGCAGCACAGTCTCCTTTTCATTATTTTGCTGATTGACATTACCGTCGCGATTCATCGCTTCGAAAATGTCCAACATAGTTTCAAGACCTTCCGAGTCTTCTCCACTTCGCACTGCTTCGTGCAAAGGAGTATTTCCATCTTTGTTGAGATCCTTGAAACTAAGCAAACGGAACGTCCAAAGGACATCTGGCACAGCAAATTTTGCAGCAATATGCAGAGCATTGTTTCCAAAATTGTCCGTGGCGTTCAAACTCTCATGATTGTGGGCTTTGCTGGTATGAACTACTATCATTTTGGCGATTTCAGGTGTTGTGTGTTTGGACATCGCAGCGATGTGTAAGATATTTTCACCGCGTTTGTTTGGGATGTTTGTGCTAGCGTTGACCTCGAGTAGAGTTCGGGTACACTTGACAAAACCAGCATTCACTGAGATATGTAGACAGGTTTCTCCCCTGTCGTTCTGTGCATCTACGGACACATATTTGTGAAAAGCCCGAATAACCTCGCTTTGGTTAAATGAAGTGGCGTAATGGAGGAAAGTGTTCCCGTTGCTATCGCATTCTTTTAGGTCCTGTCCAAGTTTAATCAGGTATTTAATCTTCTCGATTTCACCGTGGCGTGCAGCAGCGAAAAAATGCGGACGTCCGTAGGGATCAGTAAATACTTGAAATTTGCGTTCAGATGGAGCAGCGTTGTATTCAAAAAGGGTATCTATTAGAGATAAATCGCTGCTTTTAAATGCATAGTACCCCAAGTCATATCCTGAATTGTTGCAGTGGGTAGGGTCATCGCCATTTTTCAAAAGAATACGTACGATGTCTGTATGACCGAATTGTCCTGCAAGTAAAAGAGCAGTGTCCCCCTTTTCGTCTTTTGCGGTGGAGTCTGCTTTGAATTCCAGGAGTGTTCTGACTACTTCCGCATGTCCCTCTTTACATGCGTATTGAAGTGGAGTCTTGCCTCCTGCAATCACGTGATTTGGATTTGCACCGTGTTTCAGAAGCAATTTAACTATTTTATTGTATCCGTAAGCTGACGCAAGAACAATCGGAGCTCTAAATCCCGATTTTCGTTCTTTGTTGATATCTACCTTCGGGTTCTTTAAAAGCAGACGAACTATATCTGTATGCTCGTACCGGATAGCCCAATGGAACGCTGTTGATCCTTTGTCGTTCCCTTTGTTTGGATCTGCATCCAATGACAGCAAAAATTTCACTGTGTCCACGTGTCCACACTTTGTTGCCAACAACAATGCCGTGTCTTTTTTCTCATTGGGAAAGTCGACCAAGATCCCGTATGGTTTTCCAAACTTTACGTAAAGTCTTACCAGATCTGTGAAGCCATTGTAAGCCGCTAGATGAAGACAGGCAAATTCACGCGGCCGTTGGTCGTCCATTTCTATTTTAGTTGTTGCCGTCATTGCTTTCTTAACATCCTTCAGGCGTTTGAGGATCTCCTCTGCTAGGTCAATTTTATTGAACTCCGTCACTTGAAGGAGAGCTGTTTTGGTCGTAGAACCAACGGAAAATGCATGCTGGAGCAATGTTTCGTCGCCTTTTTCGATAAGAAGACTGGCCTTCTCGAATAGATTATTGGACAAGGCGTAATTCAGCACGTTCTCGTTAGTTTTTGGATTTGTCATAACAGCATCAGAGAATGGAATTTTTGCATTGACGGTCTCTATACATTTGAGTGTAGCATTGTCATCGTCCTCGAGGACTGACTTGAAAAGCATTTGTCGAAGATCGCTAATATGGTCTAGGTTTTGAGTTTGTGGATAATTTGTTCTGTCGAACTTTTCCTGTCTTGAGCTTTGGCAGGGTTCTTTTTTTTCTATTGTTTCCTTATTCCTCTGCAAAATTAATTCTAAATAGTGTGCATATGTGATGTAATCATTCAATTCACGAATTTACATTCAAAGTCAATTGATTTTTTTCATCAAGTGTTTTTGTTACCTCTTGAATTGTCCCGAGTTGTTTGAAATCGTCATCTCTGGTAAATAAGCTAAAGGGACTTTTTTCTTTGCAATGGTCTACTTTACGAAAACGGCGGGGACGCTTTAGTAAATACGCTGGTGCTTTCGCTACACTAAAACGAAAAAAAGATTTTAAAATAAAATTCGTTATATTTCTGATTATCAAAGAAACGAACGCTGGTCAACATTGAAAGCGCTAGAGTAATAATCGGAGTAGTGTTCAACTAGAAATATTCTTCATTCTAATGGTACTACAAAAAATGTTAAGCAATAAAAGCATAAGCTGAAATATGAAAATGTGTATTCATTACTTTTCCTTCAATTATTTAAAAAAAGTTATTCGGGGGGGGGGGGGTAAACTCTGAATGATGCATAATTGATAATCATATTTTATATAGTTTTCACCTTGTACAAAACAAATATTTCTCGTAATATTCAGAGCTGAGTCTAAATCCTAGATAAATAAAAGGGACCTTGACACGATTTCAGATCAAAATTTTATTTCTAAGGTCTTCCGTTTCCAACGGGAGACCTTATACTGATTCTGATGGTAATTCTTCATTATTAATGTTTTCCGTTTCCAACGAAAGACCTTATAGTTTTCGTACTGTTTCTTTTTAATTATTATTAAGGTCTTCCGTTTCCAACGGAAGACCTTATTGTTATTGCTTTGTTTCTTTTCCTCTATTAATATTTTTTTTCTCCCACATTTTCTCAAAAGCGGTTCAGCCGATTTTAATGAAATTTACAGATCTTTTTCAGGACAAAATTTGTATGAAAATTACACCAGATTTTTTTGGGCGTCACTTCCGGTCCCGAGATATTAAAGATTTTATGTTTTTGCTTGTTCACGATTTTTTTCAAAAAGTATTAATTAAAGATAGATCTTTCAAATTTTTAGGGATGGTAGAAAGTGTCCTGGCGCAGTGCCCTTCGCATATTCGAACGTCTGCCGTCACTTCCGCTCGTCACCGGAAGGAAGCAAAAATTAGTCATTTTTCAACTTTTTTGATTTGAATTTTTTTATGTTTTTTTTCTACAGAAATGCTTTCAAAACTTTAGAATATGAAATCCGTTTTTAAATCAATCCACGCATTCTCGAGATTTTGGGCTCCAAAGTCCTGAAGCGAGAGTCCGCTTAGCTCAGTCGTTATAAATAAATCAAGCTTTTTATCAGTTTAACTGTTTTTCTTTGATAGTTTTAGTTCGCCCGATTAACAATAATGTACGATAGGCAAGTACACAAGAAATATTAAATTCAATTTTCATTGAGCACTTCTGTTTGTCCGTTTCCTGTCCCAAACAAAAAACCTTATTTCGACGAGATCTCAAAAACGGTAACGACTTGAACAACCAACCTTTGTGGATTGATAGACCTATGTATGTACATGTGATCACACTATTTTGTTTAATCCGGCGTAACTTCCGGTCGTCACAGGAAGTACACCAAAATTTGATTGTTTTAAAATTTGTTGGTTATTTAGCATGGAAATATCATTTTAGCAATAAAAATACAAAAAGTCATTTACACGTGGTTAAATAAAGGAAAAATAGTAACTTTGTACCCGCGAATTCTCAGAAACTGTAAGAGATGAAGATACAAAACTTGGATGATAGACATTTGATTTAACATGTGTTTAACGGGTTTCATTTGGTCGTCCGTCACTTCCGGTTTTCACCGGAAATGTTCAAGCAAAAGGAGTTTTTAAAAGATTAGATTTTTTTTTTAAACTTTACTCAGTGTGATAAACAGCAACGTACCGTAAGTTGATATACTCAAAATATCTACTTATAATTTTTTAAATCACTTCCGTTTGTCCGTTTCTGGTCCCGAGACAGAAACCTTTTCTCAACGAGATCTTATAACAAACAAAAACTTGAACATCCAGACTTTAAGGTACCTCACTACACCTTCAAATAGTTCCTCAAATCAGCAGAAAATTACTTGATTATGATAAAAAGCATGACGGATAAGAAGTATATATGTCAAATAGGCGAAAAAATGTGCAATTTTGGATGAAAAATGATATTTTCAAAAATTTCATTCAGTAAACATGAACAAAAGCCCCAGGCGGATTCGAACTCATGATCTGCCGTTCACAAGCCTGATACTTTAACCACTGAGCTATGACGATATACATCTGAATCGATTGATACAAACAGTTTAACAAAACATTGAAATCGCCATCTTGTGACGTAGTGTCTAACAAAGTATAAGTCTAGGTGTAGTGAAGTACCTTAAGGAAAGTTATGAATATATGTTTACTATGTTCTGTCTGATCCGGTGTAACTTCCGGTTGTCACAGAAAGTACTCAAAAATTAACATTTTTTTGTTGTTGTTTTACATAGAAATGATAACTGGGAAATTCATTTACAGTATATATTATATCAATTTTTTTTTACAAGACAAATGCATTTTTTTTTTCAGATTAATAGATGAGGAACGGAAGACCTTGTTGTTGCTATAGCAACAAGAGTCTAGTTATTATTAAGGTCTTCCGTTTTTAACGGAAGACCTTATAGTGATTGTAGTGTTTTTTCTTTATTTCTTTCTTCTTATTATTTTTCCCCCTTTTTCGTCGGCAGAATATCTCAAAGATGACTTTATAGATTTTCCTGAAATTTTCAGGAATGATAGATAATGGAAATATCTCGAGGATTTTTTTCATTTTTTCAAATTTCATTTCCGGTCGTCCGCTTCCTGTCCCGGGACAAAGAAGCTTGTCACCTCGAGATTTCAGAAACGACAAGGACTTTTACATTCTTACTGGGATGATAGACCTATATGTGTAGATGTGTTTAAACTATTTTGTTTTGTTCGTCGTAGCTTCCGGTCGTCACCGGAAGCACTTCAAAAAATAATTCTTTTACGTATTTAATTTAATTTACATAAAAAGAATATATAAGTATAAATCTTTATATATGTCATCTAAGCGATGTTCAATTAACATTAAAATTCCACTTCCGGTGAGATATCTCAAATATCTCAGGTAGCTTTTAAAAATAAATTTTGTACCCGCGAGATCTCAAAAAGTATCAGTGATCAAGGCACGAAACTTTCATGGATGATAGACATTTGACTGAAGATGTGTTTAACTGCTTTTATTTTGTCGGCCGTCACTTCCGGTCGACACCGGAAGAGTTCAAACAAATCTAGCTGTTTATTAGTTTAACTAATTTTCTTTGCCAATTTTAGATAAATTGATAGGCAATAAAGTCCTGTTGTGAAATGTATAAGAACTACTAACTTTCAATTTTCACTGAGTACTTCCGTTTGTCTGTTTTCTGTCCCAAAACAAAAAATTTGACTCCTCGAGATCTCAAATATGGTAATGACTTGAACAATCAAACTTTGCAGGATGATAGACCTTTATATGTAGATGTGTTTACACTATTTTATTTTGTTCGGCGTAACTTCCGGTCGTCACCGGAAGTACTTCAAATTTTGTTACCTTTTTTAGTTATTTTACAATGAATGATTATTTAAGTATGGATCTTTTCATAAGTCGTTTATGCGATGTTAAAAAAACAAAAAAAAGATCCATTTTCGGTGAGATTTATCAAAAATCTCAAGTAGCTTTTTTATACTAAATTGTGTACCCGCCGTTAGTCAGAAACTGTTAGTGATTAAAACACAAAACTTACGTAGGTGATAGACATTAGATAGATGATGTGTTTAACGTGTTTCATTTTGTCAACCGTCACTTCCGATCCTCACCGGAAGGGTTCAAACAAATGACATTGTTGATAATTTTAACTGTTTTTTTTTACACTGTTTCAGCAAGCTTGATAAACGGTATTACACGTGAGGAAAATGTCTAAGATATATTAACATTTTTTTTCATTAAGCATTTCTGTTCGTCCGTTTCCTGTCCCGAGACAATAAACCTTTTCTCAACGAGATCTCATAACTGACAAAAGCTTAAGCATCCACACTTTGAGGAAAAATAGAACAATGTATGAAGACATGTTTACCATGTTCCATTTGATCCGGCGTAACTTCCGGTCGTCAGAGCAAATTTCAAAAATGACTTTTTCTCTTTTTGTTTTGTTTTAAATAGGAAAAGTTACCGAAATATTTCATCAAAATATCGATTAAATCCCCCTTCTTTTTATGAGAGAAATGCATTTTTACAGATTTATACATGAGGAACGGAAGACCTTTTTGTTGCTATAGCAACAAGATTCTAGTTATTATTATTTTTTTCCCCTTTTTTATCTGCAGAATTTCTCAGAGATGAGTAGATAGATTTTCCTGAAATTTTTAGGAATGATAGATAATGATAATATCTCGAAGGTTTTTTTTCATTTTTCAAAATTCATTTCCGGTCGTCCATTTCCTGTCCCGCGACAAGGAAGCTTGTCACCTCGAGATCTCAAAAACGACAAGGACTTTTACATTTAAACTTTGTGGGATGATATACCTATATATGTAGATGTGATTAAACTATTTTGTTTTGTTCGTCGTAACTTCCGGTCGCCACCGTAAGCACTTCAAAATTTCTTTTTTTACGTATTTAATTTAATTTATATAGAATGGATATATAAGTATAAATCTTTATTTATGTCATCGAAGCGATGTTTAATCAACAGAAAAATTCCACTTCCGGTGAGATATCTCAAATATCTCAGGTAGCTTTTTAAAAATAAATTTTGTACCCGCGACATCTCAAAAAGTATAAGTGATCAAGACACGAAACTCTCATGGATGATAAACATTTGACTGAAGATGTGTTTAACTGCTTTTATTTTGTAGGTCGTCACTTCCGGTCGACACCGGAAGAGTTCAAACAAATCAAGTTGTTTATAACTTTAACTGTTTTTTTTCATTGCCAATTTTAGATAAATTGATAGGCAACAAAGTCCTGTTGTCAAATGCTTAAGAACCACTAGCTTTCAATTTTCAATTAAAACTTCCGTTTGTCCGTTTCCTGTCCATAGACAGAAAACCTTGACTCAACAAGATCTCAAATATGGTAATGACTTGAATAATCAAACTTTGCAGGGTGATAGACCTATGTATGTAGATGTGTTTACATTATTTTGTTTTGTTCGGCGTAACTTCCGGACGTCACCGGAAGCACTTCTAAAATTATTTTTAACCTTTTTTAGTTATTTTACATAGAATTATCATATAATAATGAATCTTTACATAAGTCAAATATGCGATGTTAAATAAACAAAAAAGATCCATTTCCGGTGAGATAACCCAAATATCTCTAGTAGCTTTAAAAATTTTGTACCCACCGTTAATCAGAAACTGTTAGTGATAAAAAAAAAAAACTTACGTAGGTGATAGACATTTGATAGATGATGTGTCTAACGTGTTTCATTTTGTCAGCCGTCACTTCCGGTCCTCACCGGAAGGGTTCAAACAAATAACATTGTTGATAAGATTAACAGGGGGTTATTTTTTACACTGTTTCAGTAAGCTTGATAAACAGTAATGTACGAGAGGAAAATGTTTAAGATATATTAACATTTTTTTCATTAAGCAATTCTGTTTGTCCGTTTCCTGTCCCGAGACCATAAACCTTTTCTCAACGAGATCTCATAACTGACAAAAACGTAAGCATCCAAACTTTAAAGAAAAATAGAACAATTTATGAAGATATGTTTACCATGTTCTGTTTGATCCGGCGTAACTTCCGGTCGTCAGAGCAAATATTCAAAAATGACTTTTTCTCGTTTTGTTTTGTTTCACATAGAAATAATTTCTGAAAATTCCATCGCAGTATCTATTATATCCTTCTTTTTAAAAAAAAAAGTAAATGCATTTTTTTTTACAGATAAATACGTAAGAAACGGAAGACCTTTTTAAAGCGCTAAGCATAGCTGCAGCGCTTTTTTGTCGCCAGATTTCTAACCCTACTTCCACTTTCGTTTTCGCATTTCCGAAATACCGCCACCTACTGGCGGATGCTAGAGAAGTCGTACCCCGGAGACGTCATATTCGGGAGAACTCTTAACTATGCAGTAGGGAAAACTTATATTGATATCTTCTACATACATTTAAGTTATCCTGCATGCAGATAGATTTGTTCTATCAGTATTAAATTGGCAACAAATTTCATTTAATGAATATAATTATTATATATCGGATATGGGTGCTCCTAAAGATATCACATTCATGATGATGATTTCTTTCCAATTAGAATTTTGAAGAAAAAAAATAGGGGTTATATGCATTGAGATGTGATTTAGATGTTAAGTAATAGTTGGAATAACTCTGTGATAAGAATAAGTTTTTAGTGCTTTTAAACGGTAAAGTCTTGAAACTTCTCGCCCGCCGTACCAAACGTTTCAAATTTATACCAACTATAAGTATTATTATTGCTACTTCTATCCGGACGGAACAATTAAATTACATTACATTAAATGCTGTGAGTATGATTTTTTTAAAAAAGTCATCAGCATTTTGTTTTCACTGTAACACGACAGCATGCATTAATCATGGAACAGATTCATGTATTCTATAACTAAGGCATATCCAAATTCTGTATCATTTCAGAATTCTGAGTACGTGAATTTTTACAATAACGAACAAATCCCAGTTCAAATATGCTTCTTTACATGTATTTTCATAACATTCGGTATATTTTTAACACTTTCTTCCCGGCTAAGCGCTTTTCAGTACTTTCAGGACTTTGATTGTTGCTTTAGCAACAAGAGTCTAGTTTAAAAACTTATTGCACTTATTGTTCATTTAAAGAAAACAAGACGTGATTGAAAAAACGTGTCAAAATCCCGCGTTTGCGGGTATGTTTTTATTTATTTACTGAAACGGGAAATAGTTTCCGTTTAACTTAATCATTCCTCAATAGGGTAAGTGTGCCAAACCTGCTTTATTTTTCTGCAGTTTTAAACTTTATTAAAAATAAAATAATCTAAAAGATTTCATAATTAATTTTCTTTTTGTTATTGCTATTTTTATACTGTATATCAAGTTATCAACACTATATAATATATATTTGTAATTACTTTGTAAATACATATTTATGGATATTATTATTATAAAATCAGTAAGTATAAGTAACGGGTAATATGATTATGACAATTGTTTATATTGTATTGTATTGTCATTAGGAGAGACATGTAAGTTGTAAGACTTGTTTTTAACCTTTTACATGTGTGAAAATGACCAACATTTGAGACAGGCACATTATCGGAAGAAGCCCTACCGAAACAATTGGCATCAAAAATTCAAGTGACCTTGTATTTTTACAAAAGTGGGAAAATCAGGCATTTTACACGTTGTTTTACATTTCATAAAAAAATACAGTCCCTGTCGCTGGCGGAAAACCCTAAAAAACGAAGGGAAATTCGAGAATTATTTTGCCTCAGCCATGACCTTCGGAAAAAGTGTTGTGAGACCTGCAATCACTGGATTTTGTGACGTCGGCATAACTTTGCATACTAACTTTAGTCTGTCCCAAGTTATTGCTTCCATCGCTTTTTGATGACTTTTAATTAAAATACACATACCTGTGAAAGAATTGCTGTTGAAAATTGAAATCGATAAAAGGGAAAATATCCAAGATATCTTCATTGACAAATTATCCCTTTTCACTCATAAAAGTTCACAGGAACAAAAACAAATTTCTTACGGAGATTTATAATGGGAAATGTTTACATCTTTTTTCCATTCGGAAGTACTCGGGACACCTCGCACAATTTTTTAACGTTATCATCCGGGCTTAACAATGGCTGATGCAATGCAAAATTCCCGTAGACTTTCTTTTTTGGAATGTGTATTGGAACCTGAAGCGGTATAGGGGGCGTTCCAAAACAGATAATCTGGACATTTTTCATATTAGTGGATGAACGTAGTTTGAGTACAAAGGTATTTATGATTATCGAAATATCAAGCAAAAAGTGGTGGAAGGAAAAACTCGGGACAGAGTATAGATTGGCTATCTGTTTACTTTAATTGACAGACCAATCAGGTAAATGAGTTGCAAGTCATTGTCATCTTCGCTAGCCAAGAGTTTTCGGTCCACTCCGCTCCCCATAAACCTTTGGTAGATCTTATTACGAAAACTTGGTGACAAGCTCTGTTTTATGATTGGCTGCAGATGCAAGTAGCTGATCCAATCGCAGCGTTGTAAACAAGCGCTTATAAATAAACTTTAAAAGAAACACACGTGTGATCTTTGGTAAAAACATTCGGTGCTTTTCAGAAGTTGAAGCACAAGTGCTCGAGTACAGTACCTCCACAAGGATGATCTAACCAGATCACTATCAAAAACGATATATTTTACTGGATTAAACAAACTTGTCAAGGCTCGTGTGATCGTAGTAGGTCTATGCAAAGTAAACATGGCGAATGATGAAGAAGTTGTGTTAGTATAACTATACCTCCCTGCTTAATGCTTATGGTTATTGGTTCAATGAGCTTTATTTTATTTAATTTCTTTTGTCCACAATAATTACGACAACGATACCTGGTTTTAAGGCTTGAATATATTCATATATATAGCGACTTTTTCACTAACGGTACAGGTCCCTACAAACACTATGAATAAAATATCCCTTGCTTTCTCTGGGTTATATCCTCATTCCTATTTAATAGTATTGTTAATTATGTTCCTATTCTCGCTAGTCAACATGTTTTCAAGTTGTATTTATGCCGTAGCGTGTATATCATCCGTTATTTCGTTTGATTAAAATGTAAATATACAAGGGGCGCAACTCAAGTACTCGCTAGATAGCGCCACCGCATCACCGAGTTTTCATAATGAAATCTGCAAAGGGTTTATGGGGAGCGAAGTGGACCAAAACCCTTGGCTAGCAAAGATGTGCATTGTGGGCTACAACAAGTTTCAGAGAATACAAAGCATATTAAAGATAAATTCATGTACCATTTTGAATTGTCCTTTGGAAACTCATTTTCATTTTTTTCCAGACAAATGGAAAATTATGTCTGATCTTTCGTATCTGTGCTCACATTAAAAAATGACAAGATAATATCCCGCGCAAGCGTGATAGTAAATATTGTTTCCGGGAATTTCTTTTGAAAAACAAAATAAATACTTAATAACTCACAAATGTACTTTATATATATATATATATATATATATATATATATATATATATATATATATATATATATATATATATATATAGAATAGATTTGCAAAATATAATAGAAACAGTCTGACGTGACCGGGAATTGGCGACTTCACTGTATTTATTCTAATAATAGATGAATTATATGCAAAGCAATATAGCACTTTTCAGAATCTACCATATAAGTAAACAATAACCATGTTATAAATATTTTGTAATAAAAATGCATTGTTTTATGAGCGTTTAATAATCGGTATTCAATATCCGTTAATATTTTTATAGTTAGCCTTAACAGTGGTGCGTACCTCTCATCTAAAGTCGAAGTGGGTTCCTGCCCGATCACTTCCCCTGTATCTTTATTCTCCATGTCTTGTGCGGGAACCTGAAATGTGCTGCATGTATTCCTTAATTTATAGAGAACCATTTCTTGCTGTTATGGTAACTAATGGGGCTCGTATAGAGGGTATCAGGATTCCTATATAGGTCATGGTACAGGGATCTGTATAGAGGACTTTTATCATCGATATTTATAGTACCAGGGTCCGTATAGAGGTGTAGAAGTGCTGACTAAAGAGATTCGTATAGAAGACTTTTATCATCGATATTTATATATATCAGGGATCGTCTAGAGACTATAAAAATAGTAAGTGTAAAAAAAAGTTATATTTGTCATCGATACTTATAGTATGAAGGTCACTCATCATCGATATTTATAGTATGAAGTTCACTCATCATCGATATTTATAGTCATTACAGAAGTGCAGTAAGCATGCACAGAAAAAAAGTTTTTTAGTTTAACTATTTATTGAATGAAAACGATCATTTCATTATGGATTGTTAAAAGGCACCATACAGCTCTGGAATGTGCAATTTAAAAGACGTTGACATTGAATGAGATTCGTTGGTTTGACAATAAGAAAGGAGGTATGAAAGAATTTAAATAAGTTACCCAAAATGGCTACGGTTTCGCCGACAGCTGGGGTACTAATGGATTTTTATGAATACCAAAAACAGTTCTGTATGAACAAAAATATCTGACAGTTTCGAGGCCCGTTAGGGCGAGAACCGTTTGGTATTTTCTTCATACAGAAGTGTTTGACAATCCGATTTTGAAGGATATCAGTGCAATCGATTCAAACAGGTTGTAAAATTTCTCTTCTAGATGAAATGTTTTACAAAAGCATCGCAAAAGGTAACGCCCGCCGCTCCGAAAAATAGGAAAAACGATTAACTGTGTTCACTAACTGGAACGTGTTCAAAACACAAACTCCTGTAATAAATATCCACACCACACTGATATACTGTATATGTTAAAAAGTATTCTCAAAAACATGAACAAGTGCAAGTTTTCGAAGTTAATAAATTAATTGATAATAACAAATAGATAAACAATTCTAATGTGTTATTTTTTTTCATTTTTAGTGCACTTGAATAAAAATATTGATAAACCGGTATACCTGTACATTTAAAAAAAAAAATTCGAATTACACTTTCAAATTACATTTTCATACATTGCGATATTCTGTTTGTTGAAAAACTGTTTACTATTATTTGATGAAATTTCCTTCAAAGCATGCAATATGGCAACTTTTAGACACATGTAACTATAATAAGTATTTTTTGCGACGATATTCTTCTTAGTTTTTTTAGTTTCACAAAACAATTTTCAACTGGGTTTAAATCTCAATTCAGGTGAATATAAGGTAAAAATCCATACTGAACACCCTGCATTCCAGAATACTGACAAAGTCTCTTTCTGACATCTTCGCTAGCTAAGGATTTCTTATCTGCACCGCTCCTCAAGAACGTTTGTGAGGAGCGGTGCGAATCAAAAATCCTTTGCTAGCGACGATGTCTTTCTGAATTATTGGACAATTATCGGTTGACAACGAAAAATGTATAAATACAATACATGTAAAATGGAAATAAAAGAAATATCTGTTGATTTGATTTATATTTGAGGGGTGGGAATCGGTGAAAAATCTTAAGTTTTACCTGCAGATGACGGAAGGAAGATTTGAGATCTACTAAAAAAGGTTGAGTTCATTGAGGATTCCGAAATTCACCAGAATCAAATGGCTGGATGAGCTATTTGGATGTGAAAGAACAGATTATCATTGTGTTTAAAAACATTTTTAGGTTTAATAACTTACTTATTTAACTAAATAAGTTTAATATTTAACTACATGTAAATATCGGTATCTCGAACATGGGATATCTCGAATACCCCACTTATATCGAAGTCTTCTGACGGTCCCGACCGTTTTCTCTATATAAATAATTTTAAAAACACTCCTGATATCTCGAATACGGTAATCTCGAATATCCCGCTTATGTCGAAGTATTTTGAAAGGCCGAAGCCCTAATTTTACCGGTTTTATCTCGAAGTGGAGCCATTTTTTCGGTCAGCTGAACTTATTTATAGAATAATATAATGTAGCGTAAGAATATATGTTCAGATGGGCAAAAAAAAAAAGTTGGGTTATTGTCAAAACCTGAATCTTCCATAGTTGAAATCAAAAAATAGAGTAATGGGAGTTATGGATTATTTTAGTTGTAAATATTATGGCATAAAGAATCAAATATTCATAATTTTATGATTGATTTTATAAACTTGATAATTATTGTTATCTAATCATCTATTGTCATTTTCCTGATTATTTCAAACCAAATTTGGTTAAATAATAAAGTCACAAAAGTGGCAGAGTGCAACATACCTATTTGTTTTGTGATGTTTTCCTTTATAAAGGTGAAGGGCTCAGGTGGTTCAATTTCGAGCAGATAGAGGCTAATTATTTCATGGGAATATGCGTGGAATAATGATATATCTAGGAATGGTCTATTTTGAACATTATCAATTATGGATAAAAATACTTTTAGCAGTGCAATAGTTTCCGTAGAATGTAGTTGTCATTTTCTTTAAACACTTTAAGGTTTAATAACTTACTTATTTAACTAATTAAGTTTAATATTAAACTACATGTGTATATTAAGGTTAAATATAGGGGTTTTTTTATGCAAGTCAATGTTATTGTGTAAAAAAAACACCATATACTTGCAATGAAATAATATTAAATGATTACATGTACGTAAAGAGTGAATTAATCATGGGGGCGTATTTAGAGTATATGTAGAATTTAAAATTTGACAAACGTTGAATAGAGAATGAACCAATTCGTTTCTTGAATGCGCGATTTTAGTTTTAATGAATAGAACTTTCCAGAACGGGGTAACAAAGAACGCGGGTTGACTAATTAACATTTTGGCGTGCAATTGCATGACAAAACGGGTAGATTTACGCGACCAACATCTACCAGAAGAAAGAAAATGGATCGAAGAGAAATAATTGATCATAATTATGCCATTGGACATATGGGTAGCGATTCGAACTGTGAAAAAAGGTTGAAATTACCAGACAATGCAAGTAGAGACAGCTGGAATTAAAGTAGGTCGGCGTGTAATTGAGTTTGGCTGCCTATTGTATGGATTAATATTCTGTCAAAGCTGTTTATTAGGGCCTGCTTCATTAACGTACGACTCGGTGGTCGGTGGTCTGTGAGAGAGAACCTGTACATTATGTGCTCTAATACACAGGTGTCTTTTAGGACAGGACCCCCCCCCCCCGGCACCGATTTATACCACCGGGGTAATTTACTCTTTTTTGACAGAAATTCAAGTCATGTACAAAACATGTTCCATTTTAAATATCTCTAAAAATTAACTGAAAATAAACGATTTATTTAAAACAACCCCAACATGCATTTAAAAAGAGGAAAGGTATGCCTCTCCGCTAGGTAAGTGTGACGAAAGTAAACATCATTATGCCGGTCACCTTGGTACGATAATATCCATTGAAATCGATTAAATTTCGGATTTTATCGTTCTTCCTCTTTAAAAACCCCTGCACCAGAAATGCCAATATTTACACAAAAGCTTATATATACTGATCATTCTAAATTGTAAAAATCGTGACCATTGGACCAATACTGAAGCAAAGGCGGTGCCAAGGTTCATAGAAATGCATAAGAAAAATGTTTTGAAATCTTCTCAAGAACCACTGCACTAAAATGCCAATATTTACACAAAAGCTTGTATATATAGTGAAGATTTTAAATTGTAAAAATTGTGTTCCCGGGACCAAAACTGGGGCCCAAGGCGGTGTTCAAAGTTTAACTTATATAAAACAATGTTTAAAAATCTTCTCAAAAACTTTAATGCAACAGTTTTGGATATTACTATGCATACATCCTTGGCTATTGTAAATTCTAAATTCTAAATTGTTAAAATTGTGACCCCCGGGCTTTTACTGGGGCAACAAGAGGGAAACATAGAACTATTTAGGAAGCATGTTTATAAATCTTCTTTTTGGAAACTACAATGTTACAATTTTTCAGATTACTATGCAAGGATCATCAAAAAGTGAAAATTCTAAATTGTAAAAGCCGTCACTATCGGACCATCACTGGGACCTTGGTGGCTCAAAGTTTAATATAAGACAGCGACATATCAAATACGGGAGCGTGAAGGATCTAATTTAATTAGATTGAAGCGAATAAAAATCGTTGGTGAAAAAGTGTTGAATTATTCCATTATATGGATTAAATTTTAGATGAAAGGTATTTACAGAAACGTTGGTGAAAAAGTGTTGAATTCTTCCATTATATGGATTAAATTTTTAGATGACAGGTATTTACGTTGTGTAATGTTATGATTAATTTGACTGTTATTTTCAATGCAACTTCATTAATTTTCTCCAAAATCGTTTCGGAGCGATTCTGCAGTTTTCTGCTACATTACGGGTATATGGTAGGCATTCTAACTGTGTGGGGGATTGTCCCGAGACACAGTTAGATTATTCTAAATAAGGAGAGTGTAGTGAAATTAACAGCATTATTGTAGGCTTATAGCTTTGTTATGTAAATACATGTAATGACGTCTGATCCTGGTCTGTCAGCAATACGGTGAACTCCCCCTGAGTTACCTGGGCCCAGGTATAACCAATAGAACTTTTTAACGTGCAGTGTTTAGAGCTTCCTTAATGTAAGCTCCGGCGTGATTCGAACTCATGACTTGATTTATAGCTCAAACCCATTCTGTGCTATGCCGTTACGCAACAATTTTTCAAATAAAACAAAACAAAACAAAAATACCAGAATTATATTCACATTCATTGTTTATTTCAATATGAATGTGTCGATGTTTCTTATTGTGAATGCCCGATATGTAATGTCAACCCGTGCACGCACGGGTCAAAGTCTAGTTTTTTTATATTTACAAATACTATTTGAAATAGTTTCTTTAATCTTTTCTGGTTTTGTTTGTTTAACTAAACCTCTTTTTTTTTATTTCATATTGATATTTAGTGAACAATCTTAAAAATCCTGATGCAATATTTTAAACCCAGCTTTGAAGGAGAGGGGGTATACTGTTTTACTCCTGTGTGTGTCTGTGCTTCTGTCCATATAATCCAATTTCTGTTGCTGTGTTCTTAGCAACTTCTCATAGCAGATTTTTATAACCTTTGAATATATTTTGTTTAGTCCAAAAATTCTAGTTTTAGCCTTTTATGTCTAATTTACCTTTAATAGGTAAACACAGCTGCTGGACTATCTCCTGGCAAGCACACTGAGGAATATGCCACAAAGTGGGCAAGAAGAGGAAGACCATGCAGGGAAAAACTCAACACATAACAACGAAGCGTAGGAGAAACATTCTGAAGCAAAAACGTGCTGTTGTTCAGAGGGCTTCTGAAGTACTTGAAGGAATATCGTACCAATCTGGTAAGTTCCTACTATGAAATCTCCATCTTCTTTTGTAGTGATGGAGTTGACATATATTCAAAGATTTTTCAAAAACATATTTATTTTTTATCTAGGTATTGGTCATGATGCTGATACTGATACTGATATTGGGAGTTTACCAGAGGCCATACCACGTGGCATTTTTAACACATCACTTTGATAGAAGGAGTGCTGTGTCTTTCGTGACATTTGACATGGAAATCTCTGACCTGAGTAAGCGTATAACATTATGCTGTGTATTCTATTTAGCGCTTTTGGCGGAATACGGCTTCCGCTAAATCAAGTACATCGCTAAATGTCATGCATATGTGTTTTAGAATAGTCACATTTAGGTATACGCTAATTCTAATCCAAGCCAACTTGTTCCAAAACTATTTTCCCCCAAATATCGTACACACCAAATAGAATACGTTTACAGTATAGTTCTGTATTTAGTAGTACATGCATTGCCTTTACAAAGATACTATTTTCAAAGATTTTAAATTTAATTCATTTTTAAAAATTTAGTTCTTGGAAGAGTTTTACCCCACAATACACAGATGGCAGCCTTATGAACTTCAATCTGGAGCAAATTTTTCTTTTTTGCCTACAAGCTCTGCACAACAACTTACTGGGATTGGTATGAATGGCTCGAGTATGACAGTCAATGGTATACCTGTGGATGCTATGGATATCCATGCAGCAGTTGTTGGATTAGTGAAATGGATAAAAGCATTTTCACATGCTGTGTTGATCTCTCATAATGGCAGAAGGTTTGACTTTCCTGTGCTCCTAAAAATGGTCATGAATATTGATAAAAGGTGGGGGGTCTTTGACAGTGTGTGTGGATTTATCTGAAAATGTGCACTGCAGAAAATGTTGCGGGTTATGGACTGCAGCTTACCCACCTCAAAAAAATCTTTCAACGTGATGGATAGGACGGACTCCTCAATACATTTATTTCACCAAATTCTGAGGGACAACCCAGAGTTACAAATGTGAAAAGAACTCTAGAAATTGTCCTTCCACAACTAGTAGATTGTAGGGGGGGGGGGGGATGAACGATGCCACCGTTCTTATTCTACATGAACATGTATCATGAGATTATGTTTTCAACCGTAACTATGTATGAAATACATTAAGAACATAACCCACTTTTTCATCCAATCAGCAGTCGCTAAGTATTCTATTAAGTAATGTTTTTAATCCTTAAGAATTGCTCTAAGTTCACAGCGACGTCACATTTCGATTGACAGCTAAGAGAGTCGTAAACGAAAGAAAGATCATATCTGATTGGCGCAGAACTTTTGATCAATGAAAAAGTGGGTTATGTTCTAAGTAATTAAGATCATATGAAGTAAAATTTACGCGATAAAGAAGAGGTTCGGTCGCTTCGCTCCCTCCACCCACTTCTTAATCGCGTAGAATGAATCGATGCAGGCTATGTATAATTTATTTAAATGTCAAATTCACATACTTATTTTAATTGATATTTTATTCATTTATTTCTAATTTGTCTTGATAATTTTACAGTTAGCTGACAATATACCGGAAACATAGTTATTAAAAATTCATATTGTTGCCATGGTAACAATTTTAAAAAAAAGGAAAAATGAGTATAATTTTGAATTTCTACTATGTGTTTTCACTTTTAGAATCATAAACTCTTTTTTAAATTTTTTATTGTCTTATATAACTTTTAAAAACTTAGGATGAATTAATGATGTGAAAACTTGATTTGTGAAATTATGACATTTTGCTTTAAAATTCTTAACAATGTATTTCATTTAAAATTATTTTTATATAACCATTTTTATGGAGCCTATATATTAATGGTGTTGAAAAAGTTTTCTTTTCCCCATGTAGTTCGTTCGTATAAAAAACAACAAAGGGATATTCTGTTTTTTACCTGGTTAAGTAATTTAAAAAAGAGAAAGAGTAAAACATGCTTAAAATTTTATAATTGTGTAAGCCTTTCCTCAGAATGATCAGCAAGTCCAATTGGCACAGATGAAATATTATAAGTGATTTATTCTTCCTCTTTTTTAAAGACAAAGAAAATACAACTTCATTTTGATTGAATCATGAGGTTTGTTGTTTGATTGGGGGGGGGGGGTACATTTAATGTGCACAGCTGAAGAAGTAAACGGTTGAGCTTGATTAAAGTTTAAGAATAGCATTCCATTTTCATTATATTAATGATAATTTTAAGCTATGTTGATTTCTCAATTTTGCCCATTACGAGTGTAATACCTTAATCATCGGGCAGATACCTTGAATCTGACAACTTTGGTTTAAAATATACAAATAAATATGCATACCCAAGCGTTGTTAAATTACATACATTTTTATACCACGACAGATTGGTAGTAAACCTGATACATTAATTTTTGAACCATGAACAGATTGTGTTTTAAAACAACCCACTATATGAATAAATGATGTACTCATAAAACGGGGAAGTTGAATGGAGGGAGGGGTGTCGACTCCCTCCCCCATTGTTTTTTTTTTAAACAGTCTTTGCCTTAATTGAAATTCTTATTTGGGATAGTTAAAAAATTATAGTGAAATTTGATTTAAAGAACAAAATTTAGAAAAGAGATACGACGCACTATAATAACCACTCACTGGTTTGAAATAAAATAAAAAAGTTTGTAATTTTTTACATTCAGCAATTAAGGCCACGTACACGTATATATACTCAATTTCAGTTATGATACTCATCCCTGCCCGCTCCTTCAAATATTCAGTCAGTTGCTATTTAATTTTGATTTTTTAAAAATTAGTTAAGAAAAACAATTTAGAAAAAAATTGGACATAGTTAGTATACAAAAATGCACAAAAAAATTCGGGTAAGACATATGAAGCATTATATCATATTAATGTGTAAAGTGTTAATTAATTAATAATGTGCGGGATATCATCTAATAATATTTAGTTTTTTAATAAATTTTCTGTATTTTTTAATTTTAATTTTGTTAAATTTTTTATTTCATTATATAGTTATATAAAGAAGTGTGTATTAAAAAGAAATTTTTAACTTTCTTAACTTCATTGAAAAAAATTGTATTGAACGGATAATAACGACAGTACTTGGAAAATATATGAACCAACCTCAAACATGTTGCGTCTCTCATATGTCCTTACAAATTGTATCAAGTTGTTAAAAAAAAAGGCAAACATAAAATTGGTTGATAATTAAAGATTAGAACAGTATTCACTTCAAAAGAGAGTTTAAAGAAAGTTCCAAGACGTCACATTTTAACCGATTCTATATAATCCATATGGGATTGTGATTTACAAGAGGTGCGAAACATATCTAAGGAAAATGAAGGCGTTCGGTATGTTTTGGTCATGCAAGACATATTTTCAAGATATATATTTACAGTTCCTTTGAAACAAAAAAACAGTGTCGAACGTTATAGAAGCTTCAAAATCCATTTTTGCTTCCTAAAGAAAATCGAGAGTATTAAGAACCGAGAAAGGAAGTGAATTTAAAAATCGGTGGGTGTCCGCATTTTTAGAAAAAGAAGGCATACATCAAATTTTTAAGTAAAATGAAACAAAAAAAAACTTTGCAGAGAGGAGCATTTAAAATTTAGAAAACAGGTTACATCGCATGTTTACTCATAATCAATCTTACGAATTTTTGAGTAAGCTACAAATCGTTTCTGACAACATCAATAATACTCCTTCCCGTCCCTTAGGAGGAATTGCACCTGCAGCTGTGACTAAGACGAACAAAGAGGATCAAAGTTCGTTACATGGCTTATTTAGAAAGAAAGAAACAAACAAAAGAGATGGCGTTGTGTCCAAAAAAAATTAAAAACTGTAAACAAGAGGCCCAGGGGCCACATCGCTCACCTGAGCAACAATAGCCTTATACCTGATCAAATTAGCATTACAGTATCAAAATCAAAATATCTTGACAACTAAGTACAGTAGATCTTGCTCAAAAAATTTAAAACATCTGTCGATTTTTATCCACATATTTTTATCGTAAATACATAGCCCCTTTTGTTGTTGTACCTGTAAGAAGATTTTTCTCTATTCCTATATACCCCCCCCCCCACACTTTGTGGCCCCACTTTTCTCTAGGGAATCATGGTTTGATTAAAACTTTAATCTGCACAACCCGTGCTTTCACACCAGTTACTACTTTTTGGACTGAAAACTTTCCCAGAATATTTTTAAAGATTGTCTCTATATATTCCTATTTAAAAATTCGTCCCCCCATTGTGGCCCCACCCTACCCCCGGGGACCATGATGTAAACAAACTTGAATCTACACTATCTGAGGATGCCTCCACAAAAGTTTGAGCTTTTCTGGTCTAATAGTTTTTAAGGAGAATATTTTTAAAGATTTTCTCTATATATTCCTATGTAAAAATTCATCCCCCATAACGGCCCCATCCTAACCCCCGGGGACCATTATTTAAACAAACTTGAATCTACACTATCTGAGGATGCTTCCGCTCAAATTGGAGCTTTTCCGGCCTAATAGTTTTTGAGAAGAAGATTTTTAAAGATTTTCTCTATATATTCCTATGTAAAAATTCATCCCCCAATTGTGGCCCCACTCTACCCCCGAGGACCATGATTTAAACAAACTTGAATCTACACTATCTGAGGATGCCTGTGCTCAAATTGGAGCATTTCTGGCCCAATAGTGTTTGAGAATAAGATTTTTAAATATTTTTCTCTATATATTCCTATGTAAAAATTCATCCCCCCATAATGGCCCCATCCTACCTCCGAGGACCATGATTTTAACAAACTTGAATCTACACTATCTGAGGATGCTTCCACTCCAATTTGAGCTTTTCCGGCCTAATAGTTTTTGAGAAGAAGATTTTAAAGATTTTCTCTATATATTCCTATGTAAAAATTCACACCCCATTGTGGCCCCACCCACCCCCGGGGACCATGATTTAAATAAACTTGAATCTACACTATCTAAGGATGCTTCCGCTCAAATTGGAGCTTTTCCGGCCTAATAGTTTTTGAGAAGAAGATTTTTAAAGAATTTTTTCTATATATATTATGTAAAAATTCATCCCCCCATTGTGGCCCCACCCTACCCCCGGGGACCATGATTTAAATAAACTTGAATCTACACTACCTGAGGATGCTTCCGCTCAAATTGAAGCTTTTCTGGTCTAAAAGTTTTTGAGAAGAAGATTTTTAAAGATTTTCTCTATATATTCCTATGAAAAAATTCATCCCCCCATGGTAGCCTCACCCTACCCCCGGGGACCATGATTTAAACAAACTTGAATCTACACTATCTGAGGATGCTTCCACTCCAATTTGAGCTTTTCTGGTCTAATAGTTTTTGAGAAGAAGATTTTTTAAGATTTTCTCTATATATTCCTATGTAAAAATTCATCCCCCCATTGTGGCCCCACCCTACCCCCGGGGACCATAATTTGAACAAACTTGAATCTACACTATCTGAGGATGCCTCCACAAAAGTTTGAGCTTTTCTGGTCTAATAGTTTTTAAGGAGAAGATTTTTAAAGATTTTCTCTATGTATTCCTTTGTAAAAATTCATCCCCCCATAATGGCCCCATCCTAACCCCCGGGGACCATTATTCAAACAAACTTGAATCTACACTATCTGAGGATGCTTCCGCTCAAATTGGAGCTTTTCCGGCCTAAAAGGTTTTGAGAAGAAGATTTTTAAAGATTTTCTCTATATATTCCTATGTAAAAATTCATCCCCCCATGGTAGCCCCACCCTACCCCCGGGGATCATGATTTTAACAAACTTGAATCTACACTATCTGAGGATGCTTCCACTCCAATTTGAGCTTTTCTGGTCTAATAGTTTTTTAGAAGAAGATTTTTAAAGATTTTCTCTATATATATTTATAAAAATTCATCCCCCCATTGTGGCCCCACCCTACCCCCGGGGACCATGATTTAAATAAACTTGAATCTACACTACCTGAGGATGCTTCCGCTCAAATTGAAGCTTTTCTGGTCTAAAAGTTTTTGAGAAGAAGATTTTTAAAGATTTTCTCTATATATTCCTATGAAAAAATTCATCCCCCCATGGTAGCCCCACCCTACCCCCGGGGACCATGATTTAAACAAACTTGAATCTACACTATCTGAGGATGCTTCCGCTCAAATTGGAGCTTTTCCGGCCTAATAGGTTTTGAGAAGAAGATTTTTAAAGATTTTCTCTATATATTCCTATGTAAAAATTCATCTTCAATTGTGGCCCCACCCTACCCCCGGGGACCATGATTTAAACAAACTTAAATCTACACTATCTGAGGATGCTTCCACTCCAATTTGAGCTTTTCTGGTCTAATAGTTTTTGAGAAGAAGATTTTTAAAGATTTTCTCTATATATTCCTATGTAAAAATTCATCCTCAATTGTGGCCCCACCCTACCCCCGGGGACCATGATGTAAACAAACTTGAATCTACACTATCTGAGGATGCCTCCACAAAAGTTTGAGCTTTTCTGGTCTAATAGTTTTTGAGAAGAAGATTTTTAAAGATTTTCTCTATATATTCCTATGTAAAAATTCATCCCCCAATTGTGGCCCCACCCTACCCCCGGGGACCATGATTTAAACAAACTTGAATCTACACTATCTGAGGATGCCTGTGCTCAAATTGGAGCATTTCTGGCGCAATAGTTTTTTAGAAGAAGATTTTTAAAGATTTTTCTCTATATATTCCTAAGTAAAAATTCATCCCCAATTGTGGCCCCACCCTACCTCCGGGGACCATGATTTTTACAAACTTGAATCTACACTATCTGAGGATGCTTCCACTCCAATTTAAGCTTTTCTGGCCTAATAGTTTTTGAGAAGAAGATTTTTAAAGATTTTCTCTATATATTCCTATGTAAAAATTCATCCCCCATTGTGGCCCCACCCTACCCCCGGGGACCATGATTTAAATAAACTTGAATCTACACTATCTGAGGATGCTTCCGCTCAAATTGAAGCTTTTCTGGTCTAAAAGTTTTTGAGAAGAAGATTTTTAAAGATTTTCTCTATATATTCCTATGTAAAAATTCATCCCCCCATGGTAGCCCCACCCTACCCCCGGGGACCATGATTTAAACAAACTTGAATCTACACTATCTTAGGATGCTTCCACTCCAATTTGAGCTTTTCTGGTCTAATAGTTTTTGAGAAGAAGATTTTTAAAGATTTTCTCTATATATTCCTTTGTAAAAATTCATCCCCCCATTGTGGCCCCACCCTACCCCTGGGGACCATGATTTGAACAAACTTGAATCTACACTACCTGAGAATGCTTCCATACGAGTTACAGAATTTCTGGCCTAATAGGTTTTGAGAAGAAGATTTTTAAAGATTTTCTCTATATATTCCTATGTAAAAATTCATCTTCAATTGTGGCCCCACCCTACCCCCGGGGACCATGATTTAAACAAACTTAAATCTACACTATCTGAGGATGCTTCCACTCCAATTTGAGCTTTTCTGGTCTAATAGTTTTTGAGAAGAAGATTTTTAAAGATTTTCTCTATATATTCCTATGTAAAAATTCATCCTCAATTGTGGCCCCACCCTACCCCCGGGGACCATGATGTAAACAAACTTGAATCTACACTATCTGAGGATGCCTCCACAAAAGTTTGAGCTTTTCTGGTCCAATAGTTTTTGAGAAGAAGATTTTTAAAGATTTTCTCTATATATTCCTATGTAAAAATTCATCCCCCAATTGTGGCCCCACCCTACCCCCGGGGACCATGATTTAAACAAACTTGAATCTACACTATCTGAGGATGCCTGTGCTCAAATTGGAGCATTTCTGGCGCAATAGTTTTTTAGAAGAAGATTTTTAAAGATTTTTCTCTATATATTCCTAAGTAAAAATTCATCCCCAATTGTGGCCCCACCCTACCTCCGGGGACCATGATTTTTACAAACTTGAATCTACACTATCTGAGGATGCTTCCACTCCAATTTAAGCTTTTCTGGCCTAATAGTTTTTGAGAAGAAGATTTTTAAAGATTTTCTCTATATATTCCTATGTAAAAATTCATCCCCCATTGTGGCCCCACCCTACCCCCGGGGACCATGATTTAAATAAACTTGAATCTACACTATCTGAGGATGCTTCCGCTCAAATTGAAGCTTTTCTGGTCTAAAAGTTTTTGAGAAGAAGATTTTTAAAGATTTTCTCTATATATTCCTATGTAAAAATTCATCCCCCCATGGTAGCCCCACCCTACCCCCGGGGACCATGATTTAAACAAACTTGAATCTACACTATCTTAGGATGCTTCCACTCCAATTTGAGCTTTTCTGGTCTAATAGTTTTTGAGAAGAAGATTTTTAAAGATTTTCTCTATATATTCCTTTGTAAAAATTCATCCCCCCATTGTGGCCCCACCCTACCCCTGGGGACCATGATTTGAACAAACTTGAATCTACACTACCTGAGGATGCTTCCATACGAGTTACAGAATTTCTGGCCTAATAGGTTTTGAGAAGAAGATTTTTAAAGATTTTCTCTATATATTCCTATGTAAAAATTCATCTTCAATTGTGGCCCCACCCTACCCCCGGGGACCATGATTTAAACAAACTTAAATCTACACTATCTGAGGATGCTTCCACTCCAATTTGAGCTTTTCTGGTCTAATAGTTTTTGAGAAGAAGATTTTTAAAGATTTTCTCTATATATTCCTATGTAAAAATTCATCCTCAATTGTGGCCCCACCCTACCCCCGGGGACAATGATGTAAACAAACTTGAATCTACACTATCTGAGGATGCCTCCACAAAAGTTTGAGCTTTTCTGGTCTAATAGTTTTTGAGAAGAAGATTTTTAAAGATTTTCTCTATATATTCCTATGTAAAAATTCATCCCCCAATTGTGGCCCCACCCTACCCCCGGGGACCATGATTTAAACAAACTTGAATCTACACTATCTGAGGATGCCTGTGCTCAAATTGGAGCATTTCTGGCCCAATAGTTTTTTAGAAGAAGATTTTTAAAGATTTTTCTCTATATATTCCTAAGTAAAAATTCATCCCCAATTGTGGCCCCACCCTACCTCCGGGGACCATGATTTTTACAAACTTGAATCTACACTATCTGAGGATGCTTCCACTCCAATTTAAGCTTTTCTGGCCTAATAGTTTTTGAGAAGAAGATTTTTAAAGATTTTCTCTATATATTCCTATGTAAAAATTCATCCCCCATTGTGGCCCCACCCTACCCCCGGGGACCATGATTTAAATAAACTTGAATCTACACTATCTGAGGATGCTTCCGCTCAAATTGAAGCTTTTCTGGTCTAAAAGTTTTTGAGAAGAAGATTTTTAAAGATTTTCTCTATATATTCCTATGTAAAAATTCATCCCCCCATGGTAGCCCCACCCTACCCCCGGGGACCATGATTTAAACAAACTTGAATCTACACTATCTTAGGATGCTTCCACTCCAATTTGAGCTTTTCTGGTCTAATAGTTTTTGAGAAGAAGATTTTTAAAGATTTTCTCTATATATTCCTTTGTAAAAATTCATCCCCCCATTGTGGCCCCACCCTACCCCTGGGGACCATGATTTGAACAAACTTGAATCTACACTACCTGAGGATGCTTCCATACGAGTTACAGAATTTCTGGCCTAATAGTTTTTGAGAAGAAGATTTTTGAAAAATACCTACAAATTTTAAATAATTCTAAATTATCTCCCCTTTAAAGAGGGTGTGGCCCTTCATTTGAACAAACTTGAATCCCCTTTACCCAGTGATGCTTTGTGCCAAGTTTGGTTAAAATCTGCCCAGTGGTTCTGGAGAAGAAGATGAAAATGTGAAAAGTTAACAACGACAACGACAACAACGCCGACGCCGACGCCAACGACGACAGACAACGGACAAATTTTGATCAGAAAAGCTCACTTGAGCTTTCAGCTCAGGTGACCTAAAAAGCAAAAAAAGTTAAAATTCTATCTGGAAAATGGATAAGATTTAAAAAGAACGAAAAAGAAAAGGTACGGTAGAGATCCTGGTGTCTTGGCACCAATGGTCTGCTAAATTTAACTCTTGGATAAAAAAATCCAACATACAAAAAGTATAAATAGGAAAAATTACTTTTATTTGCGTCATTTTCTTCAAAAATGAGCATCAGATTGGTTCTAAGATCGTCCGATAGTCAGCATATTTATCATATTTATATCTGTTATACTCCTTACGACTTTCTAGTTCAATTACCGAAACCACTTTACCTACATGGACACTGGGCAGTTTTACTTTTGGAATTTCATTTGTCCACAACATCCAGAATTGTACATTTGTAGTAACTTATGTCAAGATTCTATAGTGGGGGAGCGGGGGGAGAGAGAGAATTACCTCTTGCGATTAGTGAAAAAATCGGAAACATCATTTATAATTACCCATATGAAATACCTTTGCGATTGGGTGAATTTCAAGACGTGAGCCAGATGGTGTATGTAAGAGACGTCAATAATCAACCCGCTTCTTATTTCAAAGCTACAACTACCGTTACCATACTTTTGAAAAAAACCTCTGTTTGAAATAAAATGATAGGTTAATTAACTTACGTATCAGATCCACGTGTGTGGAAAACATTTTATCAAATATCAAACTATGCTTGATGGCATTTTCGACCCGGTAAATAAACAGAAAGGAGAAAAGGAGGTATGTTTTCCAAAGCACCTTATGGTCAACTCACACGTGCCTTCTATAGAACCTTTGTTTTCTTTTTTCTTTTTTTTCTTCTTTTTTTTTTGCTTGTCAAGGGTTTTGATAAGTCTATTCCCCCCCCCCCCCAATCTTTCAATTTGCTTCCAACGCCACTGGCACAGATAATACAACGTACCGGCAAATTCAAACTAACACTCAAAAAGAATACACAACAAAAAGGCTGAAAAGGAAGCTAGATTCAGGGAAAAGTATTTTTGACCAAGACTAGAAGAAATAAAAAATAAATAAGAATGGCCTTTTTAAGCGAGAAAGTTACAAACATCGAATCTCCGTCAGAATTGGCTTTATTTACCTTCAATCTAATCAAGTAGCCGTAGACAAAATCTATTTCGGTGAATACAGACCTGTAAGTTCCTTCGATACCTAGGAGGCTCCGATCGAGACATCGATCTCTGGACAGGGTAACAAGTGCATCTGTGGACAGTTCAGATACTGGGCTCTGTGACACTGCGAATCACACCGAGGAAGTCTCGGGGAGTGAAGACCAACCGATAATAATCAAAGATCCGCCATCTCCAAAAAGGAAACTTTCCCGATTATATGGTCAAAATAGCACAAATCAAAATCCGGAATGCACTGCGGAATCTCAAGTTCGGTTGTGACTACCGTCACGTCAGAGGAGGTCAGAATAGACCTCCTTAGCATAAATCATATAGTTCCTGACAACCTTGACTTGCAAAACTTTCCAGGGTATAAACCTAAGGCATAAATACTACATCTTTCTTATCCATAATCTCCAGATGTTAATGTTGTTAATTGTGATATTTACGTAAATACCTGAATTATACTGCACCCAATTATTAGTGGTACATTTCTAAATAAGAGTTGAAATTTAAAATTGTACTTTCACGCCACTTATTGGTATGAAATACTAGAGTTTATTCACAGGAAATTCTAAGTCCCAGTTTTGAGGATTTTCAACGTACATGTAGATACATTCAGTGTTCTGCAGGTTGTGTTTACTTTTTTTACCAGATAAAAAAATGTATGAAGTTTTAAAATTGAATACTTTCCTAGCATAAATCAATAAAACATACAATAAACTATATCCATGAAGGTGTTTTCTAAGTTTAAATCTGGTTTTATTTCATAGATTTTAATATGTTGACTCTTGTTGTTGGTCATGCAATTTTATAAAACAAGACATTCATTAACCTGCAACTTACAGACTATAAATAGCTCCATTAATTCTACGAAAATTGCATTTTGTGAAGAAAATCTTGCATACCTGCTTAAATACGTTTATTCTAAAAATTTATATAACTACATTGTAATAATTTCGGTCTTTTGGGGTTTTTTTTTAGTTGTTTTCTAAAAAATGTATTATAAAATAACGACTTTATAAAATCATTGAAATTATTAAATGCTAGTTAATTTTATTTATTTGGGATATATTGAGTTGTTTCAACAATGTTTTTATTTTTGTCTTTCTTTTAACTTGTTGGTATGGATTGTTGAGGCGGAATAAAAAAACAGTCTAGAGTAATTGTCATATAAATATTTAATAGCGTTTCAATGAAAAAATGACAAGAACAAACCGTCAACCGTCTCAAAAATCCAGAAAATGAAATACAAATTCAAAGCAGAGCAACACGGACCTCAAAGATAGAGGTAGGATCAGGTGCCATGGAGGAGTGAGCATCATCTGCTGACCAGTCACACCCGCCGCGTGCTCTTTGTCGTAATCGGGAAAATAAAAACCGCAAAAGACCGTAGACAATTAGGAAATTAATTATGGTCTAACAATTAGTAAGAAAAACGTCAGTCAGCATGCGACCCAGTGGAAGATTGTATTTGCTGACAAGGTCGTTGTATCGACCATAGAACTTACGAAAAGATGACTTTAAACGAGACTGTTGATAGTCCTGTTTTATTAACTTTTTGTCAGTAGCTTGCCTCGTATTAGAAACTGTTCATACGAAGAACATGTCCTTGCGTATCGAATTAACTGAGAGACAAAAACACCATATGCAGGTGATGAAGGTATATTGCTACATAAGTAAGGAAAGTTGACTATAGAAAAATTGAAGTCATCGCGTTTATCATAAAGTTTTGTTGTTAGGTTACCATCAATGTCTATTTCCAGTAAAATATCAAAATATGAAACAGATGACGCTGACTCTGTGGTATCTTTTATTTCAAGTTCACTGGGATATATCGAGTCGACGTAAGTATGGAAATAACAATTGTTAATTGATAATACGTCGTCGATATACCTAAATGTTGAGTTGAAGGCCACAGCGAGTGATTTATTATTTATTTTTTTCACGTACAATTTTTTGAATAAATTCTGCTTCATAAGAAAACAAAAATAGGTCATAATACAAAAATAGGTCATAATATTATGAATATGATAAAAAGGTAGAAAAATACACGTAACGTTAAATATCGAGCATTAAAATTTTTTCATTCTGTCATTGAGACAAATGAAAATACATGTACTGAGAAATATGAGCTAAACACACTGTGTTTATAAGAAATATTCATTATTGTTCAAATTGACAATAAATTATTTGGTAATATTTAGTTTTCAAACTTCATGCCATCAGCATTGAAAACCATGTAAAACTTGAAAAGGATTTAAAACGAGTAAATGTGTTGATATTAAAATTATTATCAGACCGTCAAATAAAAAATACAAAAGATATATTTAAAAAGTATTTGAAAGAATACATAATCAATCAGAAAAAATCCTTAACTTGCAATCTAATTAATATTATACTTGTAAAACCGCGCCACTATATACGATACGCTATGGGGTTTTTGTGTCGTGGGTTTTTTTTTTTTTTTTTTTTTTGTTCCTGTGAATATTTCCGAGTGAAAAATGATAAAGTGTCAATGAAGATATCTTGGGAATTATCCCTTTCATCAATTTTAATTGCACTTCTTTCACCGGTATGTGTATTTTTTTATTAAAAATCGTCAAAATGTGCGGCATTAATATCTTGGGACAGACTATAGTATTTAGAATTTCTTGTAGGATACTGAAAACTCCTATCTGAATTAAGTATTTTCCAGGTTGAATTCAAATTACTGATAGTCGAATAAAGGATTTTAATGCCGATAGTAAAACTTATAGGAAAAATTCCCTATTCGTTTAGGAAATATAATTCGTCAAATTCGATTGAAAAGAAAACTTCTGCAGGATTTTAAGAAATGCCAACAATATACGGTATTCCAAATAACAAGAAATATTTTTTCAGAATTGCTTTTTTTCTGATGGATTGTTCAAATGTTAATTCCAAACCTGACAGGTGAGACCAGATTTAATCTTATCTTTTACACGCATGGATTGTGTAAAAAGGTGCAAAAATGCCACCTTTGCAATGACATACCGGTAAATATTCAACGACGTGCATATTGCTATATGTTGCAAGACCAAATATTAACATAGCATCAATAAAATACAGATAAAATATATCACAGTTTACTGAAATCCTCGACTGGCGTGGTAGTAAAGGAAGGGTCAGTATTTTGACCTTTCTGTCCCAATGACACGAGCTGATCCAGCTTGTTTCCGATTGTTTTAAGCTGTTGTTCAGTTTCCGTTATTCTGCTATTGATTTCCACCAAATCTTCCTTCATTTGGTCTTTGATTTGAACATCGATTGGTTCTGACATGTGGCTGTATTTTGATTCAAATTCCGTTTGCGTGAGTATTAAATAATACTTTTGAACCTCATACTTTTCGTCTTCCCCGGGAATTTTTCGATGTTGGATTTTGGAAAACATTTTCGGTAGCCACGGCAAAAGTCGCTCTATACTTACTCCTATCTGCACGGAGTCGACTCGCCAGTGGTATTTCTGGACAGCAAGTGTTTGTGAGTACGAGTCATTCATCATGGCAATAAGCATGTTGAGTAGCACAATGGTAGCTAAAACCAGGTAAATCACATATACTACCTTAGCAAACCAAGCAGTTCTGCCAGCGGTGCTCATACCTAATTCAAAATTGTCATCGAATAGTTCTCCCATCCCCACCATGATATTGAAAACTAAGAATATTGTGTCAGCCATTGTGGGATACGTCTCAGCAATGCTGTAAGATATTTGAAATAAAGTGTGCAGTGTGAACGCAAACGCCAATAGCACGCAAATGTAGACGATGAAGAAGCGACGTACATCGCTCACAATCATATTGAGAATCATTCTCCAGAAGTAGTTGATGGCCTTGAACCCGCGAGTAAAAGTGATGGTATACGTCCAGCCGAAACAAAGGCAGATGGCTAGAACATAGTCCTGATACCGCTCTTGTATCGTGATGAGCACCAACCACGCTATAACCAAGCCGGAGAATACCAGGTAGAACAAGAAAGGAAGAAACTGCAACACCGGGCTAGTGAAATCGCGACGTTTTATCAAAGCGATCACCGACATGATAAAGTACAGGAGAAAAATCAGTGGTTCCATCGGAACTACGATGTAAGCAAGAACGTACACGGAGGAACTCGTTGTTATGTTGATAGGATTATGGCGAAACTCTTTCGATATTTCTATCCCTGCGTAGCTGAAAAGTCCCATGTACGTAATGTGGAGAAGGACTAATATTGTGAAAGTAACTGCATTTATCACATTGTATATTTTTTCGATCTCTTTCATTGGTGGAATATCCAGAATCCGCGAGGCTTTCTCCTTGTTCACTCCATGCAAAAGGATTTCCAACATCGATAACTCGGTTTTGACCTTGCTGGAAGACTTACTCGTAAAATATTTTGCGGAAAGATCTTCTGATGACATTGGCATGATATTCGTAACGTCCATCAAGACGTTGTCCTCTTCTTTGAAAAATGTGACGTTTTTCATCATCAGGTATCTGGAGAGTATTTCGAAGACTCCTAATTTGCATGCTAAGGTAAGAGGAGACAGATTCATGTTGTTCTTTAATGTCGTCATCAAATAAACCATTGCCTGACGGTGCAAACGCTCAGTCACGATTTTGCTTAGATCGTAGAGTTTCAAGTTTTTCTTAACGCTCCACCATAGAGTACTTTGTTCTACAATTACCTCGAAAGACCTCAAGTAGCGACTGGTGTAATTTGGGTCACTTGCCATATTCAAGACTAGTTTGTGAAGAACAGTGTTTCCCTTTGAATCTGTTGCTTCCAAATCAGCTTTCAGGTAGATTAGACGCCTGATGGTGTTGTGGTATCCCTCCAATGCAGCTAAATGCAGCACTGTCTCTTTTTTATTATTTAGCTGATTGACATTACCGTCGCGATTCATCACTTCGAAAATGTCCAACATAGTTTCAAGACCCTCCGAGTCTTCTCCACTTCGCACTGCTTCGTGCAAAGGAGTGTTTCCATCTTCGTCTAGATCCTTGAATCTAAGGTACCGAAACTCCCAAAGGACATCTGGCACAGCAAATTTTGCAGCAATATGCAAAGCATTGTTTCCAAAATTGTCCGTGGCGTTCAAACTTTCCCAATCGTGGGTTTTGATGGTATGATCTACTATCATTTTGGCGATATCAGGCGTTGTGTGTTTAGACATCGCAGCGATGTGTAAGATATTTTCACCGCGTTTGTTTGGGATGTTCGTGCTAGCGTTGACCTCGAGTAGAGTTCGGGTACATTGGACAAAACCAGCATTCACTGAGATATGTAGACAGGTTTCTCCCCTGTCGTTCTGTGCATCTACGGACACATATTTGTGAAAAGCTCGAATAACCTCGCTTTGGTTAAATGAAGTGGCGTAATGGAGGAAAGTGTTCCCGTTGCTATCGCGATCGTTTGGGTCATGTCCAGCTTTAAACAAGTATTTTATCTTCTCGATGTGACCGTGGCCTGCAGCAGTGAAAAAATGTGGACGCCCAGAAATATCAGTAGATACTTGGAATTCGCGTTCAGATGGAGCAGCGCCGTATTCCAAAAGGGTTTTCAATAATGATAAATCGCTGCTATTGATTGCATAGTACCACAAGTCGTATCCTAAATTATTCCTGTGGGTAGGGTCATCGCCAAGGTTTAAAAGAATACGCACGATATCTGCATGACCGAATCGTCCTGCGAGCAAAAGAGCGGTGTCCCCTTTCTCGTCGTGTGCGGTGAAGTCTGCTTTGAATTCCAAGAGTTTATTGACTACTTTCGCATGTCCCTCTTTACATGCGTGATGAAGTGGAGTCTGGCCTCCAGCAATCACGTGATTTGGATTTGCGCCGTGCTTCAGAAGCAATTTAACTATTTCATAGTTTCCGTAAGCTGATGCAAGAACAATCGGGGCTACAAGTCCCAATTTTCGTTCTTTGTGTATATCGACTTTCGTTTGAGTGTTCTTCAAAAGCAGACGAACTATATTTGTATGCTCGTACCGGATAGCCCAATAGAACGCTGTTGATCCTTTGTCGTTCCCTTTATTTGGATCTGCACCCAATGACAGCAAAAATTTTACTGTGTCCACGTGTCCACATTTTGTTGCCCACAACAATGCCGTGTCTTTTTTCTTGTTGAGAAAGTCGACTGAGATCCCGTACGGTTCTCCAAACTTTAGGTAAAGCCTTACCAGATCCGTGAAGCCATGGTAAGCCGCTAGATGAAGACAGGCAAATTCACGCGGCCGCTGGTCGCTCATTTCTATTTTCGTTGTTGCCGTCATTGCTTTCTTTACATCCCGCAGACGACTGAGTATCTTCTCTGCTAGATCAATTTTATTGAACTCCGTCACTTGAAGGAGAGCTGTTTTGGTCGTAGAACCAACGGAAAATGCATGCTGGAGCAATGTTTCGTCGCCTTTTTCGATAAGAAGACTGGCCTTCTCGAATAGATTATTGGACAAGGCGTAATTTAGCACGTTCTCGTTAGTTTTTGGATTTGTCATAACAGCATCAGAGAATGGAACTTTTGCATTGACGGTCTCTATACATTTGAGTGTCGCATTGTTATCGTCCTCGAGGACTGACTTGAAAAGCTTTTGTCGAAGATCATCGAATTGCTTACTTCTGCTTGCGCTAATTGGTCTAGGTTTTGAGTTTGTGGATGATTTGTTCTGTCGAACTTCTGCTTTCACGAGCTTTGGCAGGATTTCTTTATTTTCTTTTTCTGCCATTTCTCTCTCCTTCCTCCGAATCTGCAAAATACATTATTTCTAAATATTGTGAATATATCAAGTAATCATTCAATTCACGAATTTTCAAAATGCATTCAGAATTTGTTAAATTAATAAAATCAATGTATCTTTTTTTCATTAATTCGTGTTTCTGTTACCTCCCGAATTTTCCTGAGTCGTTTGAAATCGCCATCTTCGGTACTTCCGCCAGCAGAACTCTCGTTGGCGAGACTTAGTTCGGTGCTATGATCCGCTTGAAGAAGACGGCGAGGACGCTTCAGTAGATAAGCTGGTATTTCTGTCATTCTAAAATGAAAAAAATATATAATACAAAATTCGGTATATTTCTGATTATCAAAGTAACGAGCGGTGATCAACATTGAGAACGCTAGCTGGTGTAGTAATCTGAAAAGTGTGCAATTAGAAATATTCTTTATTCTTATGGTATTACAAAAAATGTTGTTAAGCGATAAAAGCATAACATGAACATATATATTCATTATACTTTTCCCTCTATTGTTTTAAATCTATCAGAGGGAGGGGGTATAGACTCGGAATAATGCAAAATTAATAGTCATATTATATATAATTGTCACCTTGTTCAAAACAAAAATTTTAATTTATTTAATCTATCTTCTCGCGATATTCAGCGCTGAGTATACATGTAAATCCTAACGTATCATTAATTTTATCGATAGTTGTAGATAAAAATAATCTATGTCGTTAACTTGAAAGTAATTTTTTAAAAATGGCTCTTTTAAGGGTTTTTTTTTCTTCTCGTATTGATATACTAGATGTCCACTATGACGTGGATAAAATTACAAAAACAACATTATGACAAAAAATAGTTTTAATTTATTTCAAATGGTTTATCTAGCTTTAATTTAGTTCAAGTATTTACGAAATCTCCAGTTTGTCCTACATACAATTTTTTCCATTACGTGTTTATATATCCTTTTAAATGTTTTATTGGTGTTATCATTAAACGCCCTACATCTTCATTTTTTATATCTCATGGAGACAGTTTTCTTCTTGTCGCTATTTAAGCAAACCTATTGATTTACATGTTCGGCTAAAATCATCAGCTGTATCATATATATATATATATATGTGTGTGTGTGTGTGTGTGTGTGTGTGTGTGTGTGTGTGTGTGTGTGTGTGTGTGAGCAAACAGGCATTTCGTTGAATACTCAGATCGTTTTCCTGTTTACACGTCAATTTATGAAATCGGTCGTACGAACTTCCTTACATTGATACGTGTTATTTGCTGAAGAGACTTGTTTATTTACTGCTTATACAGTTTATATACATCAAACTTCACTACCTGAGTTCATGTAAACTATATATGTACATGTATATACACTAAGAACGGCTGAAATAAATGTTGATACACACGAGTGGGTTACGGAAGCACGCATTGTTAAAGTGAGGGTGGAGTTCAAATAAGTTGATCAGCTTCCAGTGACGTCGCAATGCATGGCAATAGATAAAAGATCTAATGACACAGAAATGAAATTTTGCCAATGTCCACTGATGAAAACATTACAAGGAATCCAACTCCAAAACCCACCCCACCCACCCCCTAAAAAAAACCTCCTATATATATATATATATATATATATATATATATATATATATATATATATATATATATATATATATATATACACAGTATTCATGAAAGCAAAAGTGGAAGTTGTCTAACAAGCACCGACTTATCAGAATGCCACTCTATAACCGATGTAAAATTAATGGTCTAATTAATTAAAGTAATCAGCTTATGTAAGACTTAAAATTGAAAAAAGAAAGTGTCCCGACTGGTTGCCCATTTAAATAATAAATTAATTGTACAACATATTCGAAAGAGGCGAAAATGTGCGTTCTACATTGTGCTGCAAACATGGGCATGACGAGTGTTTCTTCCGTGCAATACTAAGTTGAAGATTTATTTGAATATACTGCTTTATATATAGCAGCCTTGTAAATAAATATTACTTAATGTAACTTGGTGAGATGCTTAAGTAGGTGATGTGGGAATCTACTTAGTGAAACAAAACAGAATATTTTTCCAGACAACATAAAATTATGCATCTTTGTAAGTGTACATCACAAGTACCTGACGTTATAAACTGTTTTTCTTTTTTTTTTTAATAAATGAAAACTATATTTATTATAAAACTAGGACATTTTCATTTATTAAGAGAAAAAAAGTTTAAAACGTCGCATGCCTGTGGTGCACTAAGATGTATTTTCATTTCATTATTTTATTTTTACAGTATATTATTTTTTTTTTTTTCGGAAGATGGTTTTATAGTTTTTCATCTGAGGGTCGTGATTGAAAATAAAATAAACTTTAAAATGGATCTTGAGACGGGTATAAAACATCTTCAAAAAAGTCGAATTTAATTAACATTAAAAAAGAAATAATATTTTGACTCTCGAGCTCGATCGCCCAAACTCATTGAAATATGCTCCAAATCCGCCCCTTTTACTCTAAGTATTTATATACCTTTCTCCACATTGTTTCAAGTTGCATGTACCGGTATATACGTACTGTGAAATATATTTATCTGTCAGCTTAGATTTCCCCTCACGGTAGACAGTTTTATACATGTCCATAAATGACCCGTTTATGGTTTGTAAATAAACAATATACTGGTCTACCTGTCCGCCCCGGTGGGTCCCTCCTCGTTCTCTACCCCTGCATCTCTCTCCTCCGTGTCCTGAACGAGAACTTCAATCCCTGAAATGGATTGTTTGGCACTTTTCACCTCCATCTCGTACATCATATATACATGTGCATTTGCTTGTCAAAAATGTTTCGTATATTCTTATTTCTACATGCTAGAGGGTTTTTCCTTCACAGATATGACGTCATGAATTCCAGTCCGGTTCCACATGAAAAACCCCAAAATTTATGATGTGAACCGTGAAACGTATCTATTCAGTCTGCCCTATATTTACTTTGGCTTGTACAATAAGTATATATCTACTACTTGTATGGAAGGCCTGTACAAATACCGTACATTTACATGTATTATGAGCTCTCGCGGATTTGACCATTTTAAATTCATGTTCCGGGATTTAAATTTGTTTCCGAAATTCTGATATGTAGGTCAATTAAAACCTCTGTGTCCTTATACCAACGTTCAGGAATAAAATAAAACCCAACAAAATCAAAAACACTGCGACCTATTTCAAATAACGTTTAATATCAATATAAAGGTTTTTATTTAAAATTCGTCCGTTTTCTTCTTAGAATTGCTAGGTTTTTAAAAAAAACAATATGTATGAAAAGTTATCAATAAGTAAATGGTACTTTGTGCCATCAATTTTTTAAAAAATGCTTTTATCCATCACACAAAAATATTGATAAAATGGGCGGTGTGTGAATTTATGTTACCATCGCGCGTTGTCAGTTCGATTTCACTCAATGAGAACATTTAAAACGCCATCGCCGGTAGAAAATCAAACGACAAATACATTGTAAACACAAAAGTCAAGAATCAATATTTAGAAATTTTGATTTATTTTCTTATTTTCGGTTTATTTTCTGGATCTTTTTTGGTAACGATGCAAAGTTCAGCGTAAAAAAATGACAACTTAAAATAACTATGGTGCATTGGTTTGTTTTTTTTTTTGTGTTCATAAACATGATTGAACTATGGAGCACTATGCGTGTTTTTTAACATTCGAACTCTTGAGTAATCAATGAACCTGGATGGCATGCACAACTTTTAATTTATCGGCTATGCTAAAGACGATCATTTAATTCTTTAATCCGCCTCTGACTTCTGGTTTTTCAAGGTACAAATTCAATATTAATGTGATTTCATAAATATGCAGTAACGGCTTAATGGAACAATAAAGGCAAATACGTCATTTATTTCATAATCTAGAGTATATATTGCCCCATTGTAGGAAAGAGGTATATGCATGCGTAAATATATACATCAAAGTTTGATTGCCACTTGTTTTAATTTACAACTATTTGAAAGGTACTTACGTCATTAATAGAAGTATTCTTCATCCAGTGACGAACAACAAAGTTTCTTACGTCCTATGATTATCTATGACTCAAAGAAGAGAAACGTCCATGGTAATTCAAAAAAAAAAAAACCCGGTATACATCCATGGTTTAAATGCCAAAGCTATGGTGCTTGTTTTGGATTTTTAGACAGACGTGAAAGAACAGGTTCGTGTGACCGAGGGCGATTTAACTATGGGTATCCCGGGCCAACCTCGTACACACACGTACACACCTATACCCACGCGCGCGAGGAATAACCGATTCTCTTATGATAATTATAGGGATTTCTTAATTTGCTGTATAATTAACGATGTTAATCTTATTAACCAATTTAACTGTTATTATTTTATTGATCAAAAGAAAAAAAAATAGTTGAAGTCAGATTTCAGTCAATTGCTTGTCATCGATTTTGTATTGACTTACAAGACTTCACGTTCATTTGCCATTTCCATTCAAAAAAAAAAAATTAAATTAAAATACACCGGCGGATCTACATGTAAGCCAATTATTTAGGTTGTGTATCACATTCAAAAGCGGGTGGGGCTATTTATTTTTACTCTAAAAACAGATATGGGATATATTGGATAAAGAGGAGTATTTAGATGTTCCTCGAATTCTCTTCATTCACCGAGATTTTTTTTCCATTCGTCATGAGTAATTTTACCGTCTAGTGATGCATCACCTATACATGTTTTATGAGCCACAAACTATTGGTATATATACCTACTGCAGTAAATAGGATGGAACATTACTTAGCTATGCAAGAACAGATGTATTGCGTGTCCCTTAATCAATATAGAGATCAAAAACTGGATAACAGACAAGGTCGTATCAGTGTATAAGCCAAGACCCAGACCCACAATATTTTATCGTCGCTAAAATTTTACAAATATTTTGACACATCTAAGAATATATATGACCAGCAATCATAAACATTAAAGAACGTGGTTATTATCGTACATTTGAAATATATTCTTAATATATAGAGTTTTAATAATCAAAATTATTATAATATCGTATTTTCCCCCAGCATATGATTGGTCGATTGCTGTCACCTGACCGTGCTATAAATTCTGTTATAGACCTTACTATAGGCCTACTAAAAATAAAAAAATAATTGACTTCACTATACTAAAAATAGATTTTCACGACAAAATACTGGTTTTGGCACGTGCGACATTGTGACGTCATAATAGCGAAATCAACACCTATACATTATGAACAAAATATTTTACTATTTTTCTATTTTTAGTATAGTAAGGTCTTTAACAGAATATATTTACATTCTACTGTGTTTTTCCATTAAATTCTGTGATCTTCAAATGCCTCTAAATGCAACAAGTAATCACTGGGTAATCAAAGGTTAAAATGACGAGTTTTATTATGACGTCACAAACGTTGAACGCTGTAAACTGCAACGTCACAAGCGAAAATCAAAGTTCACGCTTGTGGCTGTTACTGTGGCTCTTCCATTAATATTAACTTACCCTTAGGATAAGATAGGAATTTTTAGGTATGAATCACATTTGCAGACAAGGCAAGAAGTTAAAAAAATGTAAAATGTAAGCATTAAATCATGATTTTTTGAAGTATACAGTCTCATAACTGCAGCGATGTGTGCATACAAATTTTCAAAACGCGCTAACGCGCGTTACTCAATTTGTATGCACACACCGCTGTAGTTATGAGTGTATACTTAAAAAAATCATGATTCAGTGCTATAATATTTACATTCTACTGTGTTTTTCCATTAAATTCTGTGATCTTCAAATGCCTCTAAATGCAACAAGAAATCACTGGGTAATCAAAGGTTAAAATGACGAGTTTTATTATGACGTCACAAACGTTGAACGCTGTAAAATGCAACGTCACAAGCGAAAATCAAAGTTCACGCTTGTGGCTGTTACTGTGGCTCTTCCATTAATATTAACTTACCCTTAGGATAAGATAGGAATTTTTAGGTATGAATCACATTTGCAGACAAGGCAAGAAGTTAAAAAAATGTAAATATAAGCATTAAGGTAATTATCCATACGTCACAAAACAACGTATGACGTAATTCACGCGTTATTACGTCTTGCCCGTGCCCGATCTTTACTCTATACGCTTAGCAACGAACATAAATATATTTTCCCTAAAATTGTTTTTGGAATTAATATTATACGTTGAAGAAAAATTACTTCATTTTTTAGAACAGTCTTTAAAACCAGTAAAAATAGTTGAATATATGTTTTGTATTGAATGCATATCTGGTAATTAGCGTTTTCCGCGTTTGTGACTGCAATTTCTAAATACCGATCTCGATCCATAATACTTACCGATATTCAAAAAACCCCATCTTTTGCGATTTATATAATACAGATTGATCAACGGTTTGTTCAAATAATGTTTTCTATTAAACAAAAAGCTAAATATACTTTTCAGAGAGAAGAAATGATAAAACTATGCAAAATTTTATTTTTACGGAACTTTTTTCAAAATATATATTTTAATGAATTTTACCAAAAATACGCCAATTGTGATCCTAAAAAGGCCGGTCCTTTGGGTAATTTTATTTTCTATTGATTAAGGGCCGTAAGGGGTAAACATTATCACTATTTCAGAGAATTCTGTAGGAAAATAAAATTATAAAAGATTAAATTCTCTTTGAAAATTTGTTTAATTTTATCTCATTTGTAAGCACATTTATCTATTTTTTAATAAATAAGCATTTGTAACATTAAAGTATTTGTTTTAAAAAATAAATTCGTTCATTTTACATAGGATATCAGTCAAAAATGATTTTCTGAAAGTCAAATTTCAGGCTTAGGCTAATATTCTAAATGTATGAATAAAGCACCATTTTCCGTAATTGGTTCTATTTTTAGCAACGGCCCTAGCTATTATAATACCGATGGACCAGTTAACTGGGTAAAATTTGATAAGGATATATCCCCAAATACATGTTTGAGAAATTTGAAAAAATTCTGTAGGTATTTTATTTATGTAGTGGGGTATGGATCATTACCTTAAATCATGATTTTTGAAGTATACAGTCTCATAACTGCAGCGGTGTGTGCATAAAAATTTTCATAATGCGCTAACGCGCGTTACTCAATTTGTTTGCACACACCGCTGCAGTTATGAGAGTGTATACTTCAAAAAAGGGCGCCTGTAAAGTGCGAAACGAAATCGAAACGAAACGAAACCGAACGAAACGAAACGAAACCAATCGAAACGAAACGAAACCAATCGAAACGAAACGAAACCAAACGAAACGAAACCAAAAATCGAAACGAAACGAAACGGAATTAAACAAAACTAAAAATCAATTATGACTACATAAAGGTGAAAATAAATTCATTGATTAAAATGTTTAGCCATAAAGTATACATGTTAAACAACCTGTATGTGTCAAATTGCCGTTGTAAATTCTTAAGCCGATTACCCGTAATTTGTAAAAAAAAAAAATACATAATAAAGTAAAAAAAAACCTGATTTACATTATAATATGTATCTTTTATGTTTCTAATTGGTTTCATAAGAGAGAGAGAGAGAGAGAGAGAGAGAGAGAGAGAGAGAGAGAGAGAGAGAGAGAGAGAGAAAGAGAGAGAGAGAGATCATACTGTAAACGTATTAAAAAAACTGGCTTTAGTCCTTTGCCTCTGTATTCTATTTAGCGTTTTTGGCGGAAAACGGCGTCCGCAAAATCAAGTACATCGCCAAATGTAAAATATATAAGTACATGTAGATAAAGAAGTACATTCAGAAATGCGCTAAATCAAATCCATGCTAACTTGACAGACTTCATCCTCGGTCGATATACTCTCATCAGGTCTATAAAACCATGTATTGACCGATATCAAAAGGCTATAATTGTATACTATAGACCCAACTACACTAAAAATAGAAAATTTATTGACCTCACTATACTAAAAATGGATTGACATGACAAAATACTGGTTTTGGCACGTGCGACATTGTGACGTTATAATAGCAGAATCAACACCTTATACATTATGAACAAAATATTTTACAATTATGCCCTTGAAGAGAATTGAATTGGTTTTTGATTTATTATAATAATAATTCGTCCTTGGTCGATGTACTCTCATCAGGTCTATAAAACCATGTATTGACCTAATCAAAAGGCTATAATTGTATTATAAAAATCTTACTCAAAACTTTTTTTTTTAATTGCCAAAATTTTCTATTGTACATTAAAAAAACTAAAATCAAAATACCCAGAAGTGTATTGAGTAATACATTTTGTAGAATGAATTTATTTTTCTTTCAAATAAAATGTCACGATTCTGAGAGATTACAGTATAGTAAATCGAGCGCTTATAAATCTCTGTTTGATAATCACAAATAGGTCAACTGATCACAAGTTCATTTCTAGGTCAATTTATTGAAAAAAAATATTATAATTTAATCATAGGCGCCTGATTACATACATCAATACGTTTAAAGAGACTAAAAATTTATAGTTTCTTATCTTTAATTTACATGTATATTATTTTATTTGTACAAACATACAACTCAACTTCAACCTTTAAAATGCATCTTTATATGCTATTTAATATTTTGTGCATGCTTTTTTATTTGAATGAATCAACATATTATTCTGTGTAAACAAATTACCGAACATCTTCGCTTGCCAAGGGTTGCCAACTTGAGAGTAAGTTTTATTACAATTTTTATAAAATTGACAATATGGTGCAACAGCCTTACTGAATGTTTCCTTTGTGAAGAAAAAATCCTCAGTATCATACTGCACAACATACTCACTCACAGAAACTAATATGTTCTTTTCATCCTCTTAAATTATCAACAACTCTTCCTCCCCAAGAGTGACTCCTTCAAGGTTTGCACAGTGTTATAGAGTTGTCTCTCTTGCAACATGGAACAATTCACAAAGAGTTATCTCTCTTCTCTCATACGATAAAGCCACTTTTCTGGTCAGTCTTCGTCATCGTCATCGTTTCTTGAATCCACGGCAGCTGCATTTACAGCGAGGGCTAAATCTTCATTACTGGCTTGTAAACGTTCTCCTGGGTAAAAAAAACGAGTGAAAATTATCATCTTTTTTTTTTCTCTTCCAAAAATTCAAAAAACAATTTTAACTGACACTTGTATCTGCATATAAATTGTATTATTTATTTAAATTTGCATATATGCTTTCTTATATGAACCCGTCCGACGTTTGAAATATTGTAAACGTAAAAACACTGTTATATTAATGATTCTGAACGATTTGCCATTCTCAAACGTAAATACAAGTAATAGACAGCAAAGTTAACTAGAACTGTCCTAATGGGACTAATACCACCGCAAGGCTAATTTCAAATGGGACAAATAATCGAATTGCATGAATAATACAGGTTTGCAACACATAAATAAAAAAAACATCTAGAATTGTAAAGAAAAAATTAGTTAACGAAGAAAAAAATCAAAATTGTCAGAACTTCACTGTAAATATATATGTAATACAAGTACATTAACAAATTTCTGTATCCGATATTTTTTTATTTAATTGTTTTAAAGAAAAAACATCCGAGTGACAATAACCCCTCCCTTTTAAGTAAATGAAAATAGCCAAGCAATGCTCTTCTGTGGATAAAACCTTGAATATGTTTTTAATCGGAGTCTTGACAGATGCAATTAGTTGTGTCAAGTTTTCCTCACTTTCTCCTATGGTACATGTACATACAACCCTATATCAGAAAATTGATCCCATAGGACTGATTTTCTTTGACGAGCTTGTTAAACTTGGATTAACTCCCAAAACATTATCATAACAAGGGCACCGCAAAGCGGAGCATCCCCTCGCGAAATGAAAATATTGTGCAGGGAACTGCATTATTAGTGATAAACATGTAATTGAAAAGACCAAATATTTAACTTGTTAAAAACCTCTTTGAATTAAAATATTCGTTTATTCCTATCCCCGTGCACGCTCTGCATGGGGGGTATTCATGGGGATGGGTGCATTTACGTGGTTGTACAATTCCTCCCATTAATAGCGAAAACACACTACAAACTTGTTAAACTTTAGTGAAGTAGTTTTATATAAATTCTCTTTATTCAGTGACAACTGTGGCATACATTACACATGTAGACAGTTAGTGTAGGCAAAAAAAAGATTCATATAGAAAATGAAACGTAGCTAAGATCTCAGACTGGCGATTTATAGTCTGCTCTATGGGAAAAAATCTAGTTAACATATCGTAATTTTAACCCCAATATTTTTAAATCAAAGTACTGAAGTACTGAAAGCCGGACTCTTTTGATGTGTTTTATGCATATGGTGCAGTAAAGACTAACAAAATCTCTCTCTTCCTCTATCTCATTTTCTCTTTATCTCTCTCATATGCTTTTAATTTCGGCAAAGCACCGGATTGTGACTAAATTTTGAAAGCGGCTATTAGCGAAGAAATATATCTGTTTAGTAGAAAAAAATCAACTGTGATTTGCACTTTGAAACAAGCGTTTTAAACTCACTCCCCATTTTCTTCGATGTGCAGCCGAATACTAATGCTTTGTAAAGTAGTTCATGGAAATTCATGCGCATTGTAAGTGTCAAAAGGGCATACTATGAGCCATGTTTTTAAAACACGTAATTAATAAGAAACAAAAAAATACTCCTCGCTAAATTTATTCGCAATAAACCCCCCAAAAACAATACATTTCACAAAACATGGCTGTCTGTGGAACTGTTTGGTATAGCGGAAGCTTTTACTTGACGCTGTTCGGTTTTTTGTTTACTTTTTGAAGCTGTGCTATTTATAGTAACGTTGGCGATTTGGATGCCTACAGCCAGGACTCTGCTTTCAGCAGAGCCCGGCTAAAAAGTAACGTATCTACATTTTTACATTTATCGATTTACATGAAATGAATTCCCAGTTAATCATGTTGACATTGAAAATGAAACGTAGCAATGATTTCAGACTGGCGATTTATTAACATTAGTCTGCTCTATGGGGAAATTCGAGTTAACGTCGTAATTTTAACCCCAATATTTTAAAAAGAGTAACATATCTACATTTATACATTGAACGATTTACATGAAATGAATTCCCGATTAATCATGTTGACGATATTCGTCAAAGTCTCTTCTGAATTATGAACATGTTCTTCGAATTCGTTAAAAATAGCCCAACAGCGGCTTGTTTTGATTAAATTAGAGTGAACTTAATTTCCTGCTTGCTTCTGTTTTCACTTTGGACATCCTTCTTACTCCCCATTTCTCAGAAACGTTTGCTTCCTACCTTTATAAGGCCTACATCCAAAAATAAAGAATCAAGTTGTTGATTTGATGTGTTTATATACTTTCACGAACCGGAAGTCGAACATAAAATTTCTAAGTGTTGTAATTTTAACGATATTTTAAAAAATATTTAACAGAATTCCTTGAAAAGGAATAGTGTTTGTCCTTTAACCATGCTTATGAAGTGTACGAAGTTTAATAAACATACATGCGAGGGTTTTCTTTGAATTTTGCTTAAAAGGCTGAAAAGGACACACATACATACACACACATGCACAGCAGTGATGCTATATCCCCTTCGCAACAAGTTGTGCAAGGGGATAATTACATATGTAGCATACTACATGTATGTAAATATATGTAAAAAGAAGAATTTAATATTACAAACAATTTTAAAATTGTCAAAACACTACACTACATATCAATAATTTTGAATTTCATTTACATTAATAATGCCCTATGGGGTCACTTCATCAATTTACTTGACTAATAAATTTATACAGCTTATAAAAATAGTTAAATTCTTTATTAATAATGAAATTATCCTTATAATGATAGAAACTTTTGGTTTATATGAAACAGTATTAAAATAACCCCAAAACCACCGCCCATTTTACAGATTATCAATTTTCCCTTAACACATGCTCAATCTAAACCATGGCTCAGATAATGGCCCCCTTGGGACAAATGAATTCAGCCACACTTGTCTTTGATGTTCTTATTAGCTCCTAAGAATTTATCATTGACAAACAAGCGTTTGCATTGTCATTTGATAGAATACTTATAAAACATAAATTTAGTTAAGAAATAAAGACAAAAAACTTCCATTTGGATGTATTTATATACCAGGTAAATATATTTTAGAGTGTTTACTCTTAATTAATTAATAAAATCTGTAAGGATTACCTCCCATACTTTTCAACATCAGTGTACAATATATAGAATAAGGAAAATGAAAACTGTCATAAAATCATTAAATCTTGTTTGATCTAAATAAAAATTGCAGATGGACATCTTCAGATGGTGTTCAACATATGTACAAATTTTCAGACTGTTCCATGCAGTAGTAAAAAATTCTAAAGGGTGGAAAAAATTGTGTCTACAGACAGACGGACAGAGTGAATCCAATATATCCCCTTAAACTTCATTTGCGGGTGTATAAAAAGTTCACCGGGATATGAGCTTGGTTGGTACGTGATCAAATCTTCTTCGGGCTTCACAGGATTTGATCACATTACCAACCAAGTTCATATCCCCGTGAACTTTTTAAATTGCTGTTTTCTTAAGTAATATCAGCCACGTACTGATGAGCTCTGCTATGGCACGCTGGGTTCTCCTCTCCAACTTCTCCAATTTCTTGGCGACATCTCTCTTTAAGTCCCAGTCAGGTTTCCTTGGAGCCAAATTCATCAAATCCTGGTCATAAAACATCATGATTTAAAAAAAAACAAAAAAAATCCCACACAAACAATTACATGTATACACAAAGTTGTTGATCTTTTTTTTCAATCTCCAGATATTATCTATGAATGCAGGAATATTTCATATTAAAACTATTATTTTTCAATTATTTCACTATCAATTGAAATAATTCTTCTGGTAATTTGTAAAACACATCAACTAGATTTATATGAAACATATAAAGTGCTAATGTTTGATGGATGCACATGTACAGCTGTATATGTCGTTAAGTATTATCAAATTGGATACCTTTTTATCAGTGGATCAAGTTTTCAAGAAATACTTACAACTTCCTCAATGCTCATTTCCTCTGTAGCTGCCTCCAAGTGAGATTTTATCTTGTCTGTCACTGCCAGAGGAAAAGAAGACTGGGGTCAGATGGTTATGGCCATGTAGGTATATTCAAACAATGAGTAGGTAGAAAATTTACATATAGGTATGTCAAGGGGACAAAAAATGTATCATCCAACTCCAAATTGAATCAAAATATATTTGCCAATGTAATATATGCATGTATGACCACCAATGCATAAAGAAGAAATCTGGGTTTTTTCCGAAAAATTCTCTGATACATGTGTAATAATTATTATATTAATACACTGTATTACAATGGTTTTAAAAGCATAAAGGAGAGCAAAGTCCATTGTAATGACACATTTAAGTGTGCACTTTGACTTTGTTAAATTTACAGCAATATAAACCAAACTTATGTTTTATTAGCACTCCTTTTGACCTAACTATTAAATAAATCTACAATCTGAGTACTTGACATAGACACAGTATTTACATCAGATGCCAACATCCACATAAAATGAGATGTGAAGCATTGAGATTGTAGCCTACCATCGGATGGTTTGACTTGTGGAAGTTTGGACTCTTGCAAACTTTCATCTTTTGGTTTGTAGCTCCTGAACACGGGTCTGTCAAACAGAAAGAGAAAGATATTGTTACAAAGAAGAGAAGCACATATACCGGTATAATTATTTGTTTTTCCTCGAATTGAAATGTCACACTTTCATTGATTTAAACGTGGCATGAGACTATGTCACTCTGGTGAGAATTCATATTCTGCAATATGGCCGATGTTTCACCTACTCATCTCGACATTTCATAATATTTAATACAAAAACCCACATTCCGTAGGTTCTTAATATATTTGGAGTAGCTGACCTTTGAAATTACTTTTAAATTAGAGTAATTGCTCTTTGAATTGATGTTACATTCTTGTGTCTGGAGCGGAGTAAAATTTTGTTCAAACCACTGCGGAGGAAAGGGAGAAAATGATTAAAATTAAATAGCAACTAAACATTGTAAGTAAGCAAGAGTAAAGCGAAGATTTTCAAACAAAGACAATATGAAAGATGAGAATGAGAATTTTGAAGAGTTTGACAGCTGTATTAAATTGGATGAGATGTAAGGCCACTAGCTGTTACATGGATTTTTGAAGATTATTCGCTTCTTGTGAAGCTTAAATGTCTCTCTCACTTAATAGTTCTTGGGATAACAAAACATTTATTAGGTTTGTTACTGACTGACTACGGAAATATATTGGGTTGATCAATCTCATAGACGACAAGGCTTAATAGATCATCAAAGAACTGTATACAGTATTTAAAGTTTTTTAAAAAGTTTTATCTCATTCAAATGAGAGACAAAAATATTGTTTTCTTTTAGAAGACTATCAGTTTTGTACTTCATAAGCAAGGAAACCTATTCCAATTAAAGTTTTAAAACCATAAAGATAATATAGAAACATAAAACACATTTTCTTCCTTTTAAATTGTCAGAAGTCAAGTTTAAATTAAATACCAAATACCCGATAATTCCATGCCCTAAAACTGTTAACAATGGCAGAAGGTAGGCAAACATGAAAAATTAAATCACAAATGCCAGTTGAAGTTTGATTTTTGGGATGATTGACTGCTAATTATTATTAATGCATGTCAACAACCCTTGGTCACCATACTATGTTTTTTTTTAGCTATCTTGAGGTAGTTGCAAGTCACTATGTAAAAGCAAAATTATACATGCATTTTTACCACAGTGTGGATGTTTTATTGCTAGACTGCAGTAATTTTCTATCATGTTGAATTTTGATTTTGATCATAGGACAGCACCTTAACAATTAAGAATACACATTTACTGGTAACCATCTGCATGGCAGGCAGAGGCAACCATGATAAAAACATTTATTATGGATAACACTGAGGTCTCTGTCTAAGATTACAGGTTCTATCATCTTTCTTTGACTCTCTTAATAAATACACATATATGTACCTATGAGTAAAAAACAATTAAAATCTGTAAAAGGAAAAAGTCCTAGATTTCCTCTTGGACATGTCTTCTCTTTATACAAGTAAAAATAAGCATTCATTATAACCAAATCTTACAAAAAACTTAATCATTTATCGGGACAGCTAATCAGGTGCTCTACCAACTGAGCTATCTGGTGACAGCGAACAACCCAGTTTGATGGAATATTTCCCCCTCCCCCTTAAATGGTCTTTGCCCTCAAAGCTAAATATATATTTAGCTTCTTTCACCTGGAAAGATTTAAGACAGCAGTTCTGGAAGTTGGTCAAGACTCCAACTCTAATAAAATGGGATGGGAGGAGTCAATGGAAGAAAATATGATGGACCAGACCAAGGATTCAAATCCAGGCACTCTTAATCTCAGGTCAGGTGATCTCTGATATTAGAGATCGGACTAGTTTGACCACCACATTTCTCTCCCCTTAAATGAACTTCGCCCTCAAAGATCAATATTGTAGGTCCTTACCCCAGGCAGGAGTTAACCCATACATGTTAACCTCCAGTGATGAAAAATAGGTAGATTTTGAACCAAAAAGCAGTAGCATCGCGCGCGCGGACGTTTTCGCATATATTTCAAAGCACAAAAATGTTTAAGTACTACATATGTAGTAAGGGTTTTTGATTAGTAATTAATGATATCAACTAAAATATAAAAGACTTTTGAAATATACTAATATCAACACAAGCAATAAAAATGTTTGCATATATTTACCATATATTGATTACCGGTAAGTTTATTTTTTTTTAGGAAATAATACTTGAGTGCAGAGACTTTAACAATTGCCTTTGTTCAGAAAAATAGGTTAAGTTGCCAAAATTTAACATATAAGAGAAGTAAGAACTAGTAGCTAGAAATCGTATATTCTTTTTCAACATTAAAACGATGTTTATTTACATGCTTATTACAAATCATGCAGCATTCAATAAACTGCAAGTGAAGTTTACTGTTATGGCAAAGTTAAAAGATATATTCAGTCATCGTTAAAACCACGTGTGGAATTGCAAAGCTTCTTTTTCATTTGCGAGGATAATATTGACATGTCTTGTAACTAATGTAATCACGGGAAGTGGCTTCTTTCATCGTTCAATGTAAAACACATGCTTGAAAACTTGTCATTCAATCGCCTTAATAAAGAGTTTGTGTGCCTCCGATTCAAAGTCACGCGCTAATTTCAAACCCGACGAGATTTTTTGACCACAATGGCTTCCAAAATGGCTATCTATCAATATTTTGAAGAAAAGCGGTAGATTTTTTAATAAAATCGGTAGGCGGGAGACAAAGCCAAAAAGCGGTAGAATTCCGCCTAAATCGGTAGAGTTAACATGTATGGTTAACCTGTTATAGTTCTAGGGGATGGTCATGGCCTCAAATGTTGTGAGATGGGAGAAATAATGATGAAACTAGGCTTTGATGCATTGTAAAAGTTAAAAATTGTTTTAGAATGCTGTTGCTGAGGTTCAGGTATTGCCCCCATCTCCCCCCAACCCCCCTCGTTCTGACGCCTAAGCGAATAGTGGGGAGGAATTTTTTTAAATCTAATTTCCCTGTAATAAACAATGATAAAGAAAAAGTAAAAAGAAAAAATATTAAAATGTTAAAAAAATCTATGTAGAAGTAGCTGCAGGTCTGTAGTGCCCAGCCTGAAAAAAATTAGATGGATGACCTGGGAGCTACAGTGCCACCTATAGTAAAAAACTGCAATTTACAACACACAAGTAAAATTTATGAAGGAGTAAGAATCAGCGCATATGTCTAGTTTAACAATTAAAATGAGAAATTAGCTGATGAAGCAGTATCCAAGATGGCATCCTCCCTTGATATTTTTCCTCCGAGGTACCTACTGTTTTAACGATGTTGGTTTTTTTTTTTATCTACACAAGCCCCTGTGGTTTACAGATTTCGCTGATCAAATTCTCTCTAAAAGGACTGTTTAAGGATGGGGCAAGTATATGGGATATAGTTGACAATAATGCCAGATATGTGTATGCTTTTGGGTATGTTAGAATACATACTAAACCTACGTTTAATAAAAGAAATCTTATTTCAAGTGGAAATTTAAGGCACCAACAGATGATTTAAAGCGGATATTAGATTTGCAATGACCTGGATTTATTACAAAGCGAAAGTAGGTTGGCTAATCCAAGATCGATATCAAATACATATATGACCGCAAAAAATGACACTACTGCTGAATTCAAATATGCATTAATCAAAATGTTAATACGTGTTTATATTAAAAGTACATAAACATTCATACTTTGGTAACTGTTCTCCTTCTAATTTTGACTCAGAATTATCGGTCCCCTTCTTTTCTTTTAATGCTCTTAAGCGTTCTTTTCTTTTTAACGCCTCTTCTTGCATTTTTCCTACTGAATCCATTTCGATGATAATAACAACGTTGTTTTCCGAATAAAATATGGGAACAATCAATGTCAATTGAGGTCTTATTATACTTTGTGATATAGGGGGCGGTGATAAACGTGTATGCAACTAAGAATATTTAAAAATAGTTTTAAACTTGTTATGGTTAGCATTACTTTTTCCGATGCAATTAGGAAGAAAAACAACACGAAAAGTTCAATAAACATTTCTTCTCAGAAACTAATCAGCCTGGAAAGCTGAAACTGAGTTTTAGATAAAAAACAAACGAACTCATATTTCTAAATGATCTTTTCCAGTTTGATTTTACTAAGTTATTGCAATCTGTACAAATTTGAAATATTTAGATCACATTATGGACTATATATATAATATATCAGATACTTAATGGGACTGGCAAGAAAAATCATTATTAAAGAGGTAGCCTAAATGTAGCTTGAATACTTACTGTATTTGTATCAATGTAAATGCTTAAAATTATTTGTGTGAAAATTTTGTTTGTTTTTATTTTATCGCCCTCCCTCATAGGTTTGGTATTTTTTTAAGTGACGTTAAACGTAGAATAAAGTTTGGACAGCCTTAACCTTTTATTTTACTGTGCATGGGCGGATCTAGAGTCGGATGGGTACGGAACCCTCCCCCGGATATAAAATAAGAACTTTTTAAATTCGCAAAGTAAATTTACTAAAAAGGTCTTGATCCCACTTTATCTCCCCCCCCCCCCCCCCAGCCCAGTAACCAAAAATACTCATCCCCCTTCCCCATGGGAAAACTTCCAGATCTGTGCATGCTGTGGCCTCCTTTATTGTTAACAAAGAGCTTATCCTTGTCCATTTTTACTACTGATAAACATTGATTGTCAATGCATTTTTAATATTTCGAGTATCAAATCCCTGCATATGCATAAAAATGCAAAAACCAAGTGGCTATATACATATGCCGGTAAATGCTTTAGCTGTGTAATGCTCTGCATCCACATAAATGAAAATTAAAGTAAAATAGGGTGCCGGTACATGTATTTTTCACTAAAATTACAATTTGATCAACCAATTGATCATTAGTAGAATATTGAATATATAGCATGCATGACTAAGCTCAAATGTTGTGCCTTGATGATATAAAATGCAATTATATATATAGGTATATAGAACCATTTTAACAAGAGCTTGGACTTTGGGTAGTTGTGTCAAACAGCAATGTGACGTAGGCCTGTCTATTTCATTGCTGGCCACTCAGCGATAACTCATTGAAATCAACATGATTTGTCTGGCTTTTGAGCGAAGACTGCGCATTTCGGTGTATATTTCACTTGAATCCAGCGTCATTTTTTACATGTTTTGACGCAAGAAATAGTTAGCTACGCCCTACCGAAAGTCCAAGGCCTTGTTAAATTGGTTCTAATATGAAAGCATACAGAAGTTGTTTATAAAGGTAAAAAAAAAAAAAAGCTGAAGCTGTTTACCTTTTTGTTTTCATTTACGATTTTAAAGAATGGTTTTGTTTATTAATATCTTAATTAATGATGTTACAAAACTGTTAATCTAATAGTATTGCAATGTCTTTAACATTTTAATATCGTTCTACTATTCCGAAGTTCCGTGTTCATTTGAATTACTTCGGGGGTTTTTTTCTTTTTATTGTTATTTTCACATGCGGATCTATAGAGGGGGTCGGGGGAGGGGGGGGGGTTCCGATCCACCCTGGAAAATGAAAATTTATTAAATAATTTACATTGTAAAATTATAGCAAATATGCCTCGGACCCCCCCTGGCAAACACAATTATCCTTCGGACCCCCCCCCCCCCCCCCTGGAAAAATTTTCTGGATCCGCGCATGATTTTAATTAACACTTTTTAACATCAATTCTCTGTAAAAACCAAAATATTACTGTAGGTTCATGGCACACACCATCTCAGATTTTCATGAAACTTTTTCAGGTGATTGATACTCATAAGGTATGACATTACCCACCATCAAAATAATGTCTATTACCTTGGTTGCAATGGTGACCAATTTCATTCATTTAGGGGCAAAATACACAGTTTTAAAGGTGGAAAATAATGCACTTACTAAAAGTCACAGAACAGGTTTATTTTTAAATTTTCAACATATTTCACACATAATATAAATAGTACAAATATAGATGTTCATGATGCAAGAGAAAAAAAATTTCAATGTCCTTGTTTATTTTAAAGATGGTGGCTCAAAGATGGCCAATATTTCTAATGTCCTTGTTTATTTTAAAGCTGGTGGCTCAAAGATGGCCAATATTTCTAATTTGATATTTCAAATTTTACCCTGTATGTTTAAAAGTCTCTAAAAAATTGCAGGCAAAGAAAAAATAAATCAGTTGCAATTTTTAAAACATCATACTTACATATAAGTTATTATTTATAAAAATCAGAGCGGGTATCTTTTTCGTTTTCATTTATTTTACTTCCAAAAGGATGACTGCACTTAAGGACATGCGATATTTGCGAGAAAATAAACTTTTTAAAAGAATATTTTTCTTTAAATTGCTGAAATGGTCAACATCTAAACTGCAACTTTAAGTAATTGCATTAAATAAAACTATGTTGTTACCAAGTACGAATTTGTTTTCATAGGTGGGGGTCATCACGATTTCTTGAATCTCCATAGGATAACGAGGACGCCCACTTTTATACTGACTTCATACATAGTCGGCGCATGTTTGTCTGTTGTTCTCCGTTTAACAGTAGTTGTATATTTGCATTATCAAAGTTATGTCAAAGGGAGATCGATAGACAAACATGCGCTCAGGGTTAATTAAATGAGAAAAACTGCTTCTTCTTACTTTCGCTTTCCCTGTTGTAGTTTGATGCATGTTGAATATTATAATTCACCACATGATTTCTCACCTCGGGTAACTTTTTAATTTTTAATTAAAATCATTTTTAAACATGACATTGTTATTCATGCTAGTCTAATTGTAGTACCGTTCTGATTATGCCAGCTCCACCTCTCATGCATATTAATATCAATCCTATGTTTGATCAAAGGCAGATAAGCGAAAGTTCTCCTTTTTTCGAAAGTTATAAGGAGAAAAACATAAAACGAGCTTATTGTATCAAAGTCTAATTTATTAAAATCTTAATTCGTGTTGGAAATTGACTAGACGCTTTAAAAAAAATTAACAAAAGTGATATTAGGTTAAGAAATAAGTGCATTTACAGAAGCGACTGACAAGGGCCCAAAACCCGGCGCTAAGTGCAGTCATCCTTTGGTAATTTGGCCCCTTTCCATGTCATCCTTTGGTAATTTGACCCCATTCCATACCCTTAAAATAAATTGTAAAAATATTTTTTTAACAATAAGTTGAACATAAAACTCCTTTAAAAACCCCTTTCTACTTAAGTAAATGAGAAACTACAAAATATTTTAAATTAGATGCATAAGAATAATCTTAGTTGGTTTTAAAAGAATTGTTTCTATATATTTTGGGCAAAGGGCAGATAACTCCATGCAAGAAAAGCCTATCAAATGAGTCTTATTAAATATTTAGAATATGAAATTCTACTTTTAAATATTTTCCCAGTTATAAAATATGTCTACTGCTTTGGCAGATAACAATATTTAAGAATTTTACCAATTTAAGAAGGTTTTTATTGATTTTAATGCATAACAAAGGGCAGATAACTCCAAATATTTACATCTACCAAGTATTATTCCCTCTATTTCTTACGGAGACTTATAGTTAATTCATAGCTCTATAGAAACAGCCAGACTGAAATCTACACGCCCCGTTTATTGATTGGTCGAAATCTACAGCGGCTGAAACTGACAAGAAATTGACAGGACTGAAATTGACACGCCCAGTTTATCGATTGGTCGAAACTTACAGCGACCTAAGAAAAATCACGGACTGCTCGAAATAACCATGATGATGTCAGACTCAAAGTCTCACAGGGGACGATTTGGCTGTTTCTTTTAGCTAACTTACTTATGTACATTAACAGTAATTTAATGAAATTTACTTACTTTTTACGCTAAATTTATTAATTAGTTAAAAGAAAGATGTTAATATAAACAATAAAATGCTTTCTTTGGTGATTCATTCGGGTTATGAAGGTAGCGATCATTGCAGAAAAAATTTACATAACCCGCTAACGCGGATTATGTATTTTTTCTGCAATGTCGCTACCTTCATATCCCGAATGAATCACCAAAGAAAGCATTTTATTGTTTAAATATATGCACAGGGGGGAAATAATATATCTTTTCAATGCAATTCCATAAATAAAAATCAACATTTACTTTAAACTAATGGAAAATGAATATTAAGAATATATACTCCCAATCATGAAAATAAAATAAAAATACACCACTAAGTGACAATTAATTAATGATGGATTGTTCAATATTTTAGCAAGTTCAGTTTGTTCATTATTTGTCCATATAGCATTATATTTACATCTACCAAGTATTATTCCCTCTATTTCTTACAGAGACTTACAGTTAATTCATAGCTCTATAGAAACAGCCAGACTGAAATCTACACGCCCCGTTTATCGATTGGTCGAAATCTACAGCGGCTGAAACTGACAAGAAAGTGACAGGACTGAAATTGACACGCCCAGTTTATCGATTGGTCGAGACCTACAACTACCTAAGAAAAATCACGGACTGCACGAAATAACCATGATGATGTCAGACTCAAAGTATCACAGGAGACGATTTGGCTGTTTCTTTTAGCTAACGTACTTATGTACATTAACAGTAATTTAGTGAATTTTACTTACTTTTTACGCTCAATTTATCAATTAGTTAAAAGAAAGATGTTAATATAAACAATAAAATGCTTTCTTTGGTGATTCATTCGGGTTATGAAGGAAGCGATCATTGCAGAAAAAATTTACATAACCCGCTAACGCGGGTTATGTATTTTTTCTGCAATGTCGCTACCTTCATATCCCGAATGAATCACCAAAGAAAGCATTTTATTGTTTAAGTATGTCTGGTGTCTTGCTGGTCTGTGTATTCACTGGTTCTGATCATTTTTCTCAACAGCCTGCAATGTTGAAAAAGTAAAATAATACATGTATGAATCATTTCAGAAAACCATATACCGGTACATGTATGCATGCCTTTAGACATATTCAAATGTCACTGAATGTTTGGGGTTTTTTTTTTCCAAATAAGAAACAAAACCCTGATATGTTGATGTTTACAGTACAAAATTTCAAAGGTGAAAAAGAGGAAGTGATCACATTTAATTAAGATCTCAAGTGAAATGGATTAATTTAATTTTCACTTGGAATCTTAATTAAATTGGTCTTAATATCCCCCGCCTATAATGACGTAATTATACCCAGCAATTATTCCATTTCAAACATAATTTTGCTGAGAGCTACTCATTGAGAATTCCCCAGACCCCCTTCTACTTTTTTCATTTCTTCCTTGAATCTACTTCATTTTTTAGAGACAATCCTGATATAATATATAGCAGTAATATCACTCCAAAGAGAAATATCCTACTCAATCTACTAGTGTGTATTAGTGATATTTGTAGATTTAGTACACTTTTTTTCCAGTAACTTAGCTTATTACCAGTATATAGCTTGGATATAGATTTTCAAGCTTCTCTGAAATGGTCCATCATCATATCATAATTGTTTGAGAAAAATGACTTGTCAAACAAACAATTAAGTGTATTTGAAGATTGACTTGTCCAAATACAAAATCAGCTGGACACAGCATCTGGACAAGTGCTGTTGTTGAGCCATGTATGATAGATAATATACTATCAGCTGATATGAATTAATTTAATATATACATGTGACATAGCTTTTTCATTAATTTTGTTTAATAAAATTATCAACTCACATTTTCTGTTCTATGTCTTCCATTTGACAGCTAGACTCTGTTGTGATGATAAGACCAATTGAAGTCAATTATTTCTGCAGCATGCACAGAATCCTACAATATTTACAGCAAATTTGTAATATTTGATTTATGTAATGTATCAGATGATCGTGAGTTTCATGTTGGTTTAGATCAAACTGGTGACAATCCTTGTATTTTTGAAGAGTTATATAGACAAAGCAATATAGTATAGATGAAATTAAGAAATCTATACATAATCTCAAAAGGGGTAAATCACATGGTGAAGACTGTGAATATTTTATAGAATTTGAAGAATTTTTGTCACCTGTAATGCACAAACTTTTTAATTGTATTTTAGACAAAGATTCTTTTCCTAGCAACTGGTTGTCAAGTGTTATTGTGCCAATTTTTAGCTCACCTGAGCATCCTCAGGTAGTGTACAAATCATGGTCCCCGGGGGTAGGGTGGGACCACAATGGGGGATGAATTTTTACATACTAGGAATATATAGAGAAAATCTTTAAAATCTTCTTAAAAACAATTAGGCGAGAAAAGCTCAAATTTAAGTGGAAGCATTCTCAGATAGTGTAGATTCAAGTTTTTTAAAAACATGGTCCCCGGGGGTAGGGCGGGGCCACAATAGGGGGATGAATTTTTACATAGGAATATATAGAGAAAATCTGTAAAAATCTTCTTCTCAAAACCTATTTGGCCAGAAATGCTCCAATTTGAGTGGAAGCATCCTCAGATAGTGTAGATTCAAGTTCGTTTAAATCATTGTCCCCGGGGGTAGGGTGGGGCCACAATGGGGGGGGGATGAATTTTTACATAGGAAATATAGAGAAAATCTTTAAAAATCTTCTTCTCAAAAACTATTAGGCCAGAAATGCTGCAATTTGAGCGGAAACATCCTCAGATAGTGTAGATAGTGTAGATTCAAGTTTGTTTAAATCATGGTCCCCGGGGGTAGGGTGGGGCCACAAATGGGGGATGAATTTTTACATAGGAATATATCGAGAAAATCTTCTTGTCAAAAACTATTAGGCCAGAAAAGCTTAAATTGGAGTGGAAGCATCCTCAGATAGTGTAGATTCAAGTTTGTTTAAATCATGGTCCCCTGGGGTAGGGTGGGGCCACAATGGGGGGGGGGGAATGAATTTTTACATAGGAAATATAGAGAAAATCTTTAAAAATCTTCTTCTCAAAAACTATTAGGCCAGAAATGCTCCAATTTGAGCGGAAGCATCCTCAGATAGTGTAGATTCAAGTTTGTTTAAATCATGGTCCCCGGGGTAGGGTGGGGCCACAATGGGGGGGGATAAATTTTTACATATGAAATATAGAGAAAATCTTTAAAAATCTTCTTCTCAAAAACTATTAGGCCAGAAATGCTCCAATTTGAGCGGAAGCATCCTCAGATAATGTAGTTTCAAGTTTGTTTAAATCATGGTCCCTGGGGGTAGGGCGGGGCCACAATGGGGGATGAATTTTTACATAGGAATATATAAAGAAAATCTTTAAAAATATTCTGGAAAGTTTTCAATCCAAAAAGCAGTAACTTGTGTGAAAGCACGGGTTGTGCAGATTAAAGTTTTAATCAAACCATGATTCCCTAGAAAAAAGTGGGGCCACAAAGTGGGGGGGGGGTCTTATTTAGGAATAGAGAAATATCTTCTTACAGGTACAACAGCAAAAGGGGCTTAGTATTTACCATAAAAATATGTGGATAAAAATCGGCTGATATTTTAATTTTTTTTTTTTAGCAATATCTACTTACTTAGTTGTCAAGATATTTTGATTTTGATACTGTAATGCTAATTTGATCAGAGTTAAGGTTATTTTTCCTTAGGTGAGCGATGTGGCCCCTGGGCCTCTTGTTAAAAAAGGTGACAATTCGGATCCCAATAACTACAGAGGTATTAATCTCATAAGCAACTCGTGTAAACTCTTTCTATATTGAACTCAGGACTTTTAAATTGGTCTTTAGATAATAATGCTATTACAGATGCACAATTTGGTTTTAAACCAAACTATGGTACACGCGATGCAAATTTTGCACTGCATTCTATTATTACAAATATACACTCTCTTAAGGTAAACGTTTATATTGTGCTTTTATTGATTTCAGAAAAGCATTTGATTCTATCAATAGATCGAAACTATGGTTTAAATTGTCACAAGTAGGAATACAAGAAAAACTGTTGAATGTCATCAAATCAATGTATAATAATGTCAAAACGTGTTACTGTGAATGGGAAAATATTAAGTGAATATTTTTGTAAAAACACTGGATTACTGCAGGGTGAAGTTCTTTCGCCAATTCTTTTTAATTTGTATGTGAATGACCTTGAGATGAATTTTTTGAAATCTCAATGTGTGCCCTATGAAATTTTATCATTGAAGTTATTTACTTTGATGTATGCTGATATGGTTCTTTTCTCTGAATCGATCGAAGGACTGCAAAATCTTTTAGATAAATTGAATGAATATTGTATCGCATAGAAACTTTCGGTGAATGTTGCTAAATCTAAACTCGTGATTTTTCGGAAGAGTGGTAAGGTCAGAAATGATGAAAAGTGGGTTTTCCGAAACGAAAATCTAGGAATTGTTAATAATTTTACATATCTAGGTAAAGTTTTCAATTTTAATAATAAATTTTTGAAAGCTGAAAAGCAACTAGCTATGCAAGCCAGAAAAGCTACGTTCTTATTGAAGAAAAATCTCAAAAACATGTATCTAAACCATAAAACTTTGTCATTTGTGTTTGATTGTTATATAGGTCCAATTGTTAATTATGGATCCGAGATATGGGGTACACGAAAGAGTTTAAATGGTGAAAGAATATACACTTAGATTTTTGTAAACATATATTGGGTGTTAAGAAATCTACATGTACAGCAGCTGTTTATGCAGAGCTTCACAGGAAGGTTTCCTTTGCTTTACCACAGAAAATTCGCATTAATCAAATACTGGCGTAAATTAATATACAGTGGAGCCTCAGTTATCCGGACGCTTTCGTTCCTAAGTCAAATCGTCCGGATAGGTGAAGCGTCCGGATATCTGAAATGTGTCTATTGCTGTCATTAATGATAATGTACTTGTATACAATGGCCCCCAGTGTTGATACCTGGTTGGGGTTTTTTTGCCATTCATACTAAATAGCAAAACATAATAGAGTTGTCCGTTGATATGAACATTTTTAAATATAAAGAACTATAATGATAACCGAATCTAGCTAAATTCTTTGTGTCCAAGTGTGATATGTGCCCAGGCCTTTACATGTACGTAATGTTTCCAGCTATCTATTTCTAGAAATGCCAATTTCCTCAATTGATTTATTTTTGAAATTATTTCTATTCTTAAAATAAAGTCAATTTTACTGATAAAATTAACGTTTACTAGTTGGAAAATTGCAAGATCCTCCAATGCACTTCCGATGAGTTGACATGCTTTTACTTTGTTTTCTTCCTATACTTCCGGTTTTGACTTAATCTAACAAGGCATTCATGAGACAATTCGATTTAAAATACGATTTGAATAGGTAGATACAACACAAAGCTTTGTAAAAATTTTCAGTTTTCTTGATTAATAAGCATATTTTTTTATTCGAATACAGGGATGTTTAAAAAAGCGATGGCACTTGACAGGTGCACGGGTTAAGATATCCAAGCCACGTGCTGTGAAGCATGACTAATCCTGTCTGGCCAGCACTGTCGGTAAATTTGAAAGTGATTTAGGAAGGCAGTGTTTATACAAGCTACTCATAGGGGTCTAGCACGTAAAAGAGGTGTGAAACTCAATTGACAGGCGTAATCTTTTGTATTGAACGGGGTATCATCAAATTTTATCGTCCGGTTAAATGAAGCAAGATTAGTAGTAAATCAGTGTTTTGTGGTAAAAACAGACCGTCCGGATCCGGAACGCGGAATTCCGGATAAATGAGACAAAATAACGTATAAAAAATCCGTTCCCAAATAAAATCGTCCATAAACTGAAGCGTCCGGTTATCTGGCGTCCGGATATCTGAGGCCCCACTGTATTCCAACAATTTTAAATTGTTATGACAAATTGTTTGATGATGTTGAAAATCATAAAAAAAATCAATTGGGTGTCTGATGTTAACAATTGTTTGATTGATTTAGGTTTTAACGAAATTTGGAATGCACAGAGATGCAACGAAGGTACATTATGTGTTATCAAAAAAAGAATATTTGACCAAGCAAAACAAGAAATTTTTGCATATATTGAAAATTCCAGTAAATGTTCATTTTATCGATATCTTATTTCACAACATTGCTTACAATACTACCCTACAAAACCCATACCTGCTAGGTTTCAAAAATGCATTTCTAAAATTAGATTGTCTTCTCATATTCTTGCTGTTGAAACTGGTCGATTTAATAGAACCACCAGAAATCAGAGAAAATGAATATATTGTAATATTAATTGTGTGGAAGATGAATTTCATTTTTTATTGGTGTGTCCTTTGTATGATATTTTTCGTAAAAAATATATTAAACTTTTTTTTTGGAGGAGACCTTCAATGTTCAAACTTGTGCAACTTTTAAGCTCAGAAAATGTCAAAATTATGAATAATCTTGGAAAGTATATAAATAATAGTTTAAAATTACGAAATGATACATGTATATGAAAAAATGATATATGATAAAAAGAGAAGAAGGTCTTTTCTTTTTATACCAGTGGTATATATATTTTTATACATAGCTTGTTTCACGTGATTTTGTGAATTTTCTTAGTGTAGCATACATCAATATATAATTATAAAAATAAATGATGAAAAAAATAATTCGGGAATTTGGAGGGGGTGAATATGCGGGGGGGGGGTCCCGTCCCCAAGCACCTGTGGTCTATTCCAGCTTTCAATTGCCTGCTTAAAATTAAATTGATAATATTTAGTGTGCCTGTTTTTATCTATTTTAATAGCTGAATCTAAGAAACACAAACCGATCGTATTGTTTCCTGTACATTTCACCGAAATCAATTTATGTGTACAAATACATTGATTACTTGTTTATAAAATTAAACCAATATCATGATCAGACCTTCATACATTTAGAGAGCACACCAGTTATATATATATATATATATATATATATATATATATATATATATATATATATATATATATATATATATATATATATATATATATATATATATATATTATATATATATATATATATATATATATATATATATATATATATATATATATATATATATATATATATATATATATATATATATATATATGATGTTACTCTTTATGGCATTATGGCCATGAGCAAAATGTTTCAATGTCGTTGCTATGGAAACTGAGTATGTACTGTCAAAAATGTACCCACAGAGAATCTTCATATGGAACACTCTTTCAAGTCAGAGAGATAAAATTCAATTCCATCATAGTGCGTGGCCACGTATTTTTTGGTCTTTACAGAGAGAATTGATGGAAAGCATATAACGCTTGACAATGTGTGTTTTCCATTTGGTTGACGTCATTACGCTTGTCCGCAGGGGGTGTAATAGACGCCGCCGACGCTATACTGATTACACAAGCCACGGTTCCAATCCGTAAATGTTACGCAATCGCTGACACCTTAATCTTTATTTTCTCGGCTACCTGTTCTAGATTTCAGAGATAACACAATGGGGTATATGAACAGATCGAATGACAATGGTTTTTCGTAGAAAAAGGACAAATATAGAAACAATGCATTACACCTACTTTGACATTATAATGTTTGCCTTACATGTAAGCAATGTAGGCTGAAAAATGAATAAGATCAACTATATAGTTAGAGATTTCTAAGGACATATTTTATCACATAGAATCTGCTATGTACGGGACTAGTTTTAAAAGTGTTTCATTGACAAAAAAAAATCAAGTGGATAGGGATTGGCTTTGCTGACAATTTCCAGTGTTGGCAAAACCACATGTACGTGTGCATAAATTTAGATATTGACTTATTCATATATGTAGACCTTTATGCTTTGACTTAGCAGTCATGTTAAAGAATCTTATTCGAAGTTTCATTATTAAAAATGTCAGGAAAATCGATGTTCGGACAGAGAATGCATGGGTAAATTGGCCAGCGTAAGAAAGTTCTGCTCAAATCTCAAATCTATATACCAATAAAAAGATCTGTCTCTTTATGACTCTTTGCCCAAGAATTGCAATAGAATCGGGATCCGTATGGAGGACGGTTTTTTTCTACGCATACTCGTTATTTTGTATAGTCGTTCTAAAAATATAGATGATCGATCATGATAAGCAACCTCTATGGATCCCAAAACTATAAATAGTTACGTCATTATCAAGAGACCGACCTCTATATAAAGGTATTATATGCAGCAAACATAATATTACGCAATAGGTTGCTCTTAACAATTCAGCCCAAAAGTCCAAACATATTCTTGGGCAAATAGTTCCTCCATTAAATTGAAAACTAATGTAATTCGAAAATTCAGCTACCTGTGCATTCCAGTTTTTTATCTTTCATACATGTATATGGGATTAAGTACAATGCTAAGTTTCGGTCAAACCACGTGTTTGCAAATACTCCAGGCTCCAGACTCCAGAGTCCAGGTACTGATTTTATGTTGTCCTTTTCATTAACTGTCGTGTCAACAATCTTCTTTTTTTTTTTTTTTTTGGAAGATTTAAAATCAAAATTGTTAGGAATTAGATATAATTATAATATTAAGGTATATAAAACTGAGGACAATGCTCGGGCGTAGGATGGGTACATTGCCGTACAAGTTTCTGAATCCGGTGAAGCAGTATTAACATCATTACGCAATAGATTACGCTCCAAATCTCTTATCACTGGTGCATCTTTATGTGAATGTTCTTATCTTCAGATCAAGGGTCATTTAGCTAAACTATGATAATCCCATAGCTTGTAATACAATGGGATAGTATTAGGACACTTTGAGTCACAGCCATTATAGCTACCGGCAAGCCAGACAGTTCAGTCCAAATACATGTACATAAAAAGAAAACTCTTGGTCAATGATTTAGACCTTAAAGACCCCTGGAACTCCATAAAAGTGTTTAAAATAAAATCGGGTGTACTTGTGTTAGGTGATTTTATGATGATTGTTAATTACGGTTACACGTTTTATGATATATGTAATAATTTTTCTTGAAATGAAGAATCACTTTCACACGCGCATACCCTTCGTGCACAGGATCGAGATAGCGTTTGAAAACACCAATTATAAGGCAGCATGCACGCGTTGTGAAACATATAAATCTTCTTTAAATAAGAGCCACGCGACCCATTCTTATGCCAGAGAAGAGAAAACGGTTTTCTCTCATTAAACATTTATAACAGACAGGTGTTTTCCGAGTGAGTAGTGGTGCATAACCTTTGATTGAGATGGCCAGTCAATTGTATTGCTTGTCTCCTTTAAAAGGGCATTGTCAAATATCTTGTTCTAATTGTTCATCATAATCTTTTGAAGTGGTATTCCCAACCTTTTTATTGAAATAAAACATTGTTAAGGGGGTTCAAGAGTCTATTGTATCGGTATTTATTTATTTTTTATAGTCAGATGCATTGTCATCTGAACGGGGAAGGAAAAACGCGCGAAAATTTTTCTTCGCAACAAAGTACACTGCATAACCAGTTATATTTGCATATTGGCGGGTTGGGCGTCTGCTTATGCACCTTATCTTCAACATAAAAATCTTGTCGCATATGATATCTGCTGACTCCATCATTTTTATCAGGTACAGTGTGCAAAGAGCAAATATTCTGAAACCGTCAAATTAATTATTTTAGAAAATATTCAGAAAAAAAAAACCACGTAATATATACGGAAAAGCACTCCACTGCAATGCGCAGCATGAAATTATTTTCAAGGTGTCTTAATAAAAGCCATATGTATACGACATAAATTTTGATTTCAATATATTTTCTTCGTTTTGCCACAAAGGGACATCAGGTTGGCGAGTGATGTTAATGACGTTTTAAATAAAACCTCATGTACGCCTACGGGGTACCTCTCCAAATGTCGGAAACTGGGGAAAAGAGGCACACGCCTTGGAATGCCCAGTGTACATGCAAGCAGATCCCCCTTTAAGAGAAGAGAGAGAGAGAGAGAGAGAGAGAGAGAGAGAGAGAGAGAGAGAGAGAGAGAGGGGGGGTAGTGTTTCAGTCAGATAGTGTAAAATAACTTTTAAATTAAGACATATTTTTTTTAATTTTAATTTTTCTCTGGAAATCTATTTCTCTTTTGCTGTGTTTTCCCCTTGAATTGCAATTTTAAAAGTATTTAGGTTATGAGAGAAAATCCGGTTGTGTGAGATTTAAACTGCAAAAAGAAAATATTGTCATATCGGTTCGTGTCTGGTATTTAAACGAGGGTCAATGGCAGTTACTTAGAGATTACATTTCCCAATTCTAAATATTGCGATTGCCCAGGCACACAATGTACAGTCATGGCTCAAATTAACATTCTTTGCCACCCTGAGAAAATACCGGTCCCTATTGGGCCCCGGCCGCGCGTTGTTAACCCTCCTTTTGTTCGCTATCATTAATCGATCGTTTTTGTATAAGCATTTATTGAAACTCTGCACATCAATGAATTGCCCATTGTGAGAAATCATACAGATGACGGTTTACTATAGTTTTCCCGCCAAATCGTAGTCTCCCAGGGTAACATATGGCCAAGCTTCTTATCACAATAATCCACTGCATGAAAGAACGTTACGAGGATAAATAGCTACTGGATCTAGAAAAAATATGTACGACAAAATAGTGATATGACACACATTTCTTATTTTGCTTTATACATGTTTGTATATTCTGTTATATAATATGTAACGTTAGTTCAATATGGCCTATATTTTATATATGGTGCTTTGAAATTTTTGAATACCAACACATTCACTAATCATATAAAAATAACTATATATACCGCCATAGAATCATATACATGTACATGTATGAGTACTGTATATATCAAAGCCTACACGTATATTCCAACATAATTAGAGTTGCAATCATATACAGATTTTGATGTAGATAGGCCTATATTTCATGTGGTATATAGAAAGAAAAAGAATTAAAGAGGGGGTTTTATTTAACAAATTGCCATATACATCAAATACTTATACATGTATAAACCGACATGGCATTATGTTGTCCAGAATTTCTACACTTTATTGCAAGGTGTTTCCACTCTATATAACTTGGCCATCTGTTGGTTTCGGCGAATCAAGCCTCGCTATTTCAGATAATAATGTAAGGGGGTTCTTCATTTACCGACGATGTAAAAGTCAAGATAAACAAAATTCAGCTTTCAGTAAACAACTCCGTTTTCCATCCATAATCGGATAATGTTCCCGAGTCGACAATGTTTAAAATAACATCTAGTGGCCTAAGATTTTCCATATTAATGTACATGTACCCCTTTGCTGAACCTCTTTTGAAATTATAGAGCTGAATCATCAAATGGGTTTTATCAAGGTAAAAGCTGGGGTTAACTGTATTTACACAGGTCGAGGAGAACGCATAGTTTTGTTAATTCTAAGATATCCCATACCCTTTTTGTATCATATATTGTAACGTGATATATTCACCTAAAAATGTAATTTTTTTTAAACGTGACCCGCGGCGGAAAATTTATATATATGTAACTTTATGCACGTGTGATCATAGTTTACCGGTATATGCATGCACGCATATACTACGTATTTAAATTCATTAATTAGTTAAAAAATATACACATATATAATTACCACAGTAATCACTTTTAATAACAAATGCTTTTCTTTTGATACATAGAAACTCCTAACATAAGTAACGATAGAAGTATAACTGATATATCAATGCAGGTCCGTTCCATTTGTCCAAGCAGCCTTTCAAAAGTCAAATAATTTCTTATAATGAAATGCAATGCATTGTACATGTATATTATAGTTCAATCGAAATATACATGTGTAGCTAGCAAATTAATTAAGCCAAGGGCATCTTAAAAATAAATAAATATCGTAAACAGCTGGTAAATAAAATATCTTAACGTAAACTTGTAATGTGTACATATAATATGGACTATTTACACTGTTAGATCAATAGCAATGAAAAGTCAATTTCAATGTCAATTAGACCTATCAACTGATCAATATATAGTTGCATGCTTATACACTGTACTGTGTAAGACTTCGCGAGGCATACACAGCTGTTAAAATTCGATTGAATGAAGAGGCCACGAACCATGTACATATGGAATCGTGCATAGAAAGGAAGTTAAATTAACATGTTGTCTTGAATGCAATTCAAATTAAAACGTTGCAGATACAATAGTAATTTTATGAAAATGGGAGTGCAATATTTAGTTTGAACTAAAATGTACAAGTTTTCATAAATCGAAATAAATATTTCCAATTCTTTTATAATATGCTTAAAACCGGGCCATGTTTTTGTGACGTCAGGTTGCGGGAAATTTGATTTCCCGCGCTTTAATTTTGCTTTGTTTTGGTCTGGGGACCGAAAGACTGTTTGATCAACAGATCGGGGCTGCAAAATCTCGTACCATCTGCCATTAATGGGTCATTGTTGGAATGTTTAGCGGCACAATCTTTAAGCTTCAGATATTAAACTTTTAATTTTTGGACTTATTTTTCTAAAATTCGTTTGATTAGATTAAGATATTGGACTTCCTTTTGGGCGAACCGGATTGTGAATCGTCGGCCATTGACACACAAAGGAACTTCCCGGAATTTCTCAATTTTTCTATAAAATTGAGACAAGTATGAAACGTGGGATTTTGACAACAAGTAGAGGATTATGTGCAACAATTGTAAAACAGGAACATATAACAGAATATCCAACTTCGCCCCAGATCTTGAATTTAACGAGCATATATCGCCAACCCCTAAGTGCTACAAAGGATCCACAAGTGCATTCTCAAAACACTATTACTGTGCAGCCTGGGGGTCTTACCCCTCATGGACCTTGTTACAGCCCTGTTGCTGAAGTAAAGCACCTGGCCGGCAGACCGCAGGTATTTTTGCAACTATTTTTAAAATCTTTGCATGCATTTTTTTTTTTCAAATGCAAGTTTTACGTTAATAAACGACTACTGTCTATGCATTGTTTTGCAATGCATTTTCTGCAACGGTTAAGAGTGCATATAAGAAACTTCTATGTATTGATATGTATGGACTAAATACGATTCGTCGCGCCTGTGATAGAAAACAGGTCCTCTTGTTTGTTATGAGTTGACAATGTCGGAAAAGACCGTGACCCTTTTGATGTATATACCTCACAGCAATACACGTATAAACATTTGTACATAGTATTTATGATCCACAATCACAGTTGAGTAATGCATATATACATGTATATTCATCGCAGTAAACAAATCAGTGTGTTGAGTGAATGACTCTAAAGTGGTTAGAATTCCATGATCGCAGATTAAAAAAAAAATTCATTTTAATTGAAAAACCTGATTTGTCGGTTCGTCATGAATTTAAATCACTGATATATGTAATTTTTTTTGTTAATAAACTAAAATTAGTGTTTTTGTTTTAACGTGAAACCTTAGCAGACCATGTGACGAGGCATGGGGAGGAAGTGGTCACATAATATGTACGAGTGCTTGCATCATAATTATTAAATGACAATATGACAGCGTTTGCTGCATTTGTGTTGATGTTACAAGTATCCCATTTTGTCACTTAACATTACATACGGGGCACATGTGCATCCTTCCTGTTCACATAATGTACTGTACATATATATACTTCACAATAATATAACAACAAATGAGGACGGAACAATATTTTAAGTACTTTAGATCAAAGCAAGAACAAAATGTTTAATGTATCAAATGTAGTCAATACTTTAAAAATTAATCCTCTTTTCCCATCAAGATTATCATAAAAACTGGGATTTGCATCATTGCTATTTATATGGAAATCTGTTCATTATCTTTAGATATTAATCATGTTAATTGGATGGGGTCCAGACAAGTCCTACCATCTGTTGCTGTGTTGAAACATTAACAGATAGTCATTTCCTATCGGAGCCTTAACCTGTATAATTACTCATCATGTCCCTCCCTTAATGAGGATTCAGTTATGTAATTTAAGAGAATATAATCAGTTAACATTGATTGCTCAGACATTCTCTCAATTAAACAATATATTCTCAGCAGTTTCCCCGGGTGAGAGGTGTGACAAACAGAAGTTAGGTGGCTATTTCCAGGGTGTTCTCCACCCCAATCTCATGTCAAGGTGAAATTTTCAGCTCCCTGGTGGTTTATCCTTAGTCACACCTGGGTGAACCATTGTTTATCTACCTGAATGTTTATTGCCAGGCAATTAATGCATATCATACTAGATGTCATTTGTTTACCTGTAGGATTAACACTGTGTGATAATCCGTAGACCATAAAATTATTTCCTGGGAATTTTCCAGGCACAATACATGGTATCTACCCCATGAAGTAATTAAGCCAATTATCACACCCCTATAAAAGATTCACACTTGTAAAAAGAGTGCATTGAATGGTGAAAAAAAAAGGTCGGTGTGAAGTTAACAAGACTCGGTTCTCACAGGTTGGAGAGGTTTACTGCTGAGTAAACACTCATTTCTACCCACTTGTAGGAAAAACCAGCCCATTCTGAGAATGGTGGTGTGGCTAGTTCCTGTACAGGCACTTATTGTAAATACCTCTTATTTAATGCATCTTTTTTTTCTGCTTGAATAACATTCCCTGACTCTTTAAATTTAAATTGTTGTCATATTTCATGAATTACAGCTTTTCTTTTCATCTTTCTTCATAGTGAATGTCATTGATATTGTATTGCTAATTTTTAATCTCACTGATATTTTATAGGCCAAGAGGAAGTTAGAATTAGAACCAACCCATATTAATGAAGGTTTCAAAACTCCAGCCAAAGCCTGCAAAAGAAGAAGGACAGTATCTGGTGCAAGCCCTAAAGGTAGACCATGTTTGCATCCTTATTATTGTGTATATTGTGATAGATGTTGCCATTGTGTTTATGTATACAGCTTGTTGAATGATGTGAGCATCCTTTTATTTCAGTGCCAAAGCTAGGTTCTCCCTCAGAAAAAACTAGATATGATACTTCCCTGGGTCTTTTAACGAAAAAATTTGTTGGTCTTCTGCAGAGTGCTACAGATGGGGTACGTAAAATGATGGTTGTAGAGAGAGAGAGAGAGAGAGAGGTTGTTTTAATTTTGATTTGCCTGTCTTTAAATATCTTTGATCTCTTTCATTTTTATATGAAATTAACTTTGTAAAAGCCCCAATAAGTTAATGGTTAAATGTCAGGGGTTTTTTAACAGTTCTTTGTAACCAGAATCGCAAACTCAGTGTTGGCTTCTATTCATTGTAGGTTTTAGACTTGAATAAAGCTGCAGAGTACTTAGAGGTCCAGAAAAGAAGAATTTATGACATTACGAATGTGTTGGAGGGAATAAATCTAATAGCCAAAAAATCAAAGAACAACATACAGTGGAAGTGAGTAGTTAATGGAAAGAGTTGGAAAACTCACCTTGAGGTTGTCGAATTTCAACAAAAGCAATAATTTTGAGTAATTGTAGAAAATCTTTAACTCAATATAGATCTTGTTATGATGCTTCAACTAACAAATTATTATTTTTTAAATCCATCTTTGTTGCTCAAAACTGTTAAAATGATAGAAATGAAATAGATAGAAATGATAGAAATTAATTGGAGTTTTTACATCTGTTTTCAGAGGCTGCACAAATTCCATTGCTGCTAATCCAGATTGTCCGAAATTATCTACAGAAATTTTAGGTTTAAGCACAGGTATCTTGTTTTCTGTATTTGATTTAATTTTAGTTATGGGAAGGAAACCTGAGTCAAAATTTACAAGTCATTCTTATATAAATCACTGCATTGCAATAAAAAATGTAATATACCATTAATCTTGAAATTTTTCATAATTTATTGAAATCTATTTATTATATTTTAGAACTTGGTGATTTGGAAGCAAAGGAAAATCGCCTTGATCAATTGATAGCAACATGTACCAAACAGTTGAAGCAGATGACAGAAGACCCATCAAATGCAAAATATCCTTTGCTGAGAAAATTCTTTTCAAAGAAATCTGTTTTATGTCTTGCAATCTGAATTGGATTGGTATTGTAGAAGTTTATTCTATGACATGAATGCAATGGCTCGATATTACAAAAGTTTATTCCTTAACTGTGATACATTAGCTCATGTCACCTACCAGGACATCCGAAGCATCAGTTCACTCGACGAACAAACTGTGATAGCAATAAAGGCCCCTCCAGAGACCCGGCTAGAGGTTCCTGATCCAGAAACCAACATCCAGATCTGGCTGAAGAGCACCAAGGGTCCCATAGAGGTGTACCTGTGTCCAGAGGACACGGAGGGGAACGGGGACACCAGCTCCTCCAGCCTGGGCAGTCTCAACAGTGAGGAGAGTAGGGAGAGTCTGTATGTATCAGACGACTCCCTCTCCTGTGACAGTTTTAGATGTAAGTACATGTACACATGTTTGAAATATAATTGAAAAAATTTCTTCTGCTGAAGTGAAGGATGATAAAAATACTAGTATGTCTAGTGTATCTATCGTATGTATTTACCACCTTATAAGTATAGAAAGATGGAGGGAGAGGGATTTATTGGTGTTTGAACCTTTGTAGCTGGAAAGAAAATCAAGCAAGAACCAGATGTACACATCAAGACAGAGCCGGATTCACAGTCCAGTAATTCCTCCAGCGGCAGAGGTCAGTCAACCGTCAAAAATGCACTGCTGGAGGACCAGGACATTTCTCCAGATATTGACGGAAACATCCTGCCTCAGACAGAGGACCAGGAGCTGGACTCCCCCTTCATTCACCTAGATGCACCTCTCAGCATGGACGACTATATCTTCAACCTGGACGACGGTGAGGGCATATCTGACCTATTTGATGCCTACGACTTCCCTGTCGTGTGAAAATGTAAACATTATTGGAGGTGACTGGGGACAGAGGAGAATGAATTATGGAAGTTTATAACACAATTTAGTGCCTTTGCTATGCATGTTTAGCTTGAATGTGTATTCTGTTGAAGAAGTCTTGAGCTTTTTTTTATATTGAATACATAGAACAAATAGCTTTAGTAAATTCTAATTGAGTGATGATTTTGGATTTTGAAAATTTATATATTTTAATTTTCAATATCAGAAAAATAATCTAATTATTAAAATAATTATGAACAAGTTAACAGATCAAAGGCATGCATACTAAAGCAGAAATGTCAGAAAAGAATTTTACCTTAAGTTTGAAAGAGGTATATATTTTTGTGATTTATTTATTTATAAAACTGACCAATGGAAAACTTATTTATTACATGAATGGAAGAAGTTGGAGTTTTTTTTATGTGGCTGATTGTGTCAGAGTGAAAATAATTTTTAGTAATTCAAATCCTATATGTGCAATGCACTGAACTGATTATACAAATTAGCACATACTAGTCTTTCATTTCTATCACAGATGCAACAAAAACCTAGTGACCATTATCTTATTATAAAATTTGTTTGTTAATGTTATTCTTTTCATCATATCGGAATCAAATGATTTAAATCATGATTTGAGTATACATATTCATTGATAATCATGTTTACCACTTGTGTTCAAATTCAACATATTTTTTAATTTACCATCTTTAACACAGGACTGTATTTCGATCTATTTCATTTAATTAAATCAAATATAGTTTCGTGATCAATCGAATATGCATAAAATGTGTTCAGAAAAATATTTTTTATAATATATATAAATAGCAGCATATTTTGTATGTTGGGTGGTAATGATAGTGTGTTAATGTTGCTGTTCAGGAAAACCACCAATGTGTTCAGAAATCATTTACAACGTGTTCAGAAATCATTTACAACAACATGTTCAGAAATCGCCACTACAGTGTGTTCAGGAATTGCTGCTCTGATGTGTTCCTATTATTGCCACACTTGTGTTCACTTATGTAAGGTTTGCATTCTGTTTGAATTTTTTTTTTTGTGTGAGATGTAGATGTAGACGAGTGTTTGTTGTTGTTTTTTTTTTCTGCCCCACATGTGGGGGGGAGGGGCATTCATGGATACTGTAGTATTTGAAATTTCTATATAAAGTCAAAGTTGTGTGATGTAAGTAACCAATGAGAAGAAATTAGATGAGACATATTGGGTATTACCAGATTGCTATTGATCAGAAGTCTATGTTTACACCACAGAGGACTATAGTGCTAACACAATATACGTGTCTGTAGTATGTACATAGAGTGTCAGTCTCGTGGCCAACTAGAGTTTATTTACAGTGTGGATGTTTCATTGGAATGTTCTTTGTATTGTATTCCCTGCATTTATGGCTTTAATTATTGGACTTTATATATATATTTTTAATATATGAGTGTATTTAATAAGTTATTGTCTGTGTAACTCTAAAAGTCTTTTTGTTGTGTGTTACAAAAGATTACCTCTGGTTTATCTGTTTGCTTTGTAAATGTTACAATTAATGATTTTGATTTTTTTCCAATTTGGTTTGAGCATTTTTTTTTTTTTAGTTTTATGTAAAACAAATTTTTTTTAAATTTTTAATAATTTAGATTTGTATTACCAAAAAAGACCCCAAAATGCAAGAAAGTACAAGAAAAAAGTAAAATAGTTTTAAGATTTAGATACAGATAGATTTGAAGAACAAAACAAAGCCCCTTTTAATTCTGGCAGCAATTAAAGTAAATGGCTCTGTAGTTATAGCACCTAATAAATGCATTAATTCTGAAAATAGTGGTTTAGTACTAGTCATGTAGGCGATTTGATTCACGTGCAATTGAAAAAATTAAATGAATATATATAATGTTATGTCAGATAAATTCTATAAATTTATTAAAAAGATATTTACTTTCTTGTAGCAGTATTTGTACTTATCAGTGTTGATGTTGTTTTTTTTTTCATTCAATACATGTATCGGGTAGTTATTTCAACAAAACGCAGTGTGTGAAAGAATCGAAAAACCAGAACATGTGCTTAAAAGTTTATTTTGCATGCATTACAAAATCTTACTAAACAAAATTTAATGAATGTAAGTTAGGAGTGGAGATTTTTATTTCACTATGCAAGGACAATATGATGTCAGGTTGACCTCATTAAGTGAACAGTGTGGCAACTTTTTGACGAGACTGTAAGACGACACAATTTTCTTTATTTACGTACCAATGTGCAGGGACCAGCATGCCTAATTTTGGACTTTGTTTCTATTGTTGATCCATTACTGTTGAAGTTACTTGTTGACATTTATCATGTTAGTACCATTGTCTTCTTTTCCTCTGCAGTGGAATACTTGTTAATTGAACAGACTCTATCACTTGTGTACTTGTGTTAAAAATAATCATTTGTAAATGGCATGTGAACTGATAAACTAAGATATAGGTTTTTTTCATTATTTAAATTTTGCATGATAATAATTTTAGAATATTTTTGCATGATAGTAAACTTAGATTAAATATGTTTTAGGTAATTTATTTGTAGTAAAATTAAGTTATAGTTTAAAAACCTAAAATTGGTTACTCGATACAAGTACTTAGTACTTAGTATATTTTTTTATTTGATAATTTTCATGTAAATCATAAGCATCAAACTTGTAAGTAATTTTTCTAAGAACTTTTCTTTAGAACTGTATAAAACATTGAATGCATGTAGATATACACATATTATCATCAGGGGACCAATCTTGATTTTTTTAAATGTAAGACATTGCAAAATTTATTTTTTGAAATGTTGTACTGCCTTTGTGACATTTGAAGTTCTAATCATGTTTCATTCACCTGAATTGACTGTCACAACTGCAGGTGCACTGAGGGTGTTTTACTGGCTGTGTATTCAATACGTGTGTTGGTCTACAGGACGGGTTCTCGCTATATACCTGTACAAACAGAGCTGTTGTGATGTGAAGTGCATTGATAAATAAAATAATGGAAATATGATACATGGAGTTCGATCTTTTTCTTTCACTCATTGATTGAGGTGTGGTTGCTCGATGTTTGACAAACCTATGGCAACAAATGAGCTGAAGATGCATTCTTTTGCAAAGTACTTTTACATTACAAATATTTTAATGAATTGTGCACTGCCATGTTTATGGCCAGGGCATGATGTAATTGCCATGAATGTCTTGTGCTCAACCATATAAAAAGTTCCCCATTTATACTTTCTCAAAGATCAAATGGATAAAACTTTTCTGACATTTCCTTTATGGCAATCTCCCTATGGTACCCATTAAAAACATATTAATATATTCTTCATTCGATCTGAACACCATGCATATCTATGGATGAGAACAGTTTTCCCCATGCGCAGATCCAGAAAACTTTTCCAAAGGGGTGGGGGGAGGAGGGGGTCTTCACGGTTATTATACCCCTGCAAACGAAGTTTAGGGGGGTATATTGGTTTCACCCTGTCTGTAGATGCAACTTTGTCCCCCCCCCCCTATATAATTTTTTACTACTGCATGGAACAGTCTGAAAATTTGTACTTTTGTTGAACACCATATGAAGATGTGCACCTTTAATTTATTTTAAGATCAGACAAGATTTAATGATTTTATGACAGTTTTCATTTTCCTTATTCTATATTATATTGTATACTGATGTTGAAAAGTAAGGGAGGTAATCCTTACAGATTTTATTAATTAATGGTAAACACTCTTAAATATATTTATATTAATACATCCAGATGGAGGTTTTTTGTCTTCATTTCTTAACTAAATTTATTTTGTATAAGTATTCTATCAACTGACAATGCAAAATGTTTGTTTGTCAATGATAAATTCTTAGGAGCTAATAAGAACATCAAGTGTGGCTGAATTCATTTGTCCCAAGGGGGCCATTATCTGAGCCATGGTTTAGATGGAGCATGTGTTTAAGGAAAATTGATAATCTGTAAAATTGGCGATGGTTTTGGGGTTATTTTAATACTGTTTCATGTAAACTAAAAGTTTCTATCATTATAAGGAAATAAATAATATCATTATTAATAAAGAAGTTAACTATTTTTAGAAGCTGTTTAAATTTATTAGTCAAGTAAATTGATGAAGTGACCCTATAGGGCATTAATTTAAATGAAATTCAAAATTACTGATATGATTGTAGTGTTTTGGCAATTTTAAAATTGTTTGTAATATTAATTTTTTTTTCATATTTTAACATAGTATGCTAATTATGATAATGTTTTGGGAGTTTATCCAATTTAACAAGCTCATCAAAGAAAATCCTATGGGATCAATTTTCTGATATGGACTATGGAGTTGCATTGTACCATAGGAGAAAGTGAGGAAAATTTGAAACAACTAATTGCATCTGTCAAGACTCTGATTAGAAAGATATTCAAAGTTTTATCAACAAAAGAGCATTGCTTGGCTTAATTTTCATTAACTGCAAAGGCAGGGGTTATTGTCTCTTTGTTGTTTTTTCTTTAAAACAATTAAATAAAAATATATCATCAGATACATAAATTTGTAAATGTATTAATGTTATACATATGTATTTACAGTGAAGTTCTGCCAATTTTGATTTTAAAATTTTTCTTTGTTAACTAATTTTTTTTTTTTTTTTTACAATTCTAGAATATTTTTATTCATGTGTCACAAACCTTTATTATTAAATTCAATTATTTCTCCCATTTTGAAATTAGCCTTGCGGGGGTATTAGTCCCATTAGGACAGTTCTAGTTTGAGTTTGCCTCGGGGGTGGGGGGGCATTTTGTTTGGTAATTTTATAATGTAATTTAAAGAAATTTGAATTTTGCAGGGGGGGGGGGATCTGGATCCTCCTGACCCCCTTTAGAATCGTGCATGTTCCCACAATTCTTGTGTAGAAGATTTCTCGGAGATTCTTCAAATTTCAGGAATGATGCATTACCATCTGATCTTTGTACCGATGTTTAATTTTTGAAAATTCACTTCCGGTCCGTCGTTACTTCCGTTTTATTCACTTTTGGATGACCTTCTTGTCATCTTATAACGTTTTACCATTTTTTTTTAGCTCACCTGAGCCAAGGAAAGAGAATTTTAAAAAAAATGAAAAAAAGGTTAGTGTTTCAACAATTTGTAGAACCAATGATCCAATAATAATAAACCTTTACAGAACATATATTGCATATTTGAAATCTTGATCTTGAATGTCATGATGGTGCTCTAACAGGAAGTTCATAAAATGGATAAATTAATAACCTTATCTAAGTGATCAGAAGCGATCAAAGCAATGTCAGTTTTCAAAATTGATATTCAAAGAAAGCAAGTTAGTTTTTTAGATTATGACTAATTGGGCTACAATTGCGATTCAATATTTTTTTTTTATATCAAGTGTTTTATCTGTATACGAGAGAAAACAACTACTTTTCAAGAGCATGGGAAGTTTCTTACAATGATGTGGAAAAAATTTAAACTAACTAACACTTACTGTACACGTATGTATAGAGAGAGAATTTGTGAAATTCTTCTAAAACGAACAATGCAGTTAATTATAACTAGATTATAACTAGGTATTTGACACAAAGTTTTCTACATGGCGCAAAAATAACATGATTTGGATACAGTAACTGTACATGATAAATTTGTCACCTGAATGTTATTTTTTCTTAACGAAAAATAAATAGAAACAAATGTTTTACACGTACAGATAAAAGTGTTTAAATTTTGTTCCCTTGTGGAAAAAGGTCAGACAGAAGCTTGTTATAATTAATATGTTTGCGCGAAATCAAGGTTCAATGCGTTTAGAATTTTTATCATGCATTCAAAATGTGAATGAACGAAAATTATTTTTATTTAAATATTATTCCGTAAACAAGACTGCATAAGTAAGCTGTAATCTTTCTATTTAAACTATACAGTGTGAGATTTAAACAGGTATTCATGGACCTTACCATTCATTTAAATACCAGTTTGCATTGAGCGCTATACCTCTCCTAACAACCATTTTTTTCTCTCTCTCTCTTTCCCATTTCTTATCTCGTCCAAATGTTTCACAGACGGAAACCGTGGTCATAAAAGAGAGAAGAAGAGAAAAAAAATAGAATGTTAGTCGTCAAGACAAAATGTGACGTTGATATTCGCAAGTTCACGGAAACAACGAATAATTATTCGTAAGGCACCTTAGGATTGAAAGAAGAGAGAAATAACCAACAGTGGAAGCCAATTTATAGCTATTGCCACAGGGTAGGTAGAACAATAGAATCAGGCCGATCGATTTTCGATCTAATACGATCGGGGGTGAGAAGTTACCGCCGAAATTTAATTATTTGGGGAAGGGGGTATCGTTACGTTTATTGTTAACGGTGTTATTCATTCGATCTTTATTCCTAGCTTGCGTATACCTAGAGATTCCAAATCTATAGTCTAATCTCCATAATGGATCACCCGGTGCCATTTAAAACATTTCAGATCGAATCTGTTTGATATGTATATAGACATACGAACACTTGTGCACAGGGGCCGATTATTGGGGTTTTGCCAAATGAATATTCAATTCTCTCCAAAGAGGTCAAATTGGGATTTGTTTCTGCTTTAACATTGTCTCATGTGCATTTCTATTGATTAAATCCATGATTTACGCTGCTACCTAACAGGCAGTGCGTTTTTTTTAATCAGGTTATTACAACGATCAACCCTAATCTTCGAAAAGTAGGTAAATATTATTACTGCTGGCTCATTTGTTGCCCAGTTTCTATTTGCTCTCCGAATGTTTTTCTAATAGATCATTCATTCTGAATCAATTCAAAGCCATTAGTGGCTAAGCTTATTAATGTTATGCTTTACGTTACATTTTACTAGTCTAAACCCATTAACGTGGAATACCCATAATCAAATGAACCAGGTGTTGTTTTTAATTTGGAAGTTGACACTATATACCTGTATATTTCTATTTATACAGAGAAAACCTTGATTGACACATCTAAACATGGCGTCATCTTTCCTGGGTCCGGAGTCTCCAAGGCCCCTTTCCGTTGTGTCCGAGGGATACCAAACTCGCTTCCGAATCCCCAAATATGAGGAGAAGTACCATTTTGGTAAAAGTTATGAAGACAAAATGTTCGATCTCATTCACAAGTACTTGGAACTCGGGACCACCGACCGCTTCTGTTACATCGGTGACGTCAAAGGGAGTCTAGTGGAAAGGATAGCGGACAAGTTCTGTCTCCTGGAACCGGTCATGTCCGTGATTCCCGGACACTTTAGTTACGTACAAACAGACACCGAAAAACTTCTATCCGTCCGCGTCGCTCACACAGGTGCGGAGGAATATTTCAAGCAACTGGCAACCAGCAAAGAGAAAGTGAAGACGGTCTTTGATAAAATCATCCTGAAAGATGGAGTTCGTTACCTTCAAAATCCGAAAGAATGTTATGAGTACGTGATGAAATGTGTGGATAAATCCGGGAAACTTCTTATTATTCATCGCCCGGGAAATTTGAATTCGCTGCCGATTTTCCAAGATGCAAAAGATCGATTGGAAGAAGTAGAGACACCGTATATGGATATTATTAAAGATCTACAAGACTGTAAATTTGACGTGCAATGGGAGATCGAGTGCCTCCCGATCCTTCTACCGAAGAGAAAATGGTTTTCCATGTTACAGGAAAAGTTCCCGCCACAAATGGAAATTCTGAGCGATTCTGAGATCATATCCGGTTGTCGCGAACTAACAGAGGGGGTTCTGAAATACGAGGGTGAACTTGTGGAATTTCAGGATAGGCTTCTATTTATAACAGTCTCGCATTCGGCCCTAGAGGACGGGTTTCCTAAACTTCATAGACACGGGAGAAGCGACACAGGAACTTTTCCCAATCTGAAAGACCTCAAACTCAAAATGTCGGTGACCCCAGAAATTAAAACACTACTAAGACCGACCAAAAAGACAGAAGATAAAGGGAAATTTCCCTGGCAATAGCATTGTTTTTTTCGGTATAAATCTAATGTCAATTTGCTGTTTGCTTGCAATAGTTATCATTTTTTTTAAAGGAACTAGATCTATAGATATATACATGATAATTTGTGTATTTCCTTCAGTATGTGAATTTGTTCACTTATAGGATTAGTGCTTTTATTAAATATGACGATTTTTTATAAATGTTTGAGAACCAGTCTAGTTTCAATGTCAACTTTTTTTGAATGTCAACATTGTGAGGTAAATGAAAATCGATTTTGTCTCTACAAAACAAAAAAATGTTTGTTGACGCATTTATCATGGACTGTATACGCTCTTTTAAAAAATCATTTTGTGAATATTTACTCGAGAGAAAAAATTCAATAAAAAAAAGGGCGAAAACAATTTGCCTCTTAACCGATTCTCACAAACGTATAACCTAACGTATTGTAAAACGGAACAAAAAAACCCAACTGAATTGCACAGGCATCCCTCAATACAGTTTTCTAGATACATATACTCATCACCGTCTCCTTTTTAGCTTATAGGGGTTCCTGGGTACCAATATATATATTTTTTTTCAGCAAAGCTTTGTAAGAGACATAAAGACCGATAAACAGCTGCAAAACACCACCACCAACCTCCCCCCCTCCTTCGTCAAAAATATACCATGAGCTTCTGGCTCAAAGTTAATATATATTAGTATTCAATAAATAAATTCCAGTGTTTTATCATCAAAATCATAATAACGCATAATGATCGCATATGAAAGTGCGATTAAATTCTAATACATGTATCTGTAATTTTAACGTACATATATACAATTGTACTTAGCTTCCGGTCTGAAAAATTCGGATGGACGACCTGGGAGCTACTTTTGGACTGATTGAACTTATTTCCAAACACATTCTGTACAAGCATTTGATACTAAAATAATCCCCGGACGTTTTATAACAGATGTCATCAGTGGCGCAGTCTGTTTACATGTAAAAATTGCGACGCTCGATCTGCACGTTAATTTAACATACATGTACTACGTTCGGAGGCAAGTAAAGTGACGACATCAGTAGTAAGTGCCTAAAGAATTCATGGTACTAATCCCCCCCCCTACACACATAATTAGTGTGGAAATAAGGTTAATCAGTCCAAAACTAGCGCAATTTTTGTGCTTTTAAAACGTACGGAACTGCTATCTCCCATGCAGAGTTGTCGTTCGTTCCTGAATGTATGAGCCGATGGTAGAGAGTGTGAATGTATGAACCGATGGTTGAGAGTGACGGAACTGTAGCTTGTTAATAATAATCTACAAAATCTTATCCCCTTTGATTATAATCATTAGTCAATTTACAACAACATTTACAAAACAGAGCAAAAGTGTACCTCTTAATTAAGTAGATATCAATATATAAATAGTGCCTGTTTGGGAGGGTACCAGTTGAAATTGACACCCCGAGAAAACCATTGTCAACCGACGCGAAGCGGAGGTTGACAATGGTTTTCGAGGGGTGTCAATTTCAACTGGTACCCTCCCAAACAGGCACTATTTATTTTATTATACTGAATGTCTTAATTTTATGGCAAATTTTACTGCTTTTATGTAGAAAAGACGTGAGTTCTACAGCGAACCGTACGCGCATAATTTACTCGCATGTAACAATTTGTTCTATCGGCCCGTTGCCAAGTGTGTTGCTAACGCTGAGGGTATTAGAACGGATTGTCAACTTCGTCTAAACCAATCAGATTTCAGTATTTAACATGAAAGTATAATAAAACGGAATATTAACGGATTTTGATCTATCTTTTCCAATGCCTTTATCATCCAAACAAATTGGTACCGAAAGAAAAAGTGAGAGAGCTCACGTAATGCCCAATGCTTCCTCGACAATTGTACAAGATTGTAGAGCTGAAACGAAAACCATAAATCAATACTCGAATATTCGTAACTGCTATTCTATTCGTATTCGAATATTCGTAGACGACATCTACAAATTAGTATTTATGTTTGACAGCTTATATGACTATGTAATTGCATGTGTAGACTGCAAAAACACGTCAGCTTATATATGATGGAGAAGAAAAGGTCCTTCCTTCTGAAGCTAAGTTTTTTGGTAAGTCATGAAATACATTTTTATCTCAGTATATATGTTGCATTTAAAGGGACTTAGACACGATTTGACTTAAAATTTTCAAATGTTATTTTTCCATTTTCAACATTTATAATGATAAATATAGAAGTTTATAATGCTATGTCAAAATTTGAAAGTCAAATATCAAGTTATAAGCAAGATACAGAGTTCATAATTCTTTGTTTTGTAAACAAAGCTCGAATATTGTCATATTTACATATGTGCTCTATTGGTGTAAGTTTTAATCAAATGTATGTTTCTTTTGTTGATAATAGTATTTATGAAGATATTGAATTAGTTTAAATTGTTTTTTACATGTCATTTTGTCTAGGAAATGGCAGTTCTGTACATTACATTTTTTGTAAACAACTATAAGACTCGAGCTTTGTTTACATAACAATCAATTCTTACCTCTGTATCTCAATTGTAACTTGACTTTAACATTCAATATTTTGATCAATCATTTAAAATGCACCAGTAAACCATTTTATACATAAAAAAATGAAAATAAAATTTTTGATCTCAAATCGTGTCCAAGTCCCTTTAAATACTTCACTTAAAATTATTTTTTTGATTTTAAATATATGTTCATGAATTTAAAATTTGTATTATAGTATTTCTTAGAGGGCATGTCTTTGTAAGGTATCCTGCTCTTGTTTAAATGTCATTTTGAAATAAGCAGGTTTAGGATTGTGCATGCATTTTGCAAACACATATTTTAGATAAAATAAACAAGATCATGACATTTCTGTGCACGAATAAACCATTGAAAATCATCTTCCCAAGTTAATTAAGAGTTTATAATCTGCTCCGCTCTACATTATATTAAATTTATATAGAGCAGAGCGATCAAAAACCCTTGACTTGGGAAGATGTTGAAAAATAAAAAAGAAGGATTTTGTGATATATTAGCTGAAGGAAATGCATTTGGATTTTAGCTCACCTGAGCTATTAGCTTAAGTGAGCTTTTCTGATCACTTTTTGTCTAGCATCTGTCTGTCCATTTGTTTGTCTGTAAACCTTTTACATTTTTTACTTCTACACAACCACTGGGCCAATTCTAACCAAACTAAGCACCAAGGATTCTTTGGTAAAGAAGTTTTGAGTTGAAATGAAGAGCCACACCCTCTTTTAGTTAAGCGGAGATATTAAGGAATTATTGAAAATTTGTTGGCATTTTTTTTTAATCTTCATCTCAAAAACCATTTGTCCAGAAAACTGAAACTTATATGGAAGCATCCTCAGGTAGTGTAGACCCAAAGTTGTTAAAATAATGATCATTGGGAAAGGGAGGGACCCCACATGGTGGTTAAATTTTTCCATCAAAATAAAAAGAGAAAAATTCTTCACAGAAACCATTTGGATGGAAAAAATAAAACCGGTGTGAAAGCATCCTCAGAAAGTGTAGACCAAATTTGTTCAAATAATGATCACAGGGGTAGGAAGGGGTCACAAATGGATGTTGAATTAAAAAAAAAGGAATAAATAGAACAACTTTTCAGGTTAGCGATATAGCCCTTAGGCCTCTTGGTTTGTTTTGTTTTTTTTGTTGGTATTTACAGATAAAATGTATATGGTTATTTTCAGGGTCAGGATTTGGATTCAGACCCATTGGTAAAGGATGGGGAGGTGCAGGGAAGGAGTTTAGTGAGGCACTTGGAGGGAACTTAGTCAGAGAACAGTTTACAAGTAAGTAGTGAAACAAACTCCTGATGATAATTGTAGAACATTTTGTATTTACACGTACTTGATTTATTAATATTAACTGTAGATTTAGTGGAAATAATATATTCTATACAGGAATTTGTCTGTGATGAATGCATGCTCAACTTTATTGTTAAGGTATTCAGACAGCAAGTTTTACATAAAAATAGTTCATATGGCTAGTGTCTTTAGAGATTCCAAATATTTAGCCCTTCTTAAAAGCTATATAACTAATTAGTTCTGATAAATAAACGCTGAAATATTTGATAGCCTTTGATTTTTAGCACACAACACTGTAGGAAGAGGATGTGGGAGAGGTATTTTCCACCCTCCTGATTATAGAGATGCTAAGCCTACATTTTCGAAATATTTTCGAGCAATTTTAGGTTGATTTACATGATACAGATATGCAGATACAAACACAGTCTTATAATTTTTGAAAGATAAAACAAATTTTGTTAATTAGTCTATTATATTTGTGAATTTATCGTGAAAACGGGAAGCTTAACTTATGGATGTACAATTGTGGTAGAGAGACTGGTATATGGCATTTCTACTAGCTCTGGCTAGTGGGTTAACCCTTTAGCTCGATGACGGTAGAGTGCTGGACTGGCATGCCAGAGGACCTGGGTTCAAAACCCAGCAGAGGCAAAAAGTGTCTCTGTTATACAACATTCCCATGGATGTCCCACATCAATATTAAGTTGTTCCCTGTTTGTTGTCTTCTGTTTGTGTCCAGACATGATGTAACATGTTCAAGGTAAATGATAAGTGTAGTAGGAGAGTAGAGCAGATGATGAGGGTCTCTTCTTATTTTACAGTTGTGATGCTGACTTACAAAAGAGAACAGGTGTTGATCAATGCTCTTCAAAGGTTGAAAGGACTGCCTTTCCTGAATCGGGTCATTGTTATAAGTCTGGAACAACCCCACCCCCCCCCCCCTCGGCTCTCATCAGGTGGCCAGAAATTGGAGTGCCTGTTAAGGTATTTATGATGTTTTCTGAAATGTTTTTTAATTATTAAAAAATTAGTTATCAACCTGTTTTAATGGAATTGGATGGGTAATATTTTAAAGGGGATGTCTGGCCATTTTGTACACATGTGGACCAAAAAATGTAAACATTTCTTGAACTGTCTTGTTTATGCCAAACACTGGCCTAAATTTTTTTAGAAAGATATAAAAAAAAAAGTGCTTATTTAATTAAGATCACAGGAATTTGATGTAACTGAATACAGATAAAACACATATTTGGAAGCAGATCAAAGAATTGGTGTTCAGAAAGAGAATTAACACCAGGAGTTTTTAGCTTTTGATAAGGGGGGGGGGGACAATTTTTGTTTTGATTAAGGAATAAGGAATCATTCTTTGAGTATAATGAGGTGATAATTTCGGTCGGGGCGTGATCAAATCCAATAAAGCCCGAAGGGCTTTATGATAGATTTGATCACGCCCCGACCGAAATTATCACCTCATAATATTCAAAGAATGATTCCTTATTACTTATATTTATAAAATTTTAAGCCATCATACGATTAAATATTTAAATATAAATAAGCAAACTCCGCTGGCGCCTCAATTTGGTGTCATTTGTAGTTATGGGTTATATAGTATAAAATCGATACGTAGTGTTATCACAGGCAAAGACATTGGTAAATGTAAATATTATGATTTAGTATGCAATGTGAGTCTTTATTACGGTACACTGAACAATTATGAGGTAATTGCATCTACAGTATAAAATAATTATAACAGGCATTGAAGCCTGCACATGTTTGAGATAGATGCATGTACTGGTACTGTATGAAAAAATTATGAACAGGTATTGAAGATGGAGAAGAATTAACAGCCTCAACAATAGGTTAATTGCATCGAGACAGAGGCTATACTCAGCATTGATGACGATGCCCATATAAGGCATGATGAAATTGTCTTTGCATTTAGGTCAAATAAATTCCATAATCGTGAAATGTTCCAGTGTATGCATTTACATGCATTTCTAAAGAACAAAAAATTTATACATTCATTGTTTTCTTATGTTGCATATTACATGTACTTGATTCATAGAAAGTTTTTCCTGATTTTTAGATCACAAACTATATCTAGTGTTCAGTATTGTATCCTATGAGATGAGACGTTATTGTATCATACCTACAATATGATTTAATAATATAGATTAATTTAACTGTGATTTTCACATAATATGATAATGGTGGTCTAGCACAAATAGGTGATGCATGCCTTGTATTGTTGAGCATTGTAATTTGATTACTGTAGATTCCTAATTAAACACAAGGAATTAATATCTGCGTAATAATTATTTGGCATTTAAGATTTCATGTACTTGCTATTTGATGGAAAATGGTCGAATCACAATTAATTATAAGAACTCGCATGAAATAATGAATATACAGTACCTAGTATGTTTTCAGAGTATGGCGAGAGGAGAGGGATAGAATCTCGGGATTTCCTGGGAGATACCATGCTTGGGATGCTCAAAGTAATTAAAGCCTGGTATTACAATGCCAACTACTCATGTGAGCTTTCCATGGTTTTAACAGGGGCTGCCTTCTTCCATAAGGTAACAAAATGAGTGGGGCCGGGAAAAAAACCTGTGTCAACTACAAGTTTCTAAAATTTCATCCTTATGTGTTTAACACCTATGTACCGGTACATGCATTTTGTGGTTGAGTGCACAAACAAAAATCAAATTTTAAGTACAACAAAGATTAGAAGGGTGACATCAATTTTATTACCTGTATTAGAGCAATGAAATATAAAACATATCCTCGAAACTGCGATTTTTACTACATGTGGATCCAGTTATCTGATGCATACGATTATGTGGAAATATTGATACAGTAACTGTAAACCAACGTTTATTCGTGAAGACCTTATTTCATAATTTACTTCTGATAAACTGTTTTGTGATGACCAATGTTGGCAACCATGCAAGCCTTATCCAGACCTCTTTAGTTATAACAACAATTAAGCTACAAGGACTGGTTTGCTGTGAGAAGCATTTGCGACAATGAGGCTCTCGCAAACCTTGCAGAAATTTCTTGCACGCAATAAAGTTGGTTTACAGCATATTGATTGATTTTCTGAAGAAAAAGATTTATTACGAGGCATTTTAACAAGCCAGTATTATTATTTTGCTATTTTGTGTTTTGAATTTTTTTTAGAACTATGCCTACCTGGACACACACGTCATGCCTCAGGCCATCAGGGACAAAGTGGACGAATACATCAACTGTGAAGACATAGCCATGAACTTTCTGGTCTCGCATATCACCCGGAAACCTCCAATGAAGGTCAGTCTCTCTAACTGCTGATGGAAGGTGTTGTGTACTGTAGATTCCTAATTAAACACGAGGAATTAATATCCAAGCAAGATCGTGACAAGTACATCTTGTGGATTTTAAAATCTCGCTTTTATTTTCCGGACACATGTAAACTAAATGGAACTATGATAAAAATTCTGCATTAGTGTATTTTTATTCTTGCAATTTGATGCAAAACAATTGAATCGTGGAATTAATTAAATACTCACATAAAATCAGGAATTTACAGTATTTTGAACTATTGACAAGTACATAATGAACATTATTATACTGTACATTTTTATTGATACAATTACGTATCTGAAAGGATATGCATACAGTTTGCAAAAATAGGTTGTCTCTGATATTTGTGGGCATCAATTTTTGTGCATTTCATGAAAATCACAATTTCAAGGATATTTGAATTCTTAGACAATGATCCAATTAATCAGTGTATCATAAGAAATTGCACTTAAATGAACATTTGATTTCGTGGATCATCTAACAACGAAATCCACGAAAACTAGTATTCAACAAATATTAATGATTAAACCACAGTACATTGAAAATCATCTGGATTTTATAAAACAGATACAGATATAGTGTCAGCTAGGTGATGTGAAATGTATGATTTTTGCAGGTGACTTCCCGCTGGACGTTCTGTTGCCCCGGGTGTCCGGAGACCCTGTCTAGTGACATAGAGCACTTCACCGAGCGACACAAGTGCATTAAGTCTATGGATACATGCCTCTCCTATATACACAGTACAGATTCGAATCAGTGCTATTCAAAACAAGGTTGCCTGTTGAAAAGCAGAAGTGTTTCAAGTTTATATGACAGTATCAAAAAGAACTGTGAGCTCTGTATCTCACTTATTACCTTTTTTTTGTGAACTGGTGTTAAAATTCTGTCTGACCATTGAAAATACCTTTGTAAGCACTGTTAATATTTAAAATTTGAAAAGTAAAATTTGATTGAAAAAATATGTGACCTTTTCCTTTAACAGTGGTAAGTTTAATTTGACTGTTGATTTCTCACAGTTAATCTTGCGGTTTATGAAGGTGACGACAGAAAAATACATTAACGCGGGTTATGTAATTTTTTTCCACTTGGTATTTTGCTTTATTATACTTTCATGTTAAATACTGAAATCTGATTGGTTTAGACGAAGTTGACAATCCGTTCTCATACCCTCAGCGTTAGCAACACACTTGGCAACGGGCCGATAGAACGAATTGTTACATGCGCGTAAGGTACATCGTAGAACTCACGTATTTTTTCTATATACAAGCAGTAAAATTTGCTATAAAATTAAGACAATCAGTATAATAAAATAGATAGTCCCTGTTTGGGAGGGTACCAGTTAAAATTGACACCCCGAGAAAACCATTGTCAACCTCCGCTTCGCGTCGGTTGACAATGGTTTTCTCGGGGTGTCAATTTCGCGTCGGTTGACAATGGTTTTTTTCGGGGTGTCAATTTCAACTGGTACCCTCCCAAACAGGCACTATTTATATATTATTCGTTTTTGTTTGTGTCTTGATTATCATTTTTATACTTTCTGCAAAGGAAAAGGCGCAAACTACACAGGCGAAGATACTTCTCTCCTGGTCCTCATTTTGTCTGGCATATTGATGATTATGATAAGATTAAACCCTTTGGGTTTGGAATAAGCGGATGTATAGATGGCTTTTCACGGCCAATTTTGTAGCTTAATGTGTTAAAAAATAACAACGATCCAAAGGTTATCGCTGGATATTTTGTTGAAACAATTGCTGAAATGTCTGGGTGTCCATCCTATGTAAGGGGAGATAGGGGTACAGAAAACACTTTGGTTAAAGAGCTTCACCAGATCTTGATGGGCAACAGACGAAATGGCCATGGTCATTCGTATTTAGAAGGATCCAGTACGTCAAATCAACGCATTGAATGTTTCTGGGGTCACCTGCGAAAACAGTGCATGGAGATTTCATGAATTGCAGGACTTTGGAGATTTTGTCAACCATTTTGTTGATAAAAATATTCTTCTGTTTTGTTTTACAGCGATAATCTAATTAAGTACATGTAGGTGTATTAGTGGTACTTGCATGAATTCACAATAGTTTAACTTGTGTATCCTATACAAATTAATTCGTTGGTTTGTGAATGTCATATTTATTGTGGTTATTGAATGTCATACTTATTGTGATATTCAATAGATTACAATTTATCTTTAAATAGAATGATTTAATTAAGTATATCTATGGCATGCGCGGATCTTTGGGGGTCAAACTTAATCATTTAATTCACATAGTTAAATTACCGATAAAAATGGATCGTACATCCCCCAATCAGGACCCCCCTGTCTAGACAGAGAGACTTTAAGCATCAATCTTTACTTTGGAGTCTATTATCTTAAGACTCCTCTGACTGTTACCCGCTTTGATTATTTGATATTTGCAAACTTTAATTAATATTTACATTCAGTGTATATTTCCCCTAATGTTTGCATAGGATATCTGAGACATTCATTTTGCTGTAGCATGCCAAACCACGGTGTTTGAGCACAACCGGTTTTGATTAGATTTATTTTTGTAAGATTAAACTAGACAACATTGAGATTGTGACCATCTCAAAGGGCCCCACTTATAGTGGACAATAGGATAAAAGAATTTCAGAGAATTTTCCTTTGACCTTGACCTATAACTTCGAAATTTTCCAGCTGGCATAGAACTTCTAATTCAATCTCATTACCCCTTACATTAAGGCATTTTTGTTCAATCTGAACATATTCAATTGACTAAATGGGAAATAATCCATGGTCTAAAACTGATTATAAAGAGATCTGCTTTGACCTTCACATTGACTTTGTTTAAGGTTAACCAAGAAGCTCTGTTTAAGTAAAGTATAAGCCAAAAAGGGAGAGTATATATATGCTCTTAAAACGGGATTTTTGTTTGACCTGATATGACCTTGGCACTTAATCTACAGACATTATTCAAGATCACTGCATATCCTTTTACCAAAGGCATCATGTGGGAAGAGGAGATGTGCTCTGAACAAGGATTTTTCATAAAATTCTGCTATTACCTTCACATTTGACCTTAAAAATTGCTCAAGGTCACTACAAACCTGTTATTTATAGGCTCTGTTTATCTGAAGTATGAGCCAAATAGAGCTAAGTAGAAAGCATATATGCGCTGAAAACCAATTTTTGAATGGTCCGATATGACCTTGACCTACAAACTTTATTCAAGGTCACTTCACACCCTTTGACCATAGACACTCTGTGAGTGAAGTATGAGCTAGATTGGACCAAGAGGAAAGAAGATATGCTCCAGACAATTTTATTTATAATTCTGCTATGACCTTAACCTTGGACCTAGAAACATGATTCAAAGTCACTGCACACCCTTTACCCAAAGGCTCTCTGTGGGTGAAGTATGAGCCAAATTGAGCAAAGGGGAGAGAAGATATGCTCCGATCAAGCATTCCCGGATGGACGGACGGACAGACTGATCACTAAAGGACGCCCGCAGAGCAAGGCCCTAATGAAATGATTAACCTTACGTACATAATACATTTGATTTGTTCTTATGAGAAACAATCATTAAATAATATTGATTTATTACTATTTATTGAAAAAATTCCTGGCAATATAATTTTGGCCGCAGAGCAAACTAAATAACATGTTTAATGACTGTGTGGAAGAGTCAGGTATATGGCATTCCTACTAGCTCTGGCTAGTGGGTTATCCCTTTAGTTCGATCGGTAGTGCTCGATTGGCATGCCAGATAACCCTGGTTCGAACCCCAGAAGAGGCAAATGTGTCTCTGTTACAACTGTTTCATCTATTACTAGTATTCACATCCCTGACAAAGAGTGTATATAATGGCCTTAAAATGATGATCACACACAAATAATTCATACAAATAAACATCACTATAAATATATAAGCATTGAATCAATGCTTATTATTTGATGTTGTTGGTCCTATAACCCACCAGGCCATGGAGACAAATTAAATACTAGGTATTAGTCCAAAAAAAGAAGGGGGCAAGAGGCGGAGGAATCTCAGACTATCCAAACTCTAGATCCAAGGGGTCCAAAATTGTCAACTTTTGGAAAAAAAACCACACAGATATTTAATGGTTACTTGTCAATCAATACATTGAAAGTTTGTTTCAGAAAATATTGTAAGATTTAATAGCTTTTGTATACTTTTGTGATGAAAGTTGCACTTTCTAATTATTTAACTATCAAAGTATTGTGAATTCAAATGAATATGGATTTACTATGGGCTACTATGTACAAACTACAAGAAGTTACAAAACTATACTTGTATGCCCTTTATTGGCTGATAATCAAAAGTGACTTTTAATTCCTCTAAAATATGATAGAAATTATCACGCAACTACAACAAGCAATGACAAAAGCAATAAAAAATTTTTATTACATTTTGAAATGAAAACTCCATTGTGATTTTTTATATAACAGAAAAAATGATAAACTGAAATACTAGATGGAACATAATATACTGTATCTTATTTTTAGATGGACAATTAAGATCCCGAAGGGCATCTAAAAACTTCAATTCAATAAATCAAAGAAAACAAACTAAAAGGAATGTCAGTACATTATCTCTGTACGTGTCCATCTCATTTCGTCTACTGGCACAGACTCTTGCTCCTACAAACAAAAGAATAGGTATTCAAGTAATAACAAAGAGGGCTCATAGGTTTTCTTTGTCAATCAAGAATATAAGAGCTCATACCTTTTAATTGTACAATGTAATAAATGTTCAATAGTTTTAGTCTAAGCGTTTATCAATTTTTAATATTTCTTGTTCAAATTTAGACAAAAAAGAGGCCCATGGGCCACATCATTCACCTGAGCAACACAAGCAATAATAACATCAGCTCTATAGAGTCATTGATTTAAGAGATATCTTGACAACGAAGTAGAATAAATCTATGTAGAAAGATTTTCAAATATTTCTCCCAATGTTTTTAAGTTAAACATTGGATCTATCTGTAAGAAAATGATATCAGAGTCATATCACATATTGAGCATTGCAGTTCTTAAGAAGATATTAATGAATTGTTCAGTTATTTAAGTCCACATTAAACTTTGAAGCCTTGTTGGGCCAAAAGAATTGTCCAGGGGCTACATTCTAAACACTTCAATGTGTCAAGATGCTTGCACATAAGAAATATAATATATTAAAACACTTGACTTGAGTTTTTGTGAATAATTTCAAATATTTTCTATGTAATATCTGACCTCCAATGTGGCCCACACTACCCCCCCCCCCCTCAAAAAAAAAAAGATCATTATTTTGAGGAGTTTGACTCTACACTACCTGAAGATGCTTTCATTAAAGTAGCAGCCTTTTCTTGCCTTATGGTTTATAATAAGGAATTTTTTATAGCTTTTTCTCTATATACTCCTATGGAAAAATTTTACCCCCCTCCACAACTCATTGTGGTTACACTCCATTTCTTGGAATTATAATTGTAAGATGCTTTAATCTACACTATCTGAGGATGCTTCCACACAAGTTTCAGCTTTTTCTTGCCAAATGTTATTTTAGATAAATTTTAAAAATACCAACAGATTTTTAATAATTGTTAATGATGTCCTCTTGAATGAGGACATGCCCCTTACTTTTAACAAACCTAAATCCCCTTCACCTAATAATGCTTTGTAACAAGTTTGGTTTCGATTAACACATGGTTTTAGATAAGAAGTCTAAAATGTAAAAATTATAAGACAGACAGACAAACGGCATAGTGAAATGTGATAAGAAAACCTTCATTGTAGGTGAGCCAAAAGTTGGAAATGTGATCTAAGTAGCAAGTTCTATTTTATTTATCTGAATCTTCTTCCATATTCTTTTTCTCTTTATTCCTAAACCTATGAGCTCTAACTGAGAGGTAAACAAGTATATGATATGATATAATAAGTTCACTCTTGAAAATTCACATTTAGAATGTGTTAACAAATATACATGTACATATTTAGGTATAATCATGTCCTCCTGTGGCTCATTCAAATAAGCAAGATCTGATCTATATAATAAAGCTCTCAAGGCCTCTTTCAAACTATTCAAAGACCTAAACTCTACTCAACCCCCTATCAAAACATTTCTACATCTCTTTGATCATATGATAAAACCTATTGCATTATATGGCTGTGAAATTTGGGGAACCCTTATATCACGCATACAGGAAAAAGACAAACATTTATATGATACCTTTGAAACTTGGGAGATGGAAAACTTAAATATCAAAATTTTGTAAATATATCTTACGCGCTGGGAAAAAAAGCACAAATATTTGCAATTATCTCTGAACTGGGATGATATCTTTTGTATTTCTCATTGATTCAAAGCATCTTATTATACTGGCATAGATTAGAATTATGTAAAGAATCTTCCCTATTGCACAATGCATATAAAGAAACTATTAATCTTTAGTATATCCAATGTAAACTCTTGGTTCAAAAACGTAGTCTATTTTAGTAAGAAAATTAACATTTCACTATCTGTATGTAAAAAGTATAAAACCTCATGTTTTAAACAACTAGTTAAAAATCATCTAAGAAAACACTTCTTAATTATAATTATGGGACAGTAAAACATGAAGAGGAACTGTACTCAGGAAAACTTGATACTTATTTTTTGTGTAAAGAAAATTTTACAATGGAATCATATATGACTGCCGTCACGTCACTTTTTTCTCAATTCCAATTAGACAACTCTTTCTGAATACAAATATACAAAGATATCCAAGATCTTGTGTGTTTTAAGCATTTTATGACAATTTTAGTAAGACATGTTAACACGACTTTGACGTAGCTGGTCGAAAACGACACGACGTCACGAACGTCAATTATTATTTTATTATTATTTATTATTATTTCTTATTTCTTAATTATTTTATTATATATTATTATTATTTATCAATTATTATTATCGGTATTTAAACAAGGCCATACTCTAATTATTAAAACAAGAGGCCCATGGGCCACATCGCTCACCTGAGGAACAATAGGTATGATAAAATCAGCTTAATGGAGTCATAAAACAAACTATCTGGACAATGTACAATAATACATGTAGATCCTATATAAATAAAATCCATTTTTCCCCTGGATATTCTTATGTTTATAATCATTAGTCCCTTTCTAACAGGATGATTTTATAGTCATATCACATGTTGAGTATTGCAGTTCTCAAAAAGATCCTTAACAATTGTATATATATGGGATATAAGCCTACATCAAACTCTGAACCTCTTGTGAGGCCGAAGAATTGTCCTAGGGTCAAAGTCTTAACAAATATAAAGAATCATCTGGCTGATTAGTTTCTGAGAAGATTTTTAAAGATTTACTCTACATATTCCTATGTAAAACTTTGACCCCCCATTGTGACCAAACCCTACCCCCGGGGTTGTCATTATTCTCACAACTTTGAATCTACACTACATGAAGATGCTTCCACACAAGTTTCAGCTTTCCTGGCTGATTTGTTTATGAGAAGAAGATTTTTAAAGATTTACTCTATATATTCATATGTAAAACTTCGACCTCCCCCCACCCCCATTGTGGCCCCACCCTACCCCCGGGGATTATGATTTTCACAACTTTGAATCTACACTACCTGAGGAGCATCAGCACAAGTTTCAGCTTTCCTGGCTGATTGGTTTCTGAGAAGAAGATTTTTAAAGATTTACTCTTTATATTCCTATGTAAAATTTTGACCCCATTGTGGCCAAACCCTACCCCTGGAGGTCATGATTTTCACAACTTTGAATCTACACTACCTGAGGATGCTTCCACACAAGTTTCAGCTTTCCTGGCTGAATGGTTCTTAAGAAGAAAATTTTTGAAAATTTCTCAAAATTTTTCAATAATTTCTAATTATCTCCCCTTGAAAAAGGGCGTGGCCCTTAATTTTCACAACTTTGAATCCCCTTTGCCTAAGGATGCTTTGTGCCAAGTTTGGTTGAAATTGGCCCAGTGGTTCTGGAGAAGATGTTGAAAATGTGAAAAGTTTACAGACAGACGGACAGACGGATGGCAGACAAAATGTGATCAGAAAAGCTCACTTGAGGGGAGCTAAAAACTAGTAGGAATTGACCAATTAGTTGCGAATAACATGAATATAATTAAGAAATGTCAGCACATTGGATTGCAATATATATTTGCATCATTTTTTTTTTTGAGGGATCTACCTAGAACAATGACAGTTAATAGACTAAGCTATGTTTTCATTAGACAGTGGTTTTAAGGCTCTCAATATTGAGTAGTATAGACCAACCATTCCTCATCCCATCAAAGTAACTGAGTCAAACTTCTCAAAATTAATGAACCCCCAATACTTATCTAATAATCCTTTTCATAATTTTGGATGGATGTGATGACGAAATGGTTTATCTCTATACACCAGTGACCTTGAAACCACAGGTTACAGGCTACCTGTCTGTGACCCTTGACCTCTTACCTGCATGGACTTGATCAGCTGTAGCACGTCAATATCTGCACAGGGAGAGGAACTTACTCGCACATCGAGTGTGAACTGCCACTCGGCCTTCCCCTTGCTGCTTGTAGCCTTGGCGCAGTAGACACCCAAGTCTGTCGCCAGAGCTGCAGGAATCTCAAAAGTGAAAAAGTTGCCATCTTGGCTTAAGTTGAATCTGCCAGTGTCTTCTATTTCCCGACCATCCTTGGTCCACATGACTGGAATAAGTTATTAAAATTTTGTTTAAATTCAATTATAACTGACTTGACAAGATATGATTTAAGGAAATATCCATGATTTCAATTTTTCATTTTAATTATGAAAATATTATTCCTGAGCAAGATGTTAAACAATAACAAAATTAGAAATGATGCAAATGAAACAAAGGAAAAAAGTAATCTTAAGAAAGACCAATTTATCCTTACTAGAGGGGTGAAAATAAGAAAGGAATAGAAGCAAAGGAGTATAAAGATGGGACCTACCTGTTTCAACATCATCTAAAGCACAGGTAGCTTTGAAGGGGGATCCTTCATCTACAGTTCTAGATTGGGGAAATTTGTTAAACTGGGGACTCTGGGGTTCTTCAGGCACTGAAAGGTAAATCAAAAGTCTAAAAATTGTTAAAGTCAATGTAAAAAACATGTGTTAAAATTGCATATTTAAAAAAACCCAAATGTGTCAATTCTTATTACTGTAATGCACATGTACATATGAAGCTGCAATGATCAAATTTATCCCAAAACATTAACAGCAATGCTTGTATGACAGAAAGACAAAACTGCTCCCCATTTCCAACAATTTTACTAAGAACAATTAACTTTTTTGTTTGGGAGTAGCATAACTTTACATACTATTTTTGCAGAGGTTTTTACCATGCCCCCCTTGTACACACATTTATAATGAATATCTACAACTGATGCCGAATTCATTCTCATATTCTACATGATAAAAAACAAACAAGACATTTCACAAATAGAAGGGGGAGGGGTCACTTCATTCACAGGAGGTGGTGGGGGTGTTCAAATATTTCCACACAGATGACTATAGGGTTTGTTTAAAAAAAAAAATAAAAGTTCTTTTCACTATAATCATTCATCCTAGCTGAAAGTTCTGCTACATGCTTCCTTTTAACAATTTAATTTTCAACAAATGGATGGAATCGGAAAAGGGTCTACTATAATTATCAATTATTTTGGGAAAGTTGGGAGACAAAATTGTCACAGATATTCTGTTGCAAAACCATAGATCTGTATCATTTTTTTTTTCTAAGGAGTGAGAAAACTTTGAAAACACTTGCAAATAGCAAAAGAGTAGGTGCATATAGATATGAATAGTGTTGATCAAACATCACAGCACCCAACATATATTACCTGACTTCCCTGTTGGAGAAAGGGAAAGAAAGCCAAATATTAAAGATAGCTAGGTCAAATAAGGGTCATTTGAGACTTGTTTGTTTAGCATTTTTATCAAATTAAAGAAAATATTTTGTGATATTAAAAAATATACAACATTTACTGTAGGTATTGATTTGTAACATTTAAATATATATAGCATATACATGTACATATAGATTAAAGAATTTCCGTCAATACAATACCATAGGACCAAAAGGGAATTACAGAATACAGGTAGAGTTTTCAATAGCTTGTTGGATTGCTCAATAGGGTTTTCAATTTGGTCAGCAAGGTATCACATTAGGTTTAAATATAGGTCCTGTGGTTACTCAAGTGTAGATTGTTATTTTACATTCAACCCATTCATACTGCACAAAGAAAGCCTTTAGAACACTCTCTCCTATTGTTACCAGTGTTATTCTATTCATAGACTTTAAAAAGAATGTTCACCTGGACAGCACTGCATGGATTCTAGAGCATAATTGAATTCTACTTTGTGGGTTGTTTTTCCAAAAATGTAATCCAAAAGACATTTCTGAGGAAACAAACAAGAGAAAAGTATAACCTTAAAAAGGTAATTTTTCCTGAAAAAAATCATTATTGACATTGTGGTTCCTCAATTCCTGGTGCAACATACAGCACTAACAGTATTTTTGTGCTAAGACTGCTTACCCAGTAATTATAGTTGAAACTTTTTATACCAATAATGTATGCTAACATAGAGAAAATATTCCCAACAAAAAATGCTCAAAATGTGCAAATGTTTACTTGATATAACTCACTTTATTGCTGTCATACCTGAGTGATCACATGACCGAGATTTAAACCTAATGTAATACCTTGCTGACCAAATTGAATACCCTATTGAGCAATCCAACAAGCTATTGAAAACTCTACCGGTATTCTGTAATTCGCTGTAAGAGTATACAAGGAACTAGGTGTGGTAGTGTCCTGTAAAATCTTACCATGTGACAATAGGAGCAGAGGCAGCAATGATTCTGCAGTCAAACTTGGCAATGTTGCCTTCTCTGACCAACACATTTCTAGGATGTCTGATAAACCTTGGAGCGGCCTCCTTGCGTTCTGTAAGATAAAAACAATTTCACTTTTCAATAAACAAAATGCATTTTCTCGAATCTTCTTTGTAACTGAAAAGATTATTTGATGTAGAATAAAAAAAACAATTTTTTTCTTTTTCAAGTCACTAGATTGTTAAGAAATTCAACAGCAACAACACCACATAGAGTATTACCAAAGTAAGCGTTGTAGATGAAGTACTCCTTTGGACGGTGTTTCCTGAGAGAGCTGAAGTTGGCGAGGCGACCGATGGCGGGCTGTGGCTGTGGCCAGTCAGCCTGTAAAGACATCCAGAAGATTGATTGTAAATCAGTAATCAGTAAATTTTGATGAAGTCTTTGTTCACCATCATTTTCAAAGGAAAATTTTTTCATAATTCAATGCACACCAGTGTGTGTTGATGAATGTCTTACGTATCATTCTCTGATTCTGGCTCAGATCTTGTCGTAGCGACTGGATGGAATCCTGGTAGTCCTGCTGCTCAGATCACCCTGTAATACAACAGATTGCAGTGAACAATGCATTCATCAGATAACAAGTACTGGATACACTACTACTGAGATGTAAATTTATGTCATTCTACAAATTCAACAAAAAATGTACTAGAATGATCTTTTGTACCTTCAGCCAAGCGTGATCCAGACAATCGTGAACTGTCATTCTCTCCCTGTTGAAAAACATGTTAAACTTATGGTATCAAGCAATATATTTTCAAACAAAACTTTAAAAGCAGATCTACACCCCCATTATTGACTCTGTGGACTTACTGAGGTCTCCTGATCAGCAGTCTCCTGATGAAGTCCTTGGACTCGGGGGAGACCTGAGAGAACGCCTCCTCAGCAAACTCCCAGTCACAGCGGGTCACCTTCTGAAGGGTCTCCAGGTCGTCTTCTCCGGCGAAGGGGGACAGCCCACTCAACCTGTACAACAAAGCATTGAAATTGCACACTACTCCATGATTCGAAGGTTACTTCAACACTGCAGATGGTAAAGCTTATGCTTTTTACAGAACACATCAACTGATCAATAAATAAATCAAGAAACTCATAAACGTAAGCCAGGACGCCGACGGCCCACATGTCTGTGTAGAAACCGATAGGTTCCGAGTCTACAATCTATGGGGCAGCGAACTCCGCAGTGGCTGTTGTCACCTTGACGATCTCATCGGGGTTCAGTTTGGTGGCCAGACCAAAGTCTATCATCTTGATGTTTGTAGATTTCTTGGTTTCACACATCACATTTTCAGGCTACAATTTAATATGAAGTTTAAATTAAAAAAAATTCAACAGATCCTAATTTAAAGGCCAAAGTCATTAATGTAATGAATGATATGCTCTTATAATAAAAATATAATGTTTGTAAATATCAACTCGATCGTTCCTTTTTACCTGGCCTTAGTCTTACCTTGACATTGAGATGGATGATGCTGTTTTCGTGCATGTGTTTCTGTCCCTCACACACCTGTCTCAGGTAGTTGATCACCTCAGCCTCCGTCATCTTGTAATCCTCAGCAGCGATCCTATCAAACAGCTCTCCTCCGGACAAACTGAAATCACACACATTAACAGTAAGGAAACATCTCACAATTAACATAAGTTCTTTTAATAAGTCAAATTCATGTAACACCACCTAGGCAGGGTAGAATAAATCCGGATATTTGAACACCATTGAATCTACTTTTAAAAGTTTTGATGAAATGTTGTAAACATATAGCTTGTTTAAAGTTTTGCAGAAATTGATTTTTCCATAAGATTCAGCACATCTCTGAATGTATCTATTAAGTCTATTTATTAAGATTTATAAAGACATATATTGTGTATGTGAACAGTTCTGCCTAAACACTAGTAAAACACATATCCAAAATATTAATACAGTTTAACTTACAATTCTAAGACCAGGATCATCTCGTGACGGTCCTCAAAAGCGTCCTTGAGTTGGAGGAATTCTGGATGATGGAGCTGGTTCATGATGTTGATCTGGTTCTTGACCGTGGCCTTGTCCAGGGGGTACGGAGTGTTGATGAACTTGGCAACAAACACTCGACCAGTAGACTTCTCCACACAGCGATGGACTACTCCAAAGGCACCACTACAACATCAGACAACATGAAATTCTATAAACTACACACAGTTAGACTTTATTTTCAACTTAATTGGACGTAAAAAGACTTCAAATCATGCAAAGATTTGAAGTACAGAGGTTAAAATACAAGAGGAAACATTGGTTTTGACTTCTAGTTTGATTTCAAATATCCATGATATTAGGGATATTAAAGTTTGAGAAGGTTTACGATATTGAGGTTTAACTGTATTGACTTCATATACAAAAGTTAATTGATAAGATCAGGCAACGGGGCTAGCTTAGAAGTCTATATAATCCTAACATTATACTAGACAATTAATAATGCATATTCTGGTGATAGGCTGAACATTTACAAATATCACTGGCCTCATTCTCAAGGAGTACAGCATCTGAGCTTTACCTGCCCAGTTCTTCCAAAATGTCATAATAGTCTTAGATGTTGTCAGTTCTGACTTGGACAGGCTGAGGAACGTACTTCTTCCACAAGTCCTCATCTACAAAAATGCAAGATAATCAAATTTGAGTGAACACTTTTTCCTGTCATTTACAAACTTTAACTTTCATTTACAGCTTGAACTTTGCTTACAGAATTTATCGTAGTCATTGATCTTAGGGCCATCGTATGTTCCTCAGACTTTCTTCCTGTTTTCATCTGCAAAAGAAGTGAAGAGCTTTTTACTTAATTTTTTTCAAACTACTTAAACTACCGGTACTTATTACATTGTTAAAAATTCGAAAAATAAAAAACTACCTTGCCTAGAGACTTAATAAATGCCCAGACAAAATTTGATAATTAGGACCCCTCTCTACTCTGGAGACTCCAAGCATACTGTAGATTATGTATTGTGGTAGAGAATGAAAATAAAACTTACCAAAAAATATACCGGTACTAAAATTACTGATTTTAGCTGTACATTTACTGGTTCACTGACTATTTTTTGACTGGTTCCCTACCTTCATGCTTCTTCCTCTTGCTGGCCTCAGACTCCTCGGTCTGTATGGTGGATGTCGGCTCACAGGGATCACTCTTGCCGTAGAAGTTCTCAGCGATGACTCTAAACTGGTACTCATTGTGGAAGGTCATTCTATATAAAAAAAAGATTATGTTTTATTACTCAGAATGAGAATAATTGATCCAGTGGTATGTATAGTGTAAAAGACAGATGCAGAAAAAGAGATAGAAGGGCTAAGCACTCTTGTATTTTTCTAATTAATTAATTATACTTTATCAATTTCTTATTAGTGAAATAATTGAATACACTTAAGTTTTTTAATTCTTTGTATTACGTTTCAATTATATTCAAATCGCCATAGACCTACCTTAAGTGTTGGCCACACAGACCCATTTGGTTGCTGGTGGTTCACACTTCTCAATATCATAACCAGTGATGAAGCTAAAGCTACCACCATCGTTCAGTGGTGCCTTCCAGGAGAGAACCACAGAATCATTTCTGATGTTCTCCACCACAGGGAATCTTGGAGGATTGGGATGATCTACAACACAAAATACTCATAATAATACATATCTTCATAATTCACTGGTTTAGTCTTGAAGAGGAAAAATATCTATTTCTTTTCAATCAATTCTTAAGTCAATTTCTTAGGCCTTTCAGACAAGTGGAAAAAATAACCTCAAATGTATTGAATAGGTGTTTATGACAAAAACTCTTTATATAAATACAGGGCTGATTGTGATCAGTTGATCTTCAATTATTTCAATGATAACCCCTAAAATAGACAAAAATAAATACTCAAGACTGTCTAGACGAAACTTAATCAACTATGACTAAAAGGTCCAGTAAGATGCAATTGTGTTAAAATGAGGCTCACCATTGATTTGGATCTTGATGACAGCGGAGTCGGTTCCGAGTTCGTTCTCCAGAGTCAGCCTGTACGGACCGTCGTCTTCCTTGGTAGCCTCCTTAATGGTCAGGACGGCGTGGGGCTCGGTCACTTCCTGGACATAGTTACGTACCTTGATCTCTACGCCATCTCTGACCCACTTAACGGTTAGTTTGGGGTTACCAGTAAATGGAATCTTAATGACTACTGGTTCGCCCTTTTCGAAGGTACTGACTTCCTTGAATCTGGATGGTACATCGATTTAGATGAACAATTAAGATTACCATTTCTTTTTCAAATTTCATTCATAATTTAATGTTCAATAACATGTCCCTTTTACCTCTGATGTTCAGATTGGCTCTGGAAACCTTGGATCCTCCCCTGTTGAAGACTTTAGCAGAATATTCATCAGCATCTTCTCCAAACACATCCTTGATAATCAGTATATGGCGATTTCCTTCCTCGATGATCTCAAACTTGTGGTCATCATAATTTTCTCTGGAACCCTTATACCTATAAAACAAATGATTTTTGTTTATTTTTGCGGAAAAGCAGAAAAAATATGAATCTAATTCTGTATTTGGATATTACTTCGAAACATATACACTTTAAATAATCATATATTCCTGTATTCAAAGTTAACATAAGCTTCCCCTTCAAATGATGAGCATGACCTTAAGCACAAAGGGTATCTAACTGATAAATGAACCTACACTATTCAAATCATATTTTAAGGTGTACTTAAATTAGAACACAAGAAACTCTCTATACCATGAATACGATCACTACTAAATCAAGTACATTAAAAAGGATAAAAAAAAAATCTGATTTAAGGTCGGTCGCGGGTTTAAAATTTTGCGCCCTCTGCGCAAGGCATTTCGCATTACTGCCGTAAAATGCAAATGTAGAGTAAAATGTTTAAATTTACAGCTTATCATGTAACATTTTTATTTTAAAAAATTTACTTATCATAAAAATTATTTTTATTGAAATGAATCCTTAGACACATTTATAGGACTAAACTATGAGGGCGGATAGCCTAAAAACCATCCGGTCAATTTCGTTTTCATTTGGCAAAAAGTTTACTTATACGTTAACCTACCATCACTGAAAATTAAAAGAAAATCATATGTTTGTAATTTATTTAATATTAAATTGAAAATGTAATCCCCTTTTTTCTATATAATCCTATATAAAATGTCGGGGATACTTCGGACATATACGACCAAAATTTTAGCGCGGTGAACAGAAAAACTATCCGGTCAATTTACTTTATATTTTGCACATAGTTTACTCATAAGTTGACCTTCCACTGGAAAAAAGAATAAAGAAAATCGTATGTTTGAAACATTTTCCCCCGAGACTCCTTAATCTCAATTATTTCATTCAATCTTTCTTTAAAAAAATAAGATTACAAAGCAGTAAAATTGACTGGATACATTTTACATATTTCTGAGTGTGTTTGAACTACCATTGCACCTCTGGTTTGGGATTGCCAGACACCTCCAACTCTAAGGTGGCCGTCTTACCAGCCACGGTCTGGATGTCTCGCAGTCCCTGGGAGATCTTGGGTGCTACAGCAGCTGCAAACAATGTTTAATGACATCACAACAAATACCCAATATTGCAGCAATATTAAAAATCATTTAAATCATCAATGATGTTCCATAAATTAAACAATGAAGGAATGTTTCACATTATTTAAATGATGTACTAAGAAATAAATTAGTTGGGACATGCCTTTGACAATAATGAATCAACAAAACATGGAACCACAACTTATCTATCGTTTTTAAAAATATACATGTAAAAAATAGGTATTTATTTAATAGTACATGTACTATTGCCTACCATTTGGATCTTTGACCTTCACGCTGTTAGAAGCAAGAGATGGTTTGCTCATTCCAGCGTCGCTTTCAGTGAACACTCTGAATTCGTATCTGCGATCCTCGATAAGGTTGGGAATAATTTGATCATGTTTGTCAGGCAGGGTGTCAAGTTGACGCGGTGCCAGTTTTCTGTTCCATGCTCCCGTTTGTCAACCCAGTAGAACTTGATCCTTCCGCCACCGTCAGATTTGGGTTTGTCCCATTTCAGGCTGACATTAAAGTCGCCACCTAAAACAGAGGAGAACTGATTAAAAAAGTGAAAGAAATATGGAGTTCACTTCCACGACATTACATTCAAGGATTATATACATCTATTCCAAAACGTGTACTACAGGTCATAAGGTCAAAAGGTCATGCAACTAAATATTAAATTTGAGGTAAGTTACTTTGTTACTTTTTGAGATATTTTACTTAGAAGTCAGTTAAGCGGGCACCTGTGTCTTATAACGGCGGCCATTTTGATGACTCACTTATGGCCATATACTGTACCTCTGTAACCTCGGGCACGCCTTGAGAGTCGGGGGCATCTGAAAATAGGATTCATGATGCAAGTCATTAAATTGAAAGATGACCTACACCTACACGTACCTTAAAAACTGCTCATTTTTCAGACAAAAAAAATTATAAATTTTGAGTTTTGTTGAACTCGCCAAATCCAATTTTGGCTATAATTGGATTCTCAGCTTGCAGAGGTTCAGACTGTCCATGTTCATTCACAGCCATGACTCTGAACAAGTATTTCTGGTTCTCGAACAGGCCTTGAACATCTTGGTGAGTATCCTATAATGGAGTATAATACAGAATATTGAAGATCAATATCATGGTAAATTTATTCATTTTTATGAGGCTAAGTTTGGAATAGTTATGGTTTATATTGTTGGGTTAGAAGTTTTTAGCTATCCAATAGGATAAGAATATAAGTTATATTTTAACATAATTATAGTCTAATTTTTTGGTTGACGTTGACACTGACCTTGCAGTGAGAGGACACAGTAACCCAGTAAGGCTTGCCAACTTCCTGATGCTCTATGACATAGCTAGAGATCTTAGAACCGCCGGTCTCCTTAGGTGGTTTCCATGACAACCTACAGGAGTTCTTTGTGATGTCACTGATGCCCAGTGGGCTAGTGGGTGGTGAAGGTGCACCTGTTTAAAGAAAGTCAAATCAGTAAACATCTAGAAATCTGCAATAAAAATAGAATTACCCTCTTGAAGCACTAACACATGAATAACCTTTCCAACCCCTACACCTCTAAGCAATCTCGGAGAGCTTCCAGTATTTACTGACAAATTGACTCTAGAAACCTGCATTCTAAACAAAATACCCAACAACACTTGAATAACCTCCCCTCCCTTTACCCTTCCGAGAAATATTGAGATTCATAATACTTACTGACAACATTAACTCCAAATCCTAGCTTGGCACTGCCGCAGGCATTACTGGCCTCCAACTGATATCTACCTGTGTCATCTGGGGTACAGTCTACAAAAGCAATGGAGAAAATTTAAGAAAAATGCCAATTTTTGCATGTGTCAACTACGCATTAGAAATTGTGTGGGGGCTGAATAAAGCATGAATAAAGAATAAAGCATGATTCTGATATCTTTCATTCATCAACAAAATCACATCTTCCTCATTTATACGTGAAAGGCTAGCTCTTACAGGAATATATAAGTTTTGGTGTACAATTAACAAACAAAGAGAACTGCCGATTCAAACCTTAATCAGAAAAGGGCACAATTAAAACCTCACATATATACATCTATCTACATATATTTACAGACCAAAGCTCATCTACACCTTTTCCTTGTAATATTACATTGCTTTATATACAAGAAATAATAATTACCTTTGATGACCAAAATCATGTAGTCATCAAAAGGCGTGATCTTGATGCGGCCGCTCTCTGGCACGTCGTGGTTATCTTTCTTGAGTTTGATGTCGAACGGCCCGCTTCCTGAGTACGGAATCTTAATCTTCAGCTGCTCTCCCACCTTGACCTTCTGGTCCTTGATGTCTTGCTCGAATTTAGGTGGATCTGGAGGAAGAGAAAATGAACGATGAAAAGATAAAAAATTTTTGCCATTGTACAATAATACATAGTTTATCCCTTACAAAATTAAAACAAATAAACCAATATACTGGGAGCTAGTCTATGGGATAGGCTGAGGATATCAAGTCAGTGGCGCCTTAAGATTAATTCATTGAATATAAGTGGTAAATTAGTGATGCCACAAGTACCCAAAACATTCTAAACTCGACAATATACTGGTAAGAAATGTCTAGACCATCAGCTGTTATTGCCTTGACACATACTGTAAACGTATTATATTTGGCGTGTACGATATTTAGCGGAAATTAGTTTTTTAACAAGTTGGTGTGGATTTGAATTAGCGTATTCCTGAATATGACTTTTCTTATACATATATGCATGGCATTTAGCGATGTACTTGATTTAGCAGAAGCCGCACTCTGCCAAATGCGCTAAATAGAATACAAATGTACACAGCCAAATGTAGTACGTTTACAGTATTCTATCATGAATGAATGAATTTGTGTAGTTCCTATACAAACTCATTTACTGATGATTACTTACTCTGTAACAGCAAGCGACATTTAGTGGCTTTCTCGGTTCCCAGTGTATTAGAAATTTCACAGGTAAATTCTCCCTCGTCTTTATCATAAATTTCATTAATGACGAAAATAAAGATATCATCCTCCCTTATCACTCTCATGCGGCCACCACTGCCAACTGGAACTCCATTCTTGTACCTGGATATTCAAAAATAAAAAGATAATAAAACTGAATTAAAAATCTTTAAATATCTCTTCTGTTTTTATAAAACAAGAAATAAGAATTTTTCATCCTAAATATTACACAAAAATAATTTTTTGAAATATGATGTTTATTCAAATGTTAGATTTAGACAGTTTAGCTAGGTGACAATTCAGATGCTTTTTAGTAACATTCAAATATAATATTAAAACAGGGAGTACTAAGACTTTCATTTGAATTCAACAGCTCCATAAACCTGTAAATAACCTCACCATTGACAAGTAGGGAAGGGAGTGCCGTTGATTCCGCGGTGAATGAAACTTCTCCTCCCTGTGGTGCCTTCGTGTCTGCTGGCTTCTTGATGAACTCTGGGGCTGAGCCAACTATGGAAAGAAGAATAGAATTTTATTTATTAATAAATCAATTTTTAAAAATCTATGTAGAATAAAGAACAGTTATTATTTGTATGACCCTGTACCAATTTTCTCCTTGATCTTGTAGGATGGTGAGCACAAGCTGGGCTCGCTGTTTCCAGCAGCGTTGACAGCCATGACTCAGAACTCCCACTCGGAGTTCTCGGGAATGTTGGTGACGGTGAAGAGGGGATTGGTGCAGGGGTAGTCATTGACCCTAGACCAGGTCTCTCCTCCCTTGGGTCTCTTCTCCACAATGTATCCTGCAAAGTAAAAAAAAAAAGTCATTATTTACACCACCATAACAATTATCATCTCCAACATTTATTTCATCACCATTGACATCATCACTTTCATCATCATCATCATCATCATCATCATCAATATATATGGTCTCTGTTCCCTCTCATTACCTGTGTTTTTAGCTCCTCCATCATGCTTGGGTGGCTCCCACTTCAGATCAGCGTATGTTTTTTCAATGTTGACCGCCTCTGATACGCCAGGTGGACTTGACTTAGCTGAAAGAGTAATTTTTTATTTGTAAGCCTACAAACTAACAATTTTAATCAAAGGCCAACATTTTTATTTTTTTCAGAGAATGAAATCTTCATTTCCTACTTACTGTATTTTGGTTTCGGAGTAATAGGACCAACCACCTCACTTGGTTCACTCAGACCTGCCATGTTTTTGGCTCTCACTCGGAAATCATATTCCTTGTCCTTCTTCAAGCCTTTCACTGTAGAACAATAGCAATTTGATCAAGCAACTTAACAGGAATGAAACTGAAAATATCACTCTCCGAAGATATATTAATTATCATTTGGACATGTTTTTTTTTATTTACCCTGATAAACACACTCGTCAATAGAACTTACCATGATAAACACACTTACCCTGATAAACACACTCATCAATAGACTTACCCTGATAAACACACTCGTCAATAGAGACTTACCCTGATAAACACACTTACCCTGATAAACACACTTACCCTGATAAACACACTCGTCAATAGAGACTTACCCTGATAAACACACTCGTCAATAGAGACTTACCCTGATAAACACTTGTCAATAGAGACTTATCCTGATAAACACATTTATCATTAGAGACTTACCCAGATAAACACACTCGTCAATAGGGAAGTCATTAGCCTCATTCCACCGCCCCGTGGTGGGATCCTTGTACTCCACCACGTATCCCACGATCTTCTTACCACTGTCATTCAGTGGCTTAGATCAGGACAGGGTGACAGCCGATTCATTGATGTCAACAACACTGAGATAGCCAGGGGCATCTGGTTGAGCTGTAATACATTTTTTGGAATACTTAGCTGTTACTTGTAATTACTCAGTAAGACTGGTTCAAACATTGTATTAGTAGGATCTTGGTCAAACAAAACCCAATAGGAATCGAATGGCATTTTGACAAATTCTGATTATACCATTTAAACCACTGAGAGAATTTCTGAGACAAATTTTTACTTACTGTAAGGATGCTGTGCAACAATTGGAAGGTAGGTCTCCAGCGGTTCACTTCTTCCAAACTGGTTCTCTGCGGAGACTCTAAACTTGTACTCGTGGCCCTCGGCCAGGCCCATCACCTCGTAGTTGGTGCCCCGCACAAACTTGCTGACTGGTTCGTAATAACAATCAAAGTTTTTTTAGTGCATATTAAATGTGAATCAAAATTTTCTTCTGCATTGCAGAATTGCATCAGTATCCTAAGATATACCATCCATGCTAGTTTGGTGAAGTTAGGACCAGTAAAAACTATGAAATAGTCATCAAAGAGCACCTGCTCCAAAAATATTAACCTGCTCCTAAAACCTTAACCTTATCCATCATCCGAAACCTATGGCTTAAATTCAGCATTCAAGCCAGTCAAGTACATAAGTATCATAAGATGCACCATCCATGCAAGTTTGTTGAAGATAGGACCAGTAGTTACTTAGATATATATACATCTACCAAGTATTATTCCCTCTATTTCTTACAGAAACTTATAGTTAATTTATAGCTCTATAGAAACAGCCAGGCTGAAATCTACACGTCCCATTTATCGATTGGTCGAAATATACAGCGGCTAGCTGATACTGGCAGGAAAATGACAGGACTGAGGTGGCAGGGGACAGTTTTTTTGAGTGCCTAACACGTACCGAGGGGGTAAACGTATACTTGAGGTCAATGTAAACAAATAAGTGGGGACAGTTTCATGAGGGCTGGTTAACTACACTTCATATACCCCTAGCTTAAATAATAGACCCACCCAGAGCATGTAATCTACATATTGCAGTGCACGTGCACTAAAAACACACTGGGGACCCTGCAAGATTTCGACTTGATTTTTCAAAATTTGGGCCTTATCCGCACCCATACAGCCCATCCCAGTCCCAAGCGAGGGAGATAAAATATAAAGCATTCGGTAAATCATTGTCTGCCCTGATGAAAATTCACCAATCAATCTGGGGTCAATCACCTTCGTTCTGAGATACAGACCTTCTCCTAAACCCTACTGCTTACCAGCGGAACTTCCTCAGCATCTCACAGCATGTATTAGTTTCGCATTTGCATCTATGTCTATCCTAAGCATCATAGTGACACCTACATGTTGCACATCATTTTTCTCAGCAAGCACTCTGCTACACTGGAAATGTGCCTGATAATTATTCCATTCATTTTTGTACATGAAATATCTCATCAAACAGCACCTATCACTAATTTTTAAGAAATTTGACCGGGTCTTTAGTACGAAACTATCCCCTGCCACCTTTAACTTCAAGGAAACCCCTTTAAAATGGCCTTTTACCCGTTTTAAGAAATTCAGCTCATTCCGAGTAAAGAAAAACCAAAACATCATTCCTACTGCCCCTCGCATTTTTTTAATAAAAACTCTAAAAATCACCTATTTTTGTGTGTTTTGTGTTATGTTCTGTACACAGGGGGTGGGGTTACATTATGAACTCTCAGGGATACAAATAGCATTACATGTAAATTTCATATAGAGCATGTTACCTAATATGTAGAGTTACATACTGCACATGTAATCTGAAGATGCTTTGAAGAGGAAGGAGACACAAAGAGAGACAAAGCCCAGGCTGAACTCCAAAAATGGACCTAATTTCTGACTTTTTCTTCATAAATTTTCATCTAATGACTCCAATGGAGCAAATAAAAGAGTCCCTGTTAAGCAGACAACTCTCTGACATTGTTCTATCAACAAATTATAACCTAAATCTCCTCCCTGGTCCTTTTTAATGGAGAATACTACAGAAGTGTGAAGAACAGCTACAGGTCAAAGGGAGGTAATTTAAACAAGCACCATGACAAGACTAATCACTGAAACTGAAATATCTTATCTCCTTATTGCCCGATTAAGGGAAATGTGTTTTGAAAAGGACAAGCAATGAACATCCTATCTGAATCAAGCTCACTTCTTATCTTAACAATCAATAATATGAATGTCCACACATCCAACCCCAGCATCACAAGCAACCCCCTAACAGAATCGACATTGTATTTGAACATTTCACACCTCTAACAATGAAGACATACAGTTACAAGAAAAATCAGTCCAGGAAAAAGAAGGTCCTATTTAAGCCAGGACATACCTATTTACCTCCTCGGGTCTCAGCCTCAGTAAACAACAACCGGGCAAGTACTGCATCAGGCGGCAAAGAAGTACACCAGTCACAGTGGCTTCGTCCAAGCTATGGAGAGTACTGGGACACAGTGCATATGTCAATGGATGATGACTCTCTCCGTCCCACCAAACTCAGGCCAGCAAAGTCTGCAAATTTTAAGTTAGAAGACAAAATAAGCTGCGAGGAGAACATTATTGTCAACATACAGTCAATAGGGTCCCTGTTACAAAACTCTAGTGACCATCATTGTGAAAATCCAGCAATGAAGTTTTCCATCACAAAGAGACAGGGACTATGTATTACTGGCAGAGCAGAGTGCTCCTACTGCCATTTCAAGTCCACTGAAGTGAAGCTTCATACAACATTTAAGAAAAAGAGAGGGCCTGAAACCGGTACCTTAAACGACGGACTCGCTCTTGCCCTGACGAAATCCAAAATGGGAGTTGCTGACGCCAGACTGATGATGAGCTGCCTTAACATCAACCCACCTGACGGTCGTGGTCTGCAAAGAAAGTTGAACCAGACGTGTGACCGGGTGGAGGCCATCAACGAAGAGTCCATGGTGGAAAACCAGCAATACGTCTGGCAAGTGAACATGCTCAGGGTTGAAGGGGACACCGTGGACCTGGAGACGGACACCTCCTACAACAACCGGCCGCAAGCAGGATTCGAAGCAGCGACGCAGAGCTTTAGTCCCATGGTGGAAGCCAGCACGACTAGAAAACTGGTCGTATCCCTTCAGACTGCCAACAAACTATGCTGCAAGAGGAAATGTGAGAATCACACCAATTGTAAGAAAAATTACAACACCGAGGACTCCATTTCCTCCAGCGAAGCGAAACTGCTGAGGAAGAATCTGGACTTCATCAGAAACAAGAATATCTTGACCCCCCGCTCAGTTACCAGTGATGCCTCGGCTCAAGTGGAAAAAACCATCAGAGACTATTCGGAGGACCACAACCTGAACATAAAGCACTACCACTGCTTCATCCACAAGCTGAGGACCCTCCAGAAGAACCTCCGAAACATCCGACTTAAAACCAGACTCGCTGCGGGACAGGACCGAGAAGCCTTTATCCAGCGGCTAGCCACCTGCATCCGTGCAAGGATCAGGTACGAGCTGGTGAAGATTCGCAGACTGTGCAGGGCGGATGCTATATTCCTCCGTCATGCACAGAATGCCGTCCTCAACGTGTTACCCTGCTTCTCGGGCATCCACAACAACTGTAGGAGAAGTTCATTTACCTGTTGTGCCCATCTTCCTGGCTACAGTACCAAGTTCCTTCCTTATGGAAAACATCTGGATCTGGACTTCGCCGACATGGATGCCATTCAGTCCGTCATCTGTAAGCATTTCCGGGAGAATGGTCTTCGGAAAGTCTGCAAGCTGGCAACCACTAACAGGTGTGAGAACCTCCATCAGCGTGTCTTCACGTACGCCCCCAAGAACACCACGTGGGCCAGGAACTTCACAGCCATGTGCCATTCTGCAGTCCACTCCTCCTCGCATGGCACCGGCAAGTCCATGGTGATCCTAGCGGAAAAATGGGGCCTGAAATGGAAGAAGACAAAAGAGCCATTTTACAGGAATATGCTGCTTAAAGACCAAGCTGCAAGCTACCACCGTAAACGAAAACAGTCTCCCACCTACAGAACATCTTGATACCTGTCGAGGAAGAAGAAAACAACCAAAAAACTGAGAGAACTGTCCCTGTACAACAATGCAGGGCCCTCCACCTCAACTGAGCACTCATACGGAGTGAATCCCCTACCTTAGGGAGGAAAGAGGCATCGTGGAAAGGAATTGCCGTGCCCTACACACTGCCCCTCCAGTGCGCCTGTAAGTCTTCCTACTGTTATTAATGCTCTGTGGCTCCAGTGACAAATGACTAAGTCGTGTACATAATTTGTTGTGGCATAAATGTGATACATGCATGTCTGGTGTAAATATGTCTATGTTGTGTCATGTAAAAATTAAATCTGTGAACTGTGAGTTTGACTTGTTTTCCTCTCAAGCAGGGTCGGTATAAACCGTACCCATCCTTATTTACAGGGCCTGTCCATTCATGGCAGAAATGAGTTTTACGAGTTCTTTTATCAAGAGCATGAGCAAAATGCTGTATTTCGGGAGGTGTGAGCATGCATTCATACATGTGTTTACATGATGGAGCTGTTACTGTTAGTATCTGAAACGTGTAAATGAGTACATCTATTAATTACATGTGCAGTACATATTATCTACATGTAAATCAATTAAGACACATAAAAAAGTATAACTTAGCCTATCTATATCTGTTCAAAGCAAATAAATCCCACAACTTTAACCACTTAGCATATTTTGGGAAAATAATAATGCCTGCTAGTTTTCAGCATTTATACAGTATTTTATACAAGTTACCCCCCTTGTCCTTGTTGACAGTAATATGACACCCAGAGAGTGTAAACAATAGAAATTCATGTGGAATATTAATCTTGAGAAATCAAACTTGCATAGGATAGTGAAAAATAACAAATTAGCAGGTCTTGAAAAAAGTCCATTTTCTTGAAGGTGGCAGGGGTTAGCTAGTTTTTTTTTTGAGTGCCTAACATGTACCGAGGGGGTAAACGTATACTTGAGGTCAATGTAAACAAATAAGTGGGGACAGTTTCATGAGGGCTGGTTAACTACACTTCATATACCCCTAGCTTAAATAATAGACCCACCTAGGACATGTAATCTACATATTGCAGTGCACGTGCACTAAAAACACACTGGGGACCCTGCAAGATTTCGACTTGATTTTTCAAAATTTGGGCCTTATCCGCACCCATACAGCCCATCCCAGTCCCAAGCGAGGGAGATAAAATATAAAGCATTCGGTAAATCATTGTCTGCCCTGATGAAAATTCACCAATCAATCTGGGGTCAATCACCTTCGTTCTGAGATACAGACCTTCTCCTAAACCCTACTGCTTACCAGCAGAACTTCCTCAGCATCTCACAGCATGTATTGGTTTCGCATTTGCATCTATGTCTATCCTAAGCATCATAGTGACACCTACATGTTGCACATCATTTTTCTCAGCAAGCACTCTGCTACACTGGAAATGTGCCTGATAATTATTCCATTCATTTTTGTACATGAAATATCTCATCAAACAGCACCTATCACTAATTTTTAAGAAATTTGACCGGGTCTTTAGTACGAAACTATCCCCTGCCACCTGAAAATTGACATGCCCTGTTTATCGATTGGTTGAAACCTACAGCGACCTAAGAAAAATCACGGACTTCACGAAATAATCATGGTGATGTCAGACTCAAAGTCTCACAGGAGACGATTTGGCTGTTTCTTTTAGCTAACGTACTTATGAACATAAACAGTAATTTAGTGAATTTTACTTACTTTTCATAATCAATTTATTAATTAGTAAAAAGAAAGATGCAAATATAAACAATAAAATGCTTTCTTCAATGATTCATGCGAGCTATGAAGGTAGCGATCATTGCAGAAAAAAATTACATAACGCGCTAACGCGGGTTATGTATTTTTACTGCAATGTCGCTACCTTCATATCCCGAATGAATCACCAAAGAAAGCATTTTATTGTTTAAATGGCTATCAAAGGGCACCTGCTCCAAAAACCGTAACCTCACTCAGCATCTGAAATTCATGACCCAGATTCAGCATCCAAGTCTGATAAGTTCATAAGTAGGTCTAGATGCACCATGATCCATGCAAGTTTGGTGAAAGTAGGACAAGTATCAGGTATATGTCTTAGTTACAAGACCTGTTCCAAGAACTTTAACCTGAGGTCTGGATGCCGATGGTGAGGGCACTATAGCATAAGCTCCCCCCGACTTTGTCTAAGTGAGATAAAAAATATTCCACTAGGATCATACAATATCTATGTACCTTATAAGAAGAAAGTATTCATTCAGTGGCAGGATATTTGGAAGAAAATTAGAAAGTTACACATGCAAATTTGCACTGATGGATAGACATTATTCAATTATAATTTAAATCACCAAGAAACTTTAATTAAGGTATTTGATGTATAATGAAGGGATATGGAACAACATTGAAACATTTTAAACTATAGTTAAAAATGTATTGCTAGATTACAATGAAAGTGAAAGGAACAAATTAGTGTATGGTAACTGCACAATATATACCGTAAGAATTAAGGCTCAGCCATTTTGCACTTAAGGTGGCTCACTACACTTTGAAATATTTTCCTGAATTAGCAGAAAATTACTTGATTATGATAGATATCATAATAAGTAAGAAGTATTTATGTCAAACTGGTGAAAAAATGTGCAATTTTGGGTGAAAAATTACATTTGCAAAAATTTAATTCAGTAAACATTAACAAAAGCTCCAGGCGGATTAGCAGCCCGGTACTCAAGATCTGCAGTTCAGAAGCCCATGGAATACTTTAACCACTGATCAAGCTATGACGATATACAACCCAATTGAACAATATAAACAGTTTACTAAAATATTTAAAACGCCATCTTGTGACATAGTATCTTAAAAAGTATAAGTCTAGCTGTAGTGAGGTACCTATCTACTGATGCAGCATTCATGCATGCAAGTTTTGTGAAGTATATTAGGACCTAAGTAATATCTTAGACTTAAATCCAGCAAGAATCGTTTTTAAATGATGGTTTTTCTACACCTTATGATGACAATGGTTATATATTTTGCAATAATTTTCAGTTTCAAGTAGATTAAATAGGTTACTCACCCTGGCCAACTCGTGTAGTCTCATTAGAAGAAATAACAACCTCCACAAGAATTTGAATGCAAAAAGAATTTGTAAAAACAATTTGTCAAACCAATGCTTGTGGGGGCAACCTACAACCAAAACAAAGCATGGCAAAAATTTATAACTTAATTAAATTTTAAATTTACAAGTACTTTGATACCATATATCTGATTATTTCACAATATAACCCACTTCTTTTTTAAAGAATCACAGAATGATTCAATTGCTATTAGAATCTTTTTAAATCATAAAAAAATTACTGGTAGAACAAGTCTTTTTTCCCCCAGATATATGGTATCATCAATTCATTTTATTAATTGTAAACAATGAAGTACATGTACACTCATAATCAAGTAATGGTTACACATATAGTTGTCACACAAATCTTTTAATGTTTTTTATTACCACTGCAAGTTAACTTTCATCTTGGATGCTCTCCAACTCTTGAGTTACATCATTTGGATGCGGTAGTCCATCGTTGGCCCCCCTTTATGTTGCCCTCCTCCAACTCTTTGATTTACATAATTTGGATGCAGTAGTCGATCCTTGGCCCCCTTTATGTTGCCTTCCTCCAACTCTTTGAGTTACATCATTTGGATGCAGTAGTCCATTGTTGCCCCCCCCCCCCTTTTATGTTGCTCTCCACCAATTCTTTTTGTTGCAGTAGTCCATCATTGGCCCCCCTTTATGATTATAATCCTCCTCCAACTCTTTGTGTTGACATCCTTTGGATGCTGTAGTCCATCATTGGCCCCGCTTTATGTTGCCTTCCTCCAACTCTTTGAATTACATCATTTGGATGCTGTAGTCCATCATTGGCCCCCCTTTATGTTGCCTTCCTTCAACTCTTTGAGTTACATCATTTGGATGCAGTAGTCCATCGTTGGCCCCGCTTTATGTTGCCCTCCTCCTACTCTTTGAGTTACATCATTTGGATGCAGTAGTCCATTGTTGTCCCCCTTTTGTGTTGCTCTCCACCAATTCTTTTTGTTGCAGTAGTCCATCATTGGCCCACCTTTATGATTATAATCCTCCTCCAACTCTTTGTGTTGACATCCTTTGGATGCTGTAGTCCATCATTGGTCCCCCTTTATGTTTGCCCTCCTCCAGCTCTTTGTGTGGATGCTGTAGAACATTATTTGACCCCCGTTGAGTTTGTCCTCCTCCAACTCATTGTGTAAATATTAGTTGTCCTCCACCAACTGTTCTTGCTAACATCATCACTAAGTATCTCCTTACTTAAGACAGAAATGACTTTCAATGAAATCCTTATTATGTTTTATTCTTCTTTGTTATTAATAAATCCATATTTTTGGAAACGTTAATAATGAGTGCCATTGACAATTCACCATTGCTCTCTTGGCATTAATGCTGTCATCATCTATCACTGCCATTGGGAACACTCTCAAAAAGAAGCTGGAATCAGGCTGATGATGATGATGATGATGATGATGATCACCAACCATTTCACATTCAAATTTAACACATTTCAAGTCAATCGCAATGTACACTGACACAAGACAGCATTGAATATTTACCGGAAAGTAGAAATGAAAAACAAATATTGAAAAAAACCATAAAATTAAACAACTCAAGACAAGAATCAGGGGGTTATTAATAGTAGCCCTAACCTAAATTCTATTTCACTAACCAGAGGCATGTGAATAGAATTCCCTAACCAAAATAGGAGGAGGGTGGGGTGGGGGCGGGGAGGGGGGGGGGGACAGGAGAAGGAAAACGTATGAAGAAAAACATACTGACCAAAAATAGCTGGAATCCAACGTTGATTAGCGTCGACTTCAACCCATGGCTGCTGCTCTTCTTAGATCTTCTTAGACTTCATCCTGTCGGCTAAATATTCAAATGCTACACAACCGCTCGCACGGGGTAGCATCGAATATTCAACGGAAGTAGAAATTGAGAATAGGTTAGAACATGAAATTTAAACCAAGTCCACAGGGGGTTATTACTACTAGCCCTAACCTAAATTCTATTTCACTAAACAGAGGCCTGTGAATAGAATTCCCTAACCAAAATAGGAGGAGGGTGGGGTGGGGGCGGGGAGGGGGGGGGACAGGAAAAGGAAAACGTATGAAGAAAAACATACTGACCAAAAATAGCTGGAATCCAATGTTGATTAGCGTCGACTTCAACCCATGGCTGCTGCTCTTCTTAGATCTTCTTAGACTTCATCCTGTCAGCTAAATATTCAAATGCTACACAACCGCTCGCACGGGGTAGCATCGAATATTCAACGGAAGTAGAAATTGAGAATAGGTTAGAACATGAAATTTAAACCAAGTCCACAGGGGGTTATTACTACTAGCTCTAACCTAAATTCTATTTCACTAACCAGAGGCATGTGAATAGAATTCCCTAACCAAAATAGGAGGACGGTGGGGTGGGGGCGGGGAGGGGGGGACAGGAAAAGGAAAACGTATGAAGAAAAACATACTGACCAAAATTAGCTGGAATCCAAAGTTGATTAGCGTCGACTTCAACCCATGGCTGCTGCTCTTCTTAGATCTTCTTAGACTTCATCCTGTCGGCTAAATATTCAAATGCTACACAACCGCTCGCACGGGGTAGCATCGAATATTCAACGGAAGTAGAAATTGAAAATAGGTTAGAACATGAAATTTAAACCAAGTCCACAGGGGGTTATTACTACTAGCCCTAACCTAAATTCTATTTCACTAACCAGAGGCCTGTGAATAGAATTCCCTAACCAAAATAGGAGGAGGGTGGGGTGGGGGCGGGGAGGGGGGGGACAGGAAAAGGAAAACGTATGAAGAAAAACATACTGACCAAAAATAGCTGGAATCCAATGTTGATAAGCGTCGACTTTAACCCATGACTGCTGCTCTTCTTAGATCTTCTTAGACTTAATCCTGTCGGCTAAATATTCAAATGCTACACAACCGCTCGCACGGGGTAGCATCGAATATTCAACGGAAGTAGAAATTGAGAATAGGTTAGAACATGAAATTTAAACCAAGTCCACAGGGGGTTATTACTACTAGCCCTAACCTAAATTCTATTTCACTAACCAGAGGCCTGCGAATAGAATTCCCTAACCAAAATGGGAGGAGGGGGGGGGGGGGGGGGAGGAGGGGGGGAGGGGGGAGAGGAAATAATATAAAGAAAAACATACTGACCAAAAATAGCTGGAATGCAACATTGATTGGTGTCGATTTCAACCCATGTCTGCTGCACTTCTTGGACTTCATCCTGTCGGCTTCATATTCAGATGCTCCAGCCGTTGATCCTGAGATGGCATCTATTAAAGCGGTAAATAGAAAATGATAATAGATTAGAACACAAATACAATTTAGGACATGATTTAGAGACAAAATTCAAAACACCATGATCCCCATTTAGTTGCCTCTTATAACAAGTAAGGGATACTGAGGACCTATTCTTTGATACCCACCCAAATCTGCAGGGCTGGGAATCCAACATTGAGGGTGGCGATGTTGATCCGCGTCCACTTCAACCCATGGCTGCTTCTCCTCTTGGACTTCATCCTGTCGGTAAATAGAAATTGAGAATAGATTAGAACACAAATACAATTTAGGACATGATTTAGAGACAAAATTCAAAACACCATGCTCCCCATTTAGTCGCCTCTTATGACAAGCGAGGGATACTGAGGACCTATTCTTTGATACCCACCAAAATCTGCAGGGCTGGGGATCCAACATTGAGGGTGGCGATGTTGATCCGCGTCCACTTCAACCCATGGCTGCTTCTCCTCTTGGACTTCATCCTGTCAGTAAATAGAAATTGAGAATAGATTAGAACACGAATACAATTTAGGACACGATTTAGAGAAAATTCAAAACACCATGCTCCCCATTTAGTCGCCTCTTATGACAAGCGGGGGATACTGAGGACCTATTCTTTGATACCCACCCAAATCTGCAGGGCTGGGGATCCAACATTGAGGGTGGCGATGTTGATCCGCGTCCACTTCAACCCATGGCTGCTTCTCCTCTTGGACTTCATCCTGTCGGTAAATAGAAATTGAGAATAGATTAGAACACGAATACAATTTAGGACATGATTTAGAGAAAATTCAAAACACCATGCTCCCCATTTAGTCGCCTCTTATGACAAGCGGGGGATACTGAGGACCTATTCTTTGATACCCACCCAAATCTGCAGAGCTGGGGATCCAACATTGAGGGTGGCAATGTTGATCCGCGTCCACTTCAACCCATGGCTGCTTCTCCTCTTGGACTTCATCCTGTCGGTAAATAGAAATTGAGAATAGATTAGAACACGAATACAATTTAGGACATGATTTAGAGAAAATTCAAAACACCATGCTCCCCATTTAGTCGCCTCTTATGACAAGCGGGGGATACTGAGGACCTATTCTTTGATACCCACCCAAATCTGCAGGGCTGGGAATCCAACATTGAGGGTGGCGATGTTGATCCGCGTCCACTTCGACCCATGGCTGCTGCTCTTCTTGGACTTCATCCTGTCGGCTTCATATTCGGATGCTCCAGGCGCTGCCACCGCGGTGGCATCCGATATTAAAGCGGTAAATAGAAATTGAGAATAGATTAGAACACGAATACAATATAGGACATGTTTAAGAGACAAAATTCAAAACGCGATGCTCCCCATTTAGTCGCCTCTTACGACAAGCAAGGGGTACTGAGGACCTATTCTTTGATACCCACCCCAGTCCCCAGGGGTGGGAATCAACAACGTTGAGGGTGGCGATGTTGATCCGCGTCCACTTCAACCCATGGCTGCTGCTCTTCTTGGACTTCATCCTGTCGGTAAATAGAAAATGATAATAGATTAGAACACAAATACAATTAAGGACATGATTTAGAGACAAAATTCAAAACACCATGATCCCCATTTAGTTGCCTCTTATGACAAGTAAGGGATACTGAGGACCTATTCTTTGATACCCACCCAAATCTGCAGGGCTGGGAATCCAACATTGAGGGTGGCGATGTTGATCCGCGTCCACTTCAACCCATGGCTGCTTCTCCTCTTGGACTTCATCCTGTCGGTAAATAGAAATTGAGAATAGATTAGAACACGAATACAATTTAGGACATGATTTAGAGAAAATTCAAAACACCATGCTCCCCATTTAGTCGCCTCTTATGACAAGCGGGGGATACTGAGGACCTATTCTTTGATACCCACCCAAATCTGCAGGGCTGGGGATCCAACATTGAGGATGGCGATGTTGATCCGCGTCCACTTCAACCCATGGCTGCTGCTCTTCTTGGACTTCATCCTGTCGGTAAATAGAAATTGAGAATAGATTAGAACACAAATACAATTTAGGACATGATTTAGAGACAAAATTCAAAACACCATGATCCCCATTTAGTTGCCTCTTATGACAAGTAAGGGATACTGAGGACCTATTCTTTGATACCCACCCAAATCTGCAGGGCTGGGAATCCAACATTGAGGGTGGCGATGTTGATCCGCGTCCACTTCGACCCATGGCTGCTGCTCTTCTTGGACTTCATCCTGTCGGCTTCATATTCGGATGCTCCAGGCGCTGCCACCGCGGTGGCATCCGATAATAAAGCGGTAAATAGAAATTGAGAATAGATTAGAACACGAATACAATATAGGACATGTTTAAGAGACAAAATTCAAAACGCGATGCTCCCCATTTAGTCGCCTCTTACGACAAGCAAGGGGTACTGAGGACCTATTCTTTGATACCCACCCCAGTCCCCAGGGGTGGGAATCAACAACGTTGAGGGTGGCGATGTTGATCCGCGTCCACTTCAACCCATGGCTGCTGTTCTTCTTGGACTTCATCCTGTCGGTAAATAGAAAATGATAATAGATTAGAACATGAATACAATTTAGGACATGATTTAGAGACAAAATTCAAAACACCATGATCCCCATTTAGTTGCCTCTTATGACAAGTAAGGGATACTGAGGACCTATTCTTTGATACCCACCCAAATCTGCAGGGCTGGGAATCCAACATTGAGGGTGGCGATGTTGATCCGCGTCCACTTCAACCCATGGCTGCTTCTCCTCTTGGACTTCATCCTGTCGGTAAATAGAAATTGAGAATAGATTAGAACACAAATACAATTTAGGACATGATTTAGAGACAAAATTCAAAACACCATGCTCCCCATTTAGTCGCCTCTTATGACAAGCGAGGGATACTGAGGACCTATTCTTTGATACCCACCCAAATCTGCAGGGCTGGGGATCCAACATTGAGGGTGGCGATGTTGATCCGCGTCCACTTCAACCCATGGCTGCTTCTCCTCTTGGACTTCATCCTGTCAGTAAATAGAAATTGAGAATAGATTAGAACACGAATACAATTTAGGACACGATTTAGAGAAAATTCAAAACACCATGCTCCCCATTTAGTCGCCTCTTATGACAAGCGGGGGATACTGAGGACCTATTCTTTGATACCCACCCAAATCTGCAGGGCTGGGGATCCAACATTGAGGGTGGCGATGTTGATCCGCGTCCACTTCAACCCATGGCTGCTGCTCTTCTTGGACTTCATCCTGTCGGTAAATAGAAATTGAGAATAGATTAGAACACGAATACAATTTAGGACATGATTTAGAGAAAATTCAAAACACCATGCTCCCCATTTAGTCGCCTCTTATGACAAGCGGGGGATACTGAGGACCTATTCTTTGATACCCACCCAAATCTGCAGGGCTGGGGATCCAACATTGAGGGTGGCGATGTTGATCCGCGTCCACTTCAACCCATGGCTGCTTCTCCTCTTGGACTTCATCCTGTCGGTAAATAGAAATTGAGAATAAATTAGAACACGAATACAATTTAGGACATGATTTAGAGAAAATTCAAAACACCATGCTCCCCATTTAGTCGCCTCTTATGACAAGCGGGGGATACTGAGGACCTATTCTTTGATACCCACCCAAATCTGCAGGGCTGGGAATCCAACATTGAGGGTGGCGATGTTGATCCGCGTCCACTTCGACCCATGGCTGCTGCTCTTCTTGGACTTCATCCTGTCGGCTTCATATTCGGATGCTCCAGGCGCTGCCACCGCGGTGGCATCCGATATTAAAGCGGTAAATAGAAATTGAGAATAGATTAGAACACGAATACAATATAGGACATGTTTAAGAGACAAAATTCAAAACGCGATGCTCCCCATTTAGTCGCCTCTTACGACAAGCAAGGGGTACTGAGGACCTATTCTTTGATACCCACCCCAGTCCCCAGGGGTGGGAATCAACAACGTTGAGGGTGGCGATGTTGATCCGCGTCCACTTCAACCCATGGCTGCTGCTCTTCTTGGACTTCATCCTGTCGGTAAATAGAAAATGATAATAGATTAGAACACAAATACAATTTAGTACATGATTTAGAGACAAAATTCAAAACACCATGATCCCCATTTAGTTGCCTCTTATGACAAGTAAGGGATACTGAGGACCTATTCTTTGATACCCACCCAAATCTGCAGGGCTGGGAATCCAACATTGAGGGTGGCGATGTTGATCCGCGTCCACTTCAACCCATGGCTGCTTCTCCTCTTGGACTTCATCCTGTCAGTAAATAGAAATTGAGAATAGATTAGAACACAAATACAATTTAGGACATGATTTAGAGACAAAATTCAAAACACCATGCTCCCCATTTAGTCGCCTCTTATGACAAGCGAGGGATACTGAGGACCTATTCTTTGATACCCACCCAAATCTGCAGGGCTGGGGATCCAACATTGAGGGTGGCGATGCTGATCCGCGTCCACTTCAACCCATGGCTGCTTCTCCTCTTGGACTTCATCCTGTCAGTAAATAGAAATTGAGAATAGATTAGAACACGAATACAATATAGGACATGTTTAAGAGACAAAATTCAAAACGCGATGCTCCCCATTTAGTCGCCTCTTACGACAAGCAAGGGGTACTGAGGACCTATTCTTTGATACCCACCCCAGTCCCCAGGGGTGGGAATCAACAACGTTGAGGGTGGCGATGTTGATCCGCGTCCACTTCAACCCATGGCTGCTTCTCCTCTTGGACTTCATCCTGTCGGTAAATAGAAATTGAGAATAGATTAGAACACAAATACAATTTAGGACATGATTTAGAGAAAATTCAAAACACCATGCTCCCCATTTAGTCGTCTCTTATGACAAGCGGGGGATACTGAGGACCTATTCTTTGATACCCACCCAAATCTGCAGGGCTGGGGATCCAACATTGAGGGTGGCGATGTTGATCCGCGTCCACTTCAACCCATGGCTGCTTCTCCTCTTGGACTTCATCCTGTCGGTAAATAGAAATTGAGAATAGATTAGAACACGAATACAATTTAGGACATGATTTAGAGAAAATTCAAAACACCATGCTCCCCATTTAGTCGCCTCTTATGACAAGCGGGGGATACTGAGGACCTATTCTTTGATACCCACCCAAATCTGCAGGGCTGGGAATCCAACATTGAGGGTGGCGATGTTGATCCGCGTCCACTTCGACCCATGGCTGCTGCTCTTCTTGGACTTCATCCTGTCGGCTTCATATTCGGATGCTCCAGGCGCTGCCACCGCGGTGGCATCCGATATTAAAGCGGTAAATAGAAATTGAGAATAGATTAGAACACGAATACAATATAGGACATGTTTAAGAGACAAAATTCAAAACGCGATGCTCCCCATTTAGTCGCCTCTTACGACAAGCAAGGGGTACTGAGGACCTATTCTTTGATACCCACCCCAGTCCCCAGGGGTGGGAATCAACAACGTTGAGGGTGGCGATGTTGATCCGCGTCCACTTCAACCCATGGCTGCTGCTCTTCTTGGACTTCATCCTGTCGGTAAATAGAAAATGATAATAGATTAGAACACAAATACAATTTAGTACATGATTTAGAGACAAAATTCAAAACACCATGATCCCCATTTAGTTGCCTCTTATGACAAGTAAGGGATACTGAGGACCTATTCTTTGATACCCACCCAAATCTGCAGGGCTGGGAATCCAACATTGAGGGTGGCGATGTTGATCCGCGTCCACTTCAACCCATGGCTGCTTCTCCTCTTGGACTTCATCCTGTCGGTAAATAGAAATTGAGAATAGATTAGAACACGAATACAATTTAGGACATGATTTAGAGAAAATTCAAAACACGATGCTCCCCATTTAGTTGCCTCTTATGACAAGCGGGGGATACTGAGGACCTATTCTTTGATACCCACCCAAATCTGCAGGGCTGGGGATCCAACATTGAGGGTGGCGATGTTGATCCGCGTCCACTTCAAACCATGGCTGCTTCTCCTCTTGGACTTCATCCTGTCGGTAAATAGAAATTGAGAATAGATTAGAACACGAATACAATTTAGGACATGATTTAGAGAAAATTCAAAACACCATGCTCCCCATTTAGTCGCCTCTTATGACAAGCGGGGGATACTGAGGACCTATTCTTTGATACCCACCCAAATCTGCAGGGCTGGGGATCCAACATTGAGGGTGGCGATGTTGATCCGCGTCCACTTCAACCCATGGCTGCTGCTCTTCTTGGACTTCATCCTGTCGGTAAATAGAAATTGAGAATAGATTAGAACACAAATACAATTTAGGACATGATTTAGAGACAAAATTCAAAACACCATGCTTCCCATTTAGTTGCCTCTTATGACAAGTAAGGGATACTGAGGACCTATTCTTTGATACCCACCCAAATCTGCAGGGCTGGGAATCCAACATTGAGGGTGGCGATGTTGATCCGCGTCCACTTCGACCCATGGCTGCTGCTCTTCTTGGACTTCATCCTGTCGGCTTCATATTCGGATGCTCCAGGCGCTGCCACCGCGGTGGCATCCGATATTAAAGCGGTAAATAGAAATTGAGAATAGATTAGAACACGAATACAATATAGGACATGTTTAAGAGACAAAATTCAAAACGCGATGCTCCCCATTTAGTCGCCTCTTACGACAAGCAAGGGGTACTGAGGACCTATTCTTTGATACCCACCCCAGTCCCCAGGGGTGGGAATCAACAACGTTGAGGGTGGCGATGTTGATCCGCGTCCACTTCAACCCATGGCTGCTGCTCTTCTTGGACTTCATCCTGTCGGTAAATAGAAAATGATAATAGATTAGAACACGAATACAATTTAGGACATGATTTAGACAAAATTCAAAACACCATGCTCCCCATTTAGTTGCCTCTTATGACAAGTAAGGGATACTGAGGACCTATTCTTTGATACCCACCCAAATCTGCAGGGCTGGGAATCCAACATTGAGGGTGGCGATGTTGATCCGCGTCCACTTCAACCCATGGCTGCTTCTCCTCTTGGACTTCATCCTGTCGGTAAATAGAAATTGAGAATAGATTAGAACACAAATACAATTTAGGACATGATTTAGAGACAAAATTCAAAACACCATGCTCCCCATTTAGTCGCCTCTTATGACAAGCGAGGGATACTGAGGACCTATTCTTTGATACCCACCCAAATCTGCAGGGCTGGGGATCCAACATTGAGGGTGGCGATGTTGATCCGCGTCCACTTCAACCCATGGCTGCTTCTCCTCTTGGACTTCATCCTGTCAGTAAATAGAAATTGAGAATAGATTAGAACACGAATACAATTTAGGACACGATTTAGAGAAAATTCAAAACACCATGCTCCCCATTTAGTCGCCTCTTATGACAAGCGGGGGATACTGAGGACCTATTCTTTGATACCCACCCAAATCTGCAGGGCTGGGGATCCAACATTGAGGGTGGCGATGTTGATCCGCGTCCACTTCAACCCATGGCTGCTTCTCCTCTTGGACTTCATCCTGTCGGTAAATAGAAATTGAGAATAGATTAGAACACGAATACAATTTAGGACATGATTTAGAGAAAATTCAAAACACCATGCTCCCCATTTAGTCGCCTCTTATGACAAGCGGGGGATACTGAGGACCTATTCTTTGATACCCACCCAAATCTGCAGGGCTGGGGATCCAACATTGAGGGTGGCGATGTTGATCCGCGTCCACTTCAACCCATGGCTGCTTCTCCTCTTGGACTTCATCCTGTCGGTAAATAGAAATTGAGAATAAATTAGAACACGAATACAATTTAGGACATGATTTAGAGAAAATTCAAAACACCATGCTCCCCATTTAGTCGCCTCTTATGACAAGCGGGGGATACTGAGGACCTATTCTTTGATACCCACCCAAATCTGCAGGGCTGGGAATCCAACATTGAGGGTGGCGATGTTGATCCGCGTCCACTTCGACCCATGGCTGCTGCTCTTCTTGGACTTCATCCTGTCGGCTTCATATTCGGATGCTCCAGGCGCTGCCACCGCGGTGGCATCCGATATTAAAGCGGTAAATAGAAATTGAGAATAGATTAGAACACGAATACAATATAGGACATGTTTAAGAGACAAAATTCAAAACGCGATGCTCCCCATTTAGTCGCCTCTTACGACAAGCAAGGGGTACTGAGGACCTATTCTTTGATACCCACCCCAGTCCCCAGGGGTGGGAATCAACAACGTTGAGGGTGGCGATGTTGATCCGCGTCCACTTCAACCCATGGCTGCTGCTCTTCTTGGACTTCATCCTGTCGGTAAATAGAAAATGATAATAGATTAGAACACAAATACAATTTAGTACATGATTTAGAGACAAAATTCAAAACACCATGATCCCCATTTAGTTGCCTCTTATGACAAGTAAGGGATACTGAGGACCTATTCTTTGATACCCACCCAAATCTGCAGGGCTGGGAATCCAACATTGAGGGTGGCGATGTTGATCCGCGTCCACTTCAACCCATGGCTGCTTCTCCTCTTGGACTTCATCCTGTCGGTAAATAGAAATTGAGAATAGATTAGAACACGAATACAATTTAGGACATGATTTAGAGAAAATTCAAAACACCATGCTCCCCATTTAGTCGCCTCTTATGACAAGCGGGGGATACTGAGGACCTATTCTTTGATACCCACCCAAATCTGCAGGGCTGGGGATCCAACATTGAGGGTGGCGATGTTGATCCGCGTCCACTTCAACCCATGGCTGCTGCTCTTCTTGGACTTCATCCTGTCGGTAAATAGAAATTGAGAATAGATTAGAACACAAATACAATTTAGGACATGATTTAGAGACAAAATTCAAAACACCATGCTTCCCATTTAGTTGCCTCTTATGACAAGTAAGGGATACTGAGGACCTATTCTTTGATACCCACCCAAATCTGCAGGGCTGGGAATCCAACATTGAGGGTGGCGATGTTGATCCGCGTCCACTTCGACCCATGGCTGCTGCTCTTCTTGGACTTCATCCTGTCGGCTTCATATTCGGATGCTCCAGGCGCTGCCACCGCGGTGGCATCCGATAATAAAGCGGTAAATAGAAATTGAGAATAGATTAGAACACGAATACAATATAGGACATGTTTAAGAGACAAAATTCAAAACGCGATGCTCCCCATTTAGTCGCCTCTTACGACAAGCAAGGGGTACTGAGGACCTATTCTTTGATACCCACCCCAGTCCCCAGGGGTGGGAATCAACAACGTTGAGGGTGGCGATGTTGATCCGCGTCCACTTCAACCCATGGCTGCTGCTCTTCTTGGACTTCATCCTGTCGGTAAATAGAAAATGATAATAGATTAGAACACAAATACAATTTAGTACATGATTTAGAGACAAAATTCAAAACACCATGATCCCCATTTAGTTGCCTCTTATGACAAGTAAGGGATACTGAGGACCTATTCTTTGATACCCACCCAAATCTGCAGGGCTGGGAATCCAACATTGAGGGTGGCGATGTTGATCCGCGTCCACTTCAACCCATGGCTGCTTCTCCTCTTGGACTTCATCCTGTCGGTAAATAGAAATTGAGAATAGATTAGAACACGAATACAATTTAGGACATGATTTAGAGAAAATTCAAAACACGATGCTCCCCATTTAGTTGCCTCTTATGACAAGCGGGGGATACTGAGGACCTATTCTTTGATACCCACCCAAATCTGCAGGGCTGGGGATCCAACATTGAGGGTGGCGATGTTGATCCGCGTCCACTTCAAACCATGGCTGCTTCTCCTCTTGGACTTCATCCTGTCGGTAAATAGAAATTGAGAATAGATTAGAACACGAATACAATTTAGGACATGATTTAGACAAAATTCAAAACACCATGCTCCCCATTTAGTCGCCTCTTATGACAAGCGGGGGATACTGAGGACCTATTCTTTGATACCCACCCAAATCTGCAGGGCTGGGGATCCAACATTGAGGGTGGCGATGTTGATCCGCGTCCACTTCAACCCATGGCTGCTGCTCTTCTTGGACTTCATCCTGTCGGTAAATAGAAATTGAGAATAGATTAGAACACAAATACAATTTAGGACATGATTTAGAGACAAAACTCAAAACACCATGCTTCCCATTTAGTTGCCTCTTATGACAAGTAAGGGATACTGAGGACCTATTCTTTGATACCCACCCAAATCTGCAGGGCTGGGAATCCAACATTGAGGGTGGCGATGTTGATCCGCGTCCACTTCGACCCATGGCTGCTGCTCGTCTTTGACTTCATCCTGTCGGCTTCATATTCGGATGCTCCAGGCGCTGCCACCGCGGTGGCATCCGATATTAAAGCGGTAAATAGAAATTGAGAATAGATTAGAACACGAATACAATATAGGACATGTTTAAGAGACAAAATTCAAAACGCGATGCTCCCCATTTAGTCGCCTCTTACGACAAGCAAGGGGTACTGAGGACCTATTCTTTGATACCCACCCCAGTCCCCAGGGGTGGGAATCAACAACGTTGAGGGTGGCGATGTTGATCCGCGTCCACTTCAACCCATGGCTGCTGCTCTTCTTGGACTTCATCCTGTCGGTAAATAGAAAATGATAATAGATTAGACCACGAATACAATTTAGGACATGATTTAGAGAAAATTCAAAACACCATGCTCCCCATTTAGTTGCCTCTTATGACAAGTAAGGGATACTGAGGACCTATTCTTTGATACCCACCCAAATCTGCAGGGCTGGGAATCCAACATTGAGGGTGGCGATGTTGATCCGCGTCCACTTCAACCCATGGCTGCTTCTCCTCTTGGACTTCATCCTGTCAGTAAATAGAAATTGAGAATAGATTAGAACACGAATACAATTTAGGACACGATTTAGAGAAAATTCAAAACACCATGCTCCCCATTTAGTCGCCTCTTATGACAAGCGGGGGATACTGAGGACCTATTCTTTGATACCCACCCAAATCTGCAGGGCTGGGGATCCAACATTGAGGGTGGCGATGTTGAGCCGCGTCCACTTCAACCCATGGCTGCTTCTCCTCTTGGACTTCATCCTGTCGGTAAATAGAAATTGAGAATAAATTAGAACACGAATACAATTTAGGACATGATTTAGAGAAAATTCAAAACACCATGCTCCCCATTTAGTCGCCTCTTATGACAAGCGGGGGATACTGAGGACCTATTCTTTGATACCCACCCAAATCTGCAGGGCTGGGAATCCAACATTGAGGGTGGCGATGTTGATCCGCGTCTACTTCGACCCATGGCTGCTGCTCTTCTTGGACTTCATCCTGTCGGCTTCATATTCGGATGCTCCAGGCGCTGCCACCGCGGTGGCATCCGATATTAAAGCGGTAAATAGAAATTGAGAATAGATTAGAACACGAATACAATATAGGACATGTTTAAGAGACAAAATTCAAAACGCGATGCTCCCCATTTAGTCGCCTCTTACGACAAGCAAGGGGTACTGAGGACCTATTCTTTGATACCCACCCCAGTCCCCAGGGGTGGGAATCAACAACGTTGAGGGTGGCGATGTTGATCCGCGTCCACTTCAACCCATGGCTGCTGCTCTTCTTGGACTTCATCCTGTCGGTAAATAGAAAATGATAATAGATTAGAACACAAATACAATTTAGTACATGATTTAGAGACAAAATTCAAAACACCATGATCCCCATTTAGTTGCCTCTTATGACAAGTAAGGGATACTGAGGACCTATTCTTTGATACCCACCCAAATCTGCAGGGCTGGGAATCCAACATTGAGGGTGGCGATGTTGATCCGCGTCCACTTCAACCCATGGCTGCTTCTCCTCTTGGACTTCATCCTGTCGGTAAATAGAAATTGAGAATAGATTAGAACACGAATACAATTTAGGACATGATTTAGAGAAAATTCAAAACACCATGCTCCCCATTTAGTCGCCTCTTATGACAAGCGGGGGATACTGAGGACCTATTCTTTGATACCCACCCAAATCTGCAGGGCTGGGGATC